>OU015761.1:12368618-12484041 GCA_907173295.1 Fagus sylvatica
CTCCTCAACTCAGGCTTATACACCCAATAATCCCCATGATGCATCACAAGATCATCACATCTGAAAATCTCCACCATGGGCCCACAAGACCCAATAAACACGACGTAGACCGTCCGATCAACGTCAGGACTAATCCATCCACTCCTCACCACTAGATTAGCCACCACCAAATTGACTTGTAACCTAAACAAATCCCTAATCCCTTGATTTTCCTTAACCCTATCACATGGAACCCTAGCTATCACCATGTCAAGGCCCTCATAATCTTCAACTCTCGGCAACGGTATCTCTGGGCATTTGGGTGGAATACCCCATTTCTCATATTCTTCATTAATCCATTCAGGGAAGAAGTCATCCCATGTCAAATCCTTGGCCACATGATCAAACCCTACCTTGACAATCTCAGTCTCTAACCTTGATAATCCAAGTAATCCATATGTAGCCTCTATTCTATCATCCACATTAACCAAACCAACTCTAACTTTCTTACCCTTAATTCCTTTTGCAATAAGATCGAACTCAATTGGTATTTTGGCCTGACGTTGAAGGCGGCGAGTGTTGGTAGGGTTTAGCTTGGGTCTAAAGGATAATACAAGAATAAAGAGAGAAAAAGAGAGAAGGAGGACAAAGAGAATGAAGTGTTTCGGTTTAGAAGAAGAGGTTTTGGAACCCATTGATTTGATTGAGCTCCCCACGTCTTGTGTGGTGTGGTGTAAGTGTGAGAGAGCTAGCATTGAAGGTGCATTTATATTCCAAATGGGTCTATAAGGAAGGTTTGCATGGATGCACGTTGTTCTTGTCATTTTTGGCTCTTTGTTTTACTTATTTTGGTGTTATATTCACACGCACGTTACAGCTTTTATTCCTTTGACTTTGAGGTCTTGATCTAAATACTCTTACACTAGTTTAAAATTATGGTATTTGTATACCTTGTTGAATTTCACAATGGAAAATTATTTGGCAAGAGAAGAATGTAATGATCAAAAGTTAAGATAATACATAAATATTATGTCCTTTTTTCTCATAAGTAGAGGTGAATGGTGATGTATATTATTTATGAATTCAACTTTATAAAAGGATAAATTGTATATACCTATTAAAACACAAAAAGAAAATATAAGAAATTAGTGACTATAAAAAGAGTAGTCAAAGGTATGTTTCAGTTTCACCAAGTCAAATGATAACACATATTTCTTTTTTTGTCATTTAAAATAGGGAATAACATGATTACACATAACAATAACTTTGCCATATTTGCTAATAATTCCTTTGAATAATAATTTCACAATGTATCCTACCCCATATAAAAATCTTCATCTAGAATATTATTGTTATCAAGAGTAGAAACTAGAAACCTCACACAATTATCAAGAGTTACCAACTTAGGGGTTTCATTGTAGTTAATGTATTTTCTAAATTAATTAAATTGTTTGAAGAAAATTATAGATTAAAAAATATATATATATCAAAGGAATGTGTTTTACACATATGCGTGTGATTTTGCTTTCTCCGAAGACCCAATCGGTTTTAGACATTGTCCAAGCGGGACGTTCTGACTGACAAACTCATGAAAGAAGTGTGCAACCAATTTATGCATTAAGTGTGCTAATTAAACTATTGCCTTAATTAGAAAATATTACATATAGGCACAATTGGAAGCTAACTAATTGGTTTTTCTTTTTTTAATTTTTTTGGTAAATCACTAATTTTAATACTATGAACTTTAATTGTTCCATTCATTCTCCCACCTTTCTTATTCTCATTACTGTGGTACCAACTCATAAAGCATAATAAAATGCTTTCATCCTATCTTATTCCAATTTATCTCATTTCCATCCTACATAGATTTTTCCCGTCTTAAAAAGGAGATGCAACAAAGATAAAGCACTCATGATCGGACTGAACGATTATTCAGTAGTTCATGATTACAAATAAACAAGTAGTCCTTCTCTCACATGAATAGCAGGTCCCACTAATTAAATTCATGGTAAGGCCCACCACTCTGTGAGATGAGAGAATACACATTTATTTGTAGTCTGAGAGTACTGAATAATTTTCCATGAGAACCCATCATGTTGCCATCCTTAAGTGCAAAGTGAATTGAAGATATTTCAAATTTTCAAAAAAGAAAAAGAAAAAGTTGTGTTATGTAATTCTTAATTACCAAAAATTGAGTTATTTTACTTTCAATTTACCAAAATGGAATCCTACTTTTTTTTTCTTAAGTGGGAATTGTGGAGCTGTGATGAGAGTTCCGACTTGCACTTATCAACTGAAAAATAAAAGATTATTCCCTCCCACTTTATAAACATCTCTATATAGTTTAAGGCCAATTTGATTTAAACGTGGCTTGTAGAATCCCAAAATAATTTAAAATTATTAATTAAATAAATTAGCATATTGTGATCTTTAAGTAGTTCACACAAGACAATAAAATAAGAGCAAAATAAACCACCATCAACAACAACAACAAGGTCACGTCTGTCACAATTAGACCGAGCCATGGTCGGTATGGTTCATTCTTTATGATATTAGATTGTCTATCATGCAAAGCCATTGACTCTATTTCATAATTCATACTGTTGGTCTGTCACAGTCAGTTTTATCTTTGTAGATTTCTTTTTAATTTTTTTTTTTTTTCATTTGTATTTCTGACACATTTTTTAGATAAATTTTGTTAAGTTGGTTTTGTTGAGCAGACAAAAAAACGTTGTCTTTGTTTATGGTTGATTTTTCCCATTTGCCCCTCTCTTTAATTCTCATGTCATGCTTTCAGCATTATGTTATGTGTAAAGGTTTGGACACATTTCTTCATGGGTTAAAGAGTTACTAGTCAAGAAAAGATGCTCTAAAGGGATTGCCTAGAAGGCCTGCACAAATCCAAAAACACTTCATTTTGGTGATGATGATGTACAATGCTTGAATGTTCTAGCAAATAATGTCAAGAACTCAAAACTTGAAGACAAACTTGATAATTGGTGGTTTGAAGATGCTTCATTCCTTCGAAAAGTAGAGGGATGATATTAGACTTGATGATTGGACTGAAAAAATGGCTTTCCTAAATTACTTTTGGACTTACAATTGTTATGTTATGTTTCTAACATCTAAACCACCAGTTACAAAGAGTTACAATTGAATGCTTGACTAATTGTCTCCCTGTGGCAGAAAATTCAGTTTCTTGCAATTTTCTCTACACCTTCTCAAGGTTGGTTTAAGGATGAAAATCAGTTCTGAATGATTAATATGCTAGATTGAAGAATTGCTTCCATGTTGGAGCAGTGTCATGTTCCAGATCTCTTGGTTAAGAATTATGGAGACAATGAAAGTGGTTATGGTGTGAGCATTGTTATTAGGGTGGTAGAATCGTATGTTTCTTTTGTTTCAAACAAACCCACACCAAAAATATTTTCTTTTGGAAGATTCATAGATGCTTATCTTAAGCTAGTTGCAAGGAATGAGAACCTTAGTGCAAAAAGTTTTTCAGTCACTCCAAAGCAATGCCAAAAGATGCTCGGTATTGTGATAACAACGTCTATAGAGCCATTGATATATACATCATGCTAATAGATTTAAAAAAAAAAAAAAGTATAGTTTCTTAAATTCCCTTGAATCCTGAATGTCTTTTATTTTTTTCTTGTAAATCACAAAAGTAACTAAGAAATCTTTTCAATGAATAGAAATAAGATAATAGATGAGAGAAAGAAAAGCATATGAACCTAGTTTGTTTAGCAATTCAAAGTATCTTATTCAGAGTATCATACTCTTTCTTCCTTTATTTTTATTTAAGGGTAGAACTAAAATATTAAGATTAGGGTCCAAAGTAATAATAGTTATATAAACAAACTTAAAAGAGTTATATAAGAAATAAGAAAGTTTGGAGGCACCGATATACTTGTTGCAAAATTAAACTGAAATATAAGGATAAAGTTTGACATTTTAAAAAGTTTGGATGCCTAAAGCATATATGTAGTTTTTCCCAAGAGGGTAATAATGGTAGATTGATTGGTGGTATGACAATAGTAATGTTGGTAGAATTTATAAATGATGCATTGCTTCATAAAGATTGAACTTTGAATTTGGATGCTTTGAAATCCAAGTCTAAAATTCCACTAGATTTTTTAATTACCTTTCTTGTTAACATAAACAAAGAAAATTAATATTAGAAATTTCTAAATTAAAATTTTGAGTTAGCTCCATCTCAAAATTCATCATCTAAATATAATATGAGAGAGCCTAGATAGAGATTTGCAAAGAAACCTCATAAATGAATTAGAAAATAAATTGTTAGTATGGATATGTTTAGAAAAAAAATGAAAAAATAAAAGAGGAAATGTTAGTATGAAGTTTGAACATGGATTAAAAAAAATAAAAAAGAAAAGAAAAGTATATGTATCTAAGCAAGCAAAGCACAAATTCCTTGCTTAATTTGTTCTCTTGTTCTTTCTTTGCTTTGTTTTCTTTTGTGTTTTTTATTTTTTGGCATAATGTCATAATAATCTTATAAATAGTTGAAGTTAGAGATGAGTTCCATATGAATTTAGCTTTAACATAATTGAAAGTGAGGCTAACTTGGAAGCTTACCTAGGTGTGCTTTGAAGCCAAAAATGGATAATGATTGTAAGTATTGATGATTGCTTATGCAAACTTCTTCATATGTATGTGTGTTTTTCTATTGTTGTTCATAAATAGTAGGTTGCTTTGTTTGCCTAAATGTTGTCATATAGATGTTAATATTGTAAAATTTTGGGCCTATTTAGCTGTTAATTTGCACTTGAAGTAACAAATATATTTTTGTGAAATATATTTTTGTTAAATGGGTTTGGTTCATGATACATTTAATGTAGCTTTAATAAAAGGTATATCACTCAATTACTTTTTATATATCACTATTTTCTTATGTTTGTTAAATATCTATTATAAGTTATCACAAGCATAATTTCACGAAAATCGGTTGTTGTCATTCTTTTAGTATATTTAAGAATTCAAAAACAATATAAGAGTTCTTCATAGATTAGTGAGTACCTTAATATTTGGAAAGAATGATGGATCACCTTAATATTTGGTAAGCATGGTAGTTGTAGAAAAGAAATTTATTCCAACAAGCACAAACTTTTATTATGGAAAAAATTTATTTAGTAGTAAAACTAAGAAGTTGTGTGTTGCATTTCTCATACTAAAATCAAATTTACAGTGAACTAAGCTCACTTAAGGTTTATATGAAACTCTAAAAAAATTTACGTTTAATTTTTGTATCCTTGGAATATTGCTACTCCTAGACTTTCAGTTATTAGTTTTTGTTGGATTGACTTTGTTGTTTTGAGATGCACTGACTGATGTAGGATATGTGAAAACTTGATATCAAACATGAAGGCAAAGTTTAGCTACACTCTTTACTTGATATCAACTTGAATTCTACGTGTAAAATGAAACTTGAACTTCAATAAAGCTCAGCTTCTTATTCAATTTGTAAAATGAAACTTGAAGGTCTATCTCTGAATAGGCAAGCAAAACCCAAAATTCCACTCAATATACACCCTTTATGCCTAAATTCATATTGAATTTTCATCATATTGGATAAATGCTGTTTATAATGGATATATAATATCGTGGTTATATTTTAATGATTGGTGACAATTAATATACATAGAAGAAAGTGAAACAAATTAAAGAATTGGAGAATCAATTTTTTTTTTAATAATTCAATAGTTGGGGAGGATCAATTTAAACCTTTGATATCTCCTTTAAAAAATACTAAAAAATTTCAACTAGTTGAATTATAAAACTCTATTTTGGACAAGATTGGATCTTTTCTTTTGTTGTGCAGCTAATGTCTTATTCATTATTTATTCGTAGCTTTTTGGGTGTCAAATCAAAATAAGAGATTATTACGTTAAGATATTTGAGATAGGATCCAAATCAAATTCAAATCCTTTTGTAAAAGATATCCAAAAAAAAAAAATCCTTTATAAAAAAACGGATTTGCTAGTGGTTTCTGGTGAGAGACAGAGAGAAGAGAGTGTATTTTAGTTTGTTAAATAGTTGATTGATGAGTGGTGAAAAGAGAGGGAAATAAGAGATTGACAGTGCCATCTCTCCTGCCACAGTGATGCGTTCTTTCGTGAATGATCCCGTCGAGGATGAAGATGAGGATGAAAATAATCATCCACATGAGGATGAGGATGAGGATGAGAATGATCATCCACATGGAAGTGGAACGAAGATGGTACGTCTTCACTCTCTCTCTATTTCTATTTCTATTTCTATTTTTGACAAAAAGATTGTTTATAATATCCACATATATCATCAACCAAAAAAGATTTTCATCAACCAGCACTAAGAATGCTTATACGTACATCACATGTGTCCATTGCCTCATTTATAATATCCAAATTTTTCATCAACCAAAAAAGTTTTACGGCAATGAAAAACAACATGCTCCATAACATGGGTTCTTCCACCTGGATATTCCTTTTTTCAATTTTTTCTGAAAAAAAGAATAAAACTTCTAAATAAACACTGAAATCCAACACATAATAAAAAATAAAAAATTAACAAATGAAAAATATATATTAAATAAGTCATACTTTTGTATAATCTATCTAAGTGTAACTTGAAAATAATCTCTATCAAATATTCACTCAGACTTATATCAATTACCTTACTTGAACATATCAAAAAAAAATTACCTTCATTGAATGTACGCAATTTTTTTAAAATGCACCTCAGACTTTTTAAAACACTTAGATAACACCAAATCAGTAGCTCCATATAATATCACCTGGGATAATGGGTAGCACCATTTGACTAACCCGAATCATTTTGTAAGACCCAATCAAACACAAAACGGTCCAAATAATAAACTCCAGTGACGCGATATGCAGCAAGCTTTGATTAGGAGGATGTGTTCGCAAGCTAAGTCCGAAAAGTGAAAGAGGTGGAAATAGTCTCTCTTGCAGTTGCATCTAATCTTTGTTTAAATCCCTAAACTCAAATTAATTCTGTCTCTGTCTCCACCTAATTCCCATCTTCTATCTATTAACTCCTTTTCTAAACAACAACTTTCATGTTTTCTCTGCATCTTATCTTATAATACAAGATGGAGGACCTTCAACATTTTTGTCATGAAGAACACCCACTGGTCTTCAATCAAAACGACAGAAGAGGAGTTCGTTGTTATGGGTGCAGGGAACCAGTTTATGGTCCTAGCTACTGGTGTGAAGAATGCTATGGCTACGTTCATCATAAATCATGTGCCGAACTACCCCTTGGGTTGCACCATCCCTTGCACCCAAAACATCCTCTTATTCTCTTTAGCCCAGAGAGATATAACAACAAAGAATTTCCTTACGAAAATGTCAAATGCGAAGTCTGCAAAGAAGTTGATCGTTACCAATACAGTTACGGTTGTTCCCGTTGCAACTTCAACATTCACATCAAATGTGCTTCTATACCACCCACCATGGAATCTGAAGTCCACAACCACCCATTGACCCCCTTTTGGAAGTGGATCACGTTCACTTGTGACCTTTGCGGCAAAGAAAGTACGGGTATACCCAATCCGTGTGCCTCATGTAGTTTCTGGACAGATAAAAGTTGTGCTTCTTGCCTACGCAGAGTCAAAGTTACACGCCACGAGCACCCCCTCGACCTCATCCATTCTCTTGAAGTCCATCAATCCGATTCCCGGTTTTGTCAAATCTGTGCTCAGAAAGTGGACACAGACTATGGGCTTTACTATTGCTCCGAGTGCGATTTTATTGCCCACCTCAATTGTGCTATGGATTGGGGAAACATGGAGGAACTTATAGATGAGGAGTCCACTGAGTCAAAAACTATGCTGGAAAATCAATCTGTTGACTCAGCAACTTACGAAGTCAAAGAATTCAGTGTGGGTAAGGACGGAACTGAAATAGCCACAAAAGTCAAACACTTCAGTCATGAGCATGACTTAAAGCTGTTTGATGAGGTTCCGATTAACAAAATATGCGATGGGTGTGTAAGAGCCATTCTCACTCCATTTTACAGTTGTGGTGAGTGTAGCTTCTTTCTTCATAAATCATGTGTTGAATTACCCAGAAAAAAACGACACCCACTTCATCATCACCCACTCACCCTCTTGCCAAATCTTAGATATGAGTGGTCTGAGTGTTATGCTTGTGAACGTGGATACAATAGATTCACCTATAGTTGTGATACATGTGGTTTTAATCTTGATATACAATGTAGTTTGATTTCAGACATCCTTATTCACCATGGTCATGAGCATCCACTTATGCTCTCTAGTATTATGTCTAGGAACAAATGCAATTGTTGTGGTTATAACGTTTACCCAATATTCCGTTGTACCACCTGTGAATTTGCTTTGGACTTCAGATGCGCTACGCTACCACATACTACAAGATACAAACAACATGAGCATCCTTTCGCTCTTTGTTCTACTGCTGAAGATGACTCTGGTGAATATTATTGTGATATCTGTGAAGAAGAACGAGACCCGAAGCATTGGTTCTACTATTGTGCAGATTGCAGTTATCCTGCTCATCCCAAATGTATTCTTGAAGAAAACCCAAATTGAAAGTTTTGAGGTGCTTACACACACCCATAAAGAGTTGATCTATCAATATGCTTGGAGTAATTTCAACATGCACTATTATTTTGTATAGAAAGGACAAATGTGGTTTTAATTTTAATTTTATACTAGATAGTCCACATGATTTCTAGTTCATGAAATTCGTCAAATGGAAATGCAATAATTCTTTTTAATGCTCTCTCTTGGCATAATGGTTCAGATGGGAAAAAAATACTATACCCACTCATGGTTGTCTGTGTCTGGTTGTGAACTGCATTGTCCTCTCTGTTATAAAGAAGAAAATTTGTAGATAATAGGATTTTTAATTTTTTAATGTTTTAAGGTACATTACCAAGAGCCTTGTAGGTAAGTGGCATTGCCTTGTCTCCATTATGAGGTAAACCAAGGTTCGAATACCTCTCCCTTACTTGGTGTAACAATTGAATTATTAAAAAAAAAAAAAAAGGTTTATGGCACATTGTTTAGCAATGGAATTTAGTGCTCAGTATGGAACAATGAGTTCAAGGATGATGAACAAATACTGGAAATAAAAGGAAAACTGCGGGGAAATGATAACAATTCAACTTATACTTATACAATTATATCTCAATGTATGAAATATCTCTAGTCCAAACAATTGTTTTTCACATTAAAATGATATGGAATCTCACTTAACCATTGTGGTTCCCAATTGCTTCTTAAATAGGCAAGGGCTGTCACTCAGTCATCTAGGAAAAATAGGTCCTTGAATGTTCACATATACCTAATGGGATATGATTGAATGACCTTGTTTTGGCAGTATAAATGGAGAAAACAAACATTATGGCACACCTAGAAATCCATGTGTGCCTGATCAGGTACTTGGAGGATCTTCCAATTGATCTGCTACAGTAGGCACAAAGCTTGTTAATTTTGCCTTAGCTGAGTTTCTTTCAAAAAAAGTTTTCGTCTTTCTTGGCTTGTCCTTAATAGATTGAACCTAAAGGTTCTTGCTATCATAGGAACTGACAGTGGAGGAAGTGTAAGAGTACCTGCATCATATTGTGGAATTCTTGGTTTTCAGCCTTCACATGATGTCGTTTGTACTGCTAGTGTTATTCCTTTGGTGCAAAGTTTTGAGACGGAGGAACAAACTAATTTATGTCTCCTGAGTCAAATTGTATATTATATTGAAATGTAGTGCAAAAAGTTTAACTCTGCATCTGAAAGTATAGCAAATGCTTATGATATTGTTCAAATTGAAAGAATTGGTTTGTACTGTGATGCAACCAAACAATTCTGTTGTTTCGGTTTTTCCTTAACATCTCATGATCACGTTTTTCTCCTT
This sequence comes from Fagus sylvatica, assembly GCA_907173295.1. Taxonomy (NCBI): domain Eukaryota; kingdom Viridiplantae; phylum Streptophyta; class Magnoliopsida; order Fagales; family Fagaceae; genus Fagus; species Fagus sylvatica. Next base: position 12,378,515 of record OU015761.1, read on the forward strand.
GTAAGTTCTTGCGAATCATGCATGCACCAGCCATCTGGATCTACTTTATGGGGTGTGCGTGTGTGGGCATTCATAATAACCTATGAATCAGAGTTTAAGCATCCATGAAAGTGATTTTTCCAGAACCTTTATTCCATATCAAATGATGAAATCATATCAACAATGATTCTTTGCATAATAAACCAACCAATTGTTGTTATTCTGTTTAATAGTATGCTACAACATTTTCTACTGCATTCTAGTCCTCTTATTTGGTATAGAAGTCAATAGTTTTTTCTTTTCATTTTTTTGGGGTGGGGGGTGGGGATCTCATTCTTTTATAACAACTTCTCATCCAAGATGGTTTGCTAGGGACCCTGTAATTTTGAATAGAGTTGGACGAGTACTTCTACAATTACCTTATGTGGATCTTGTCAAACCCAGTCAGATTTTTATTGCAGCAGATTGTTTCCAGCTTTCTGACATTCCAAATGATTGAGCTACTCAACCTCTTGTCAACTCAGTGGAGAAGTTATTTGGGGGTAAGTGTCTTGACCATATGAATATCTATCAATGTGCCAGTATAATTTCAATATGCACTATTATTTTGTATAGAAAGGAAAAATGTGGTTTTAATTTTCATTTTATACTAGACTTTGTCCATAGGATTTCTAGTTCGTTAATTTCGTCAAGTGGCAATGCAATACTTGTTTTTGTACTTCAAAATGATATGGGATATGTCACTTAACCAATACATTTCTCTGTGGTTCCCAATTGCTTCTTAAATAGGCAAGGGCTGTCACTCAATCATCTTGGAAAAATAGGTCCTTGAATGTTCACATCATACCTAATGGGATATGATTGAATGACCTTGTTTTGGCAGTATAAATGGAGAAAACAAACATTTTGGCACACTTAGAAATCCATGTGTGCCTGATATTGTGGAATTCTTGGTTTTCAGCCTTCACTTGATGCCGTTTGTACTGCGAGAGTTATTCATTTGGTGCAAAGTTTTGAGACTCTGGGTAAGGAACAAACTAATTTATGTCTCTTGAGTCAAATTGTATATTATATTGAAATGTAGTGCAAAAATGTTCAACTCTGCACCTGGAAGTATAGCAAATGCGTATGATTTTGTTCAAATTGAAAGAATTGGTTTGTACTGTGATGCAACCAAACAATTATGTTGTTTCAGTTTTCCATAACATCTCATGACCACGTTTTTTTCCTTGTAAGCTCTTGCAAATCATGCATGCACCAGCCATCTGTGTCTACTTTATGGGGTGTGCATGTGTTGGCGTTCATAAAGACCTATGAATCAGAGTTTAAGCATCCAGAAGTGAGTGTTTCAGAACCTTTATGTCATATCAAATGATGAAATCATATCAACAATGATTCTTTGCATAATAAACCAACCAATTGCTGTTATCTTGATAGTATGCTACAGCAGTTTCTACTGCATTCTAGTCATCTTATTTGGTATAGAAGTCATTCTTTTGTTTTGGGGGGGGTCTCATTCTTTGACACCAACTTCTCATCCAGGATGGTTTGCTAGGGACCATGTAATTTTGAATAAAGTTGGACGAGTACTTCTACAATTTATCTTATGTGGATCTTGTCAAACCCAGTCAGATAATTATTGCGGAAGATTGTTTCCAGCTTTCAGACATTCCAAATGATTAGAGCAAGAGAGATGCTCGAAAGTCAAAGATTCTATCTATGCATCAAAGATTTATACACTTACCCTCTATAGTCTATACATATACACTCACATCTAATTCAAACTCTCTTGAAATCGGATATGGTATATACATATACATATACATCTAATGTGATTGTCAATATTTATTCAGGTTCAATTTGTTGATGAAATAACAAAACCTAGAAAATTTGTGTCTTTATGTTATTGATGATAATAAATCTAGTATATCCAACCTATTTCTAGGAGATTTTTTCCCAAGATGAAAATGGATTCTTTAAGAATTACAAAAGAAATATAAATTCTGTTTTCCAATATGGGTTTCATTGTCTTCTTTCCACAAGTACCAAATAGAAATTTTGAAAGTCTTTCCCTTAAATTTTTGATGACTGGTGCTAGTAGTGAGAGTAGCATACGGTTATGACTCCATGTTTGCTTTCAACATTGAGCAACTTTTAGTAAGTATATACCATATCTGCCTCTCCTCTCCCTCTTTCTCACAAGCAATCCTATAGTAGCAAAAATAATGAAACCATCTCTCATTTATTAATTCATCTTTTCGGCTAGCTTGAATAACAATCATGATTATTCAGGATTTTGGTGTCCTAGCACTTCCCACAGTTATGGGGCCTCCATCAAATTAACAGACAGATCCCACTCTATTTAAAAAATTTTGTGATAGGAATTTTAGCTTGCTGTTGATTGCATCAGCATTTGGATTTTTCCAGGTTCTTTCTATCATAGGAACTGACCCTGGAGGAAGTGTAAGAGTACCTGCATCATATTGTGGAATTCTTGGCTTTTGGCCTTCACATGATGCCAAAAGGTTCTTTTAGATCATTAGTTTTAGTTATATTATTATTATTGTTGCTGTTATTTCTATGAAAGCTCGATTATGCATAATTAAAGTGCCCTTTCTCTTATCATAGATGGTGAGGTTCCTTTCTTTTGTCTTTTCACAACATAAAATTTATACATCATCTCACTAAGAATATTGGCCTGGTATCTTAATCTGAAGGCACACCATGTACTATTTAAATGTTGATGTTAAGACCATGGTGAATTGGGAGCAGTAATTGTTTATAACTTGGCTGATTTAGTTATCTAGTCTAATTGAATGTAATCCTGTATGATCTTTAAAACCATATTTTGTGAAAAGACTACTTTCAATCTTGTTTGATAAGTTCAGGGATTCATTTAGAAAATGTTAGTTGGACCTTTCCTGCTTTGAAGAACGTCATTGTTAAATAGCACTTCTAAAATTTCAGGGGAAAAAAAATATTGTCTGTGACTAACTGTGTACTATCGTCTGAAAAACCATGCTTCTGTTTCTTTTACCTTTATTCATTTTTAAGTAGTACTGTCCAATTGTTTTTTTTTTTTCTTTCTTAAATGATGCTCTATGGATATGCATGTTCTGATAATCTAACTCTGTCCTCTTTTTTTCCCTACCCAATTCTTATGTTCATATATGTTTTAGTCTCCTGATGATCGCAATTACCATTGCCAACATTATTCACCAACATGAGACAGAGTACTTGGCATCTCTTGTGGTTTCACTATATGCCTCTGGTTGTTGTTGTGAAATGGTTTATATTCATTTTTTGAAAGTCTTTTTCTGATAGTATAATTGACAGGAATCCCATTTCAATTTGACAGATACCACTTTCAAGGTACTACTTCTACCCTCAAATTTAAAGTAAGGTTAGGTTCTTGTTTCGTAGACCTCTTCTTTAGCACATAAGCTTCTGCGTTTGTCTATAACACACACACACACACACACACACACACATATATATATATATATATATATGTTTCAAACTGGTTCATGTGGGATGGCATTGCTTAAATAGTAATCAACTTGACAACTACTGTTATCATCCAACCAGTGACACCTCTCCTTTGGAATTGTTGTCATTTATTTGGTTCTTTGGAAGTTGAAGATAAGAAAATTGATGTGTTTGATAATAAAAGATGCTTTTAAATATAATTTTCAAAAATAAAAAGATGCTTTAAATATTTTCCTTGGGTCTATTTAAGAAACGATCTTTAAATTTATCTTAAATTTGCCAACAAATTGGGTGGGTATGAAATGCCTGAGTTAGTTTTCTATTAATCTAATAGGTTTATCAGAATATGAGGCAGAGGTCCAGTTGAACATATGTTTTTTTTAAGTTTTTTTAATACATGTTGGACATATAGTTGACCAATGACTTAATTGGAGATTCAAATTTGAGTTTTTGCTCTTGCAATAATCACATAAAGCTTCAATCACTAGATTTGGGAGCTTATTGCTGTTGAAAAACCAGGCATGAAAGTATCCAAAGATGTAAGAATTAAACTATAATGCTTCTGTCATGATCCTCCTATCAATTTTTGTTGAAACCAGGCATTGTATTTGTTCAATTTTTGTGGCGCATTATATTTAGTAGGTTTGTGATAGGTTGATATCCTTTCTTTCTTTAGCCATCCGTCTAAGTTCTAACTTTTAAGTCCTCTCTAATACATATAAGTGCAAAGCATGATCTCCGAAGGCAGCTTCCCATCCCATGGCATAATGATAATGCCTCCCTCATGCTCAAAATTTATGTGGCTAGAGAGCTAAGTAGAGGACATGACAAGAGACTCAGACTATGGAGCTTTCACGGAGAAGTTCCTTCTACAACCAAGCCCTTCACACCATGAGCTTCCCTTAAATGCCCTCACATTTTCTGTTAAAGACATGTGAGTCATAACTTTGGTTCCACTTCTTTGATTTTGGTTTTTCTGTCACCCTTTTTTCATGAAGAAGTTTAGGGGTTGATTCCAAGTAGTAATCAGAAATTTGTTTGTAAATTTCTGGATATGTCTAAATTAAGAAACTATCATAATTTTGGGAAATTAAAACAATTCAATTCACGCTTATACAATTATATCTCTACGTATGAAATATCTTTTGTCCAAACTATTGTTTTTGCACTTTAAAATGATATGGAATATGACACTTAACCAAAACATTTCTCAGTGGTTCCCAGTTGTTTCCTAAATAGGCAAGGGTTGTCACGTAGTCATCTTGAAAAAATAGGTCCTTGAATGTTTACATCAAAGCTGATGGGATATAATTGAATGACCTTGTTTTGGAAGTATAAAAGGAGGATCTTCCAGTGGTTCTACTGTTCCAGTAGGTGCAAAGCTTGTTGCTTTTGCCTTAGGTGAGTTTCTTTCAAGAGCAATTTTTGTGTTTCTTGGCTTGTCCTTTGTAGATTGAACCAAAATATTCTTGCTATCATATTGTGGAATTCTTGGATTTTGGCCTTCACATGATGCCATTTCCACTGTTGGAGTTATTCCTTTGGCACAAAGTTTTGATACCATGGGTAAATGTTCAACTCTGCACCTGAAAGTATGGCAAATGCTGATCATGATATATTGTATAAGACCCAATCAAACACAAAAAGGGTCCAAACAGTAATAAACTCCGAAAAGTGAAAGAGGTGGAAATAGTCTCTCTTGCATCTCATCTTTGTTTAAATCCCTAAACTTAAATTAATTCTGTCTCTGTCTCCACCTAATTCCCATCTTCTATCTATTAACTCCTTTTCTAAACAACAACTTTCATGTTTTCTCTGCATCTTATCTTATAATACAAGATGGAGGACCTTCAACATTTTTGTGACGATCAACACCCGCTGGTATTCAATGAAAACGACAGAAGGGGATATGGTTCTTATGGATGCGGGGGAGCTGTTTATGGTCCTAGCTACGGTTGTGAAAAATGCTGGATTGGGTCCACCATTCATCATAAATCATGTGCCGAACTACCCCTTGGGTTGCACCATCCCTTGCACCCAAAACATCCTCTTATTCTCTTTGACCCAAGTAGATATGCTGAAAATGATGTCAAAGAATATAGCAAATGCGTAGTCTGCAAAGAAGATCGTCTTGCGGAATACCGTTATTGTTGTTCACGGTGCGATTTTAACCTTCACATCAGATGTGCTGTTTTACCGATTGAAGCTGAATTCCACGACCACCACCCATTGACTCCCTTTTGCAAGTCAATCACGTTCACTTGTGACATTTGTGGCAAAGAAGACAAGGGTATGCCATATATGTGTCTCCCATGCGGTTTCTGGATTCATAGAAGATGTGCTCTTCATTACCCACGCAGAGTGAAAGCTGTAAGTCACAAGCACTCCCTCCACCTCACCCATTCTTCTCATGAAGTAGATCAATCTGACTCCTGAATTTGTCCACTCTGTGTTCAAAAAGTGGACACACACTATGGCCTTTACTATTGCTCCACATGCGATTTTATTACCCACCTCGATTGTGCTCTGGACGGGAGAAACAGGGAGGAACTTAAAGATGAGGTGTCCACCGAGTCAAAAGCTACGCTGGAAATTGAAGATACAAAGCTCGGTGAATTCGCTGACTCATCAGCTTACGAAGTCAAAAAAATCAATGTGGGGAAGGACCCTACCATCTTTTCTCTCTCAATTAGATATCATATATAAGAAGTATAAGTGTCTCTACAAAATAAAAACTGTACATCTGATTGGAAATGAAGGAAAAGGCAGTGTAAGTACCAGCTCAACAACCTGTTTGGATGCACCAAAATCTGCAAGTTTAATGCATCCTTTATTATCTACAAGAATATTTGCCCCCTGAAATTAAGGAAATAAGGAGTTAAGGAAAAGGAATCTTTTCACACATGTCGCTAGCAAGATAAGGAAAGGCACCTTAATATCCCTGTGCATGATTCCATTTCTGTGTAAATACTCCAGTCCTAATAACAACTGCTTTGTGTATGTTCTTATAACCTGCTTAACAAATCAGACCATAAGGTTTGCATTTAAAACAGCTAACTATATAAGTTGAGTATGAAAGAACTTACAGCCTCAGGGAAAGATCCAAATTTCCCCAAAAGTGAAGATATTGATCCACCAGGCACAAATTCCAACAGAATATTTAAGGTTTCCTCCTCCCTCACGGTACCCAAATATCTCTAATGAACCCAAACAAAGCACACTATCAGAGGAGTTATAGCCTTCATCTATTTAATGAATATAATAGGTCATACTCACAACAATGTTAGGATGGGAGAGATTTTTTAGAAGCTTCACTTCTTCCTCAAGCTCCCTAATATGAGCCTAGTGATAGCATAAATAGAGTATCAGTGAATCAATATCAAATAACCAAAAAAGGAGATCAATCATCACAATTTCCATCAACTTTTTTTTTTAAATGAAAAAAAAAATTGCCATCATTTTGCTTTATTTTCCTCTCAGTTTTTATAGCAACAAAAATAGTAAAAGAGATAATGCACAAGCACCACAAAATCGATACAAATATCACAATCTTAGCACTAGATATCAAATGCAGCATGCTAAACACAGGAATCTGGAAATCAAACCTGAGCTTTCTCCTTTGAAGCGCCATTTGCTGCAATCAGAACCTGGAAAGCACGAAACAGCTAAAATCAGATTCCACATAAATGAAAAAAATAAACCCAATAACAAAACTATAAATTAACCAAAACCCAGTAGAACTAACAAGAAGAGGACTACACAATTACAAACACTGCAAAACTAAATCCAACAAAAACCCATTACGGAACCAACAAGAAAGAAAGAAAGAACTCATAATCAAAGTCCCAAATCCAAAATTAACAAAAACCCAAATGAAATCAATCAGAAAAACCCTCAAAACTAACTTCCAAATCCAAAATTAACTAAAACCCAGATGAATCAACAAGATAAAAACCCCAAAACTAACTTCCAAACCCAAAATCCAGATAAAATCAACAAGAGAAAACCCCAAAAACTGACCTCCAAATCCAAAATTAACCAAAACCCAGATAAAATTAGCACGAGAAAACCCCAAAAAACTGACCTCCAAATCCAACCCACCAAAAATCAAAAGGCAAAAACCACAACAAAGATATAAAGCAACCTGTTTGACAGCTAGGAGCTCTCCGGAATCAAGATTCATGCCCATGTAGACGCGCCCAAACGCGCCGCAGCCGATCAACTCGCCTTTTCGCCATCGGATCGGTGGCGGTGTCGGTGGCGGAGGAGGAGAAGAGAGTTTGGAGAAGACTCTGGATTTGCGAATGCAAGAATTGATCTTGTCGACTATTGGTAATGGCAATGGCAATGGGGATGGTGATGATGGTGAATCTTCATTTTCTGGTGGGGCTGTACGGAACACCAGTGATCGGCGGACTGATCCGAATATATCTTGCATTTGTTTGTGTATCAGAGAGAGAGAGAGAGAGTATTGGGTTTGCACTTTGCAGTGAGTGTGAAAAGAGTGAAGAAATGTGAGAGAGAGAGAGAGAGAAACAGAGGAGGGAAAAAGGTGGGGGTGATTGTTTTTCAAAAAAAAGAAAAATTAAAATAAAATATACAAATAATGGTTTTTTTTTTTTTAAATAATAATTTCTCTCTCTAAACTAGTATAAGTACCAAACTGTTTTTAAGAGAGATGTTCATTAAAAAAAATTCATCAACTTTAATATAATAAAAATTTATAAATCGACCTGATAATCAACTTAATTGATGTTATATCAATAAAATAATAAATAAATTTTTAATCCATTTTTTGGTTTTGTGTTTAAAAATTAAAGTTTATATAGTAAAATTTATCATGTGAGTGGTAAGTCTTTTAAAAATAAAATTGGTAATTTATTTAATATTTCCTTTTTAGCTATTAAACCATTCAAGGTCAACAGGTCCAAACTTTCTATTTTACTAGTAGATAAATGTTAGAGGAAACAAGAAGAAAGATTTTGTCATAAAAAAAAGGTAAAATTTGACGTGATTATTGAGCTGTTAAGTTATGATTATCATATGTCAAGAGTTTTTTAACTTAATGATGTTGCTCATTTATATAAAGAAAATTTTGGTTTAAATCCTTTTATTCTCACTTCACTTATTGTAAGCCCAAAAAGAGAAAGCAAAAAAAAAAAATTATGACTATCATATTTCCATTGGTTCAAATTACAGGAAATTTACTCATTACAAAAAAAATTAAAAAAATAGAAAAAATAAATATGAAGGAGATGGTGTGGAAACTTCATGTTTTCACAGTGATTCTATAACAAATAATTATGCTGATATATAATTATCATTGAAAAAAATTATCTAATTAAAATGAAGTAAACTCTGTAACATTTCTTATATCATTCTTCTCCACAGTATCTCGTATATAATTTTTTTTTTTTTTTGAGCAATCTCGTATATAAATCATATTTTAATCTTTGTGATATATAGTGACAATGAATGATATCTAATTCAACCTTAGATACTCATAGTCCTATTGAATTATGTTTTCAATCCGTACTAATTAGAGTCCTGTTGAACTCTTGTTTCTTTTTAAAAAGTGTGTGTGAATTTATTTCTCTAAAGTTGCTTTGGAGTTTATTGTGAGACTTGGATTGCTGATTTTCCTCTATTAATTTTTGACAGAAAGTTAGAAAATAATAAATTATTAATTATTTATTCTGTTTGTTTTATTTGAGGTAGATTGAAGTGATATTTTGGCCAATTACCTCTATGAAAAATGACGTTTTTTATATTTTAAGACTTATAGGATTTGAATCTCTTCTTTCTCACTTAAAGTCTTAAACTATGAGATAAAATAATAAATAAATAAAAGAGAGATATTTAAGTGATATTTTCAGTTATGCTAAATAGGGATATTTGTATTTTGGCCAAAATATTGTTTTCGTCCTTAAACTATACATGAGTTTTGTTTTTCGTTCCTAAACTTTGAAAATAACGAAATTCATGTGTAAAAATGAACTTTTTCAAAGTTCAGGAACGAAAAGCGAATTTTTCAAAGTTTATGAACCAAAAACGAAACTCATATATAGTTTAAGGAAACGAAAACAATAGTTTAATTTTGTATTTTTAATTCATTAATTTTGTTTCTTCATAAAGAAATTTGTACAGAAAACTAAGAACCTCATCACGCCAACTTTTCAAAGTTTAGGGACGAAAAACGAAACTCATGTATAGTTTAGGGACGAAAACAATAGTTTTAATTTTGTATTTTTAATTCATTACTTTTGTTTCTTCATAAAGAAATTTGTACAGAAAACTAAGAACCTCATCACACTTCATCCCTAGTGCGGGCTTGTGGGGTTCTTTTGTCTGTCAAAACAAAAACAAGACAACAAAATTAAGGTAACTATTACAAAATTTTCAAGAATTGGCTCTCTATAGCATGCCACTACATTATTTTTTAACAAAAAAAGAACCATTATAACAAATAGTATTCTATTCAACTGTTGGCATCCCTTAATTAGTTCACATAATGTTGTTTTCTTGGGTCCTTAACCTTAATTCTCCAATGCCCATCAGGAAAATTAGCCTTCCTAGCTCTCCCTCTCCACTTTCTTATCCTTGCATCCATTTTCTCAGTGAGTCCACAATAAGGTTGTAACTTCTTTGGCATGGCCTCAACTACTTGCCACCACCTCTTGTGTGCTGAATCACTAGCAAAAGGATGGTGATCCAACATGTCCCAATTACAATCATAGTCCTTGTAACACATCCATGGCTTCAATCCCAAATAATGCATTGCATAAATATCCTCTTGTATCTCATGCTTCTCATTGTCTGACCCATCAAAAATTTTGAGATGATTAAACTTTTTAGGCAACCGGTGCCACCATGTAAAAGCTTCATTAAGAAAACCTTGATCACCACCATTATATGATGCCAACTTGAAACTCTTGGACATTAAATCCTTGAACATACACATTGATGGTTCAATTACCATGACCCCAGAGTTGAAAATCATCTTATCATTTGGTGCAGCTGATACTTGTGGGTGAACAAATAATTTGTCTATGTTGTTTAGGACTAAAAGATCAGCATCAATAAAAATTACTTTGTCATACTCTATGAGTTGCCATATCCGAAGCTTGCTATAATTCCACTCATTGTAGGAACCCTTTTGGGCAAATGGACTTCGGATGCGTTGGATTCGCTTGATCTTCCATCCGGCGGTTTTTAGGCCTCGAATGGACTTGGAACTAATGGAGTCATCAGCAAGGAGGACTAGGTCTTTGGTGGAGTTGCTCTGAATTATGCTTTGAGCTAAGGCTATTGCACCACAAACATAAGCTTCTGAAGAATGTAGGACTGTTACATAGGCCTCTCTTTTGTGGTATATGGTAATGTTGCCTTTTTGCAGTCCTGATTGTGGCATAATAGATCTCCATTTCTCTTTACCTTAAAACATAAAAAATTCTGAAAATTGTTACATTTCGAAATTCTAATGTAGGATATTATTAAAATGGCTTGGACAAGGGTTTTATGCTATGAGAGGTGCTATAGATTTTTTTTTTTTTGTTCTTTTCTCTTTTTCAAATTCTTTTTATGTTTCATAAAATTTGCACTTTACACCCATCTAATTCCATCTCACCCTTTTACTACTTGAATGTTCAAACATTCGCATGTAATTACTATATATATATATAGAGAGAGAGAGAGAGAGAGTCTATGGACCTTGGCATAAAAGAAAAAGCAATTATTTATTTTGCAAATTTTGTTCTTATAAAGCTTATAACAAAAAAGAACAAGTAATTCGTCATTTAAAGTAAATAAAAATAAAAATAAAAAGGGAAATTAATTTGTGGTATTTAGGTTGAAACTTATATCCCTATGCTAGGCGCCCTGAAACTCTATAGAATGAGAAATATCATTATGTGAAAATGGGCTCAAAATCTGATTATTCATATATGTTGAAATTGTAGAAATGTGATTCTATATCACACTTTAAGTGTCTCATTACTTTGGGTTATTATGTCACTTAAAAATACGGTCGATTTGTTAGTTGTTATATATCAAAAACAATAATGATGAATATAAAAATGGAGAAGTGATTCTAAAATTAAAAGAGGGCAATCTACATGTAATTTTGCTAGAAGATAGAACAAACTAAATGAAAAAACAAATAATTTTAATTTACTTATCAAAAAGAAAAAACAAATAATGTTAATTTATTTATGTTGGAAGATTCTATTTGGGATTATGCAAATTGGATCCTAATCCTTCAAATGGGCCTATGGGGCCGGGCTGGTACTCTCTAGTGAAATTAGTTGGCTCCTTTAAACAGGCACTTTACAGCATGAAATCTAAGCCCCATGGGCTTGTGTGGATTTTTTTTTTTTGGTGGTGAACCAATGATGGCTGTGGCCTGTGGGTTTGTGGTGGTTGTGGATTTGGGTGTTGGTGGTGGCTCTGTGGGTTTGTGGTAGCTGTGGATTTGGTGTGATGGTGGTGGCTTTGTGGGTTTGTGGTGGTTGTGGATTTGGTGTGATGGTGAAGGCTTCGTGGGTTTGAATGGATTTGTTGTTGGTGATAGTTGCTGGCGTGGGTGTGGTGTGGTTGGAGGGGTGTGAAAAAATAAAAGAATTTTTTTGTATATTTTAATAGGAAATAATATAAAATAAAGAGTATGATGAGAAGTCTTAATGAAAAAATTGACAAGTAAAATAAAAAATGAGATTTTGAAGAGCTAAAGTAGCTAATATTTTTTTAACAGGTTGAGAATGCTCTAAGTAAGCAAGTCTAATAAAACAGTAAAGTTACGTACACAATAATAATCACAATTGTCAAGGTAATAAGTTGTTAGTGACAAATAATAAGGTAATATCAATGCATGGTGAGTCTAGCTGAGAAATAATCAAAACCTGCCAACTTAAATATTGTGAACATTTCTCACAATACTTTGAAATTTTTTTTTTCTTTCACAACAATTGTGAGTTGTTATTATGAGTTGTAGGCACAATGAATCTCCACAACATTTCACAATAATCTTATTACGAGTTGTGGTGGACCCTAATGTAATTTTAATTTATTTTATTTTGAGTTGTGATGGCTTGTTTTAAAAATCTTGTGTGAGAATTGGTTGTGCCGTAAAATAACTCTTCTCTTTTTTGGGGAGGGAGGGGGGTTATTTTTTTTTAATTAAGAATTAACCATTAGTGAGAACCGTTCAATTGAAATGGATTTGAGCAGGTCGTCCACTACACCAAAACATAACTTGCACATCTTTTTACTTATTTATTTAATTGACAATTCTATTAAAGAACTTACCAAAAAGGAAAAAACCTAATATGGAAATGGTCAATTCTGGTAACTAAAACCCACCCACCTAATTTGCTTTTGTCCAAAATTTTGCCTAGATGGTCTATTCTTTTTTCTTTTTTTATTAAGTCTAAACAATTTTATCTCTTATTAAAATCTTAGTTATTTAATTAAAATTAAAATATTTAGAACTCAATCCTATAATATTATTCAAGAATTTTGACCACAAGAGTTTCTCTCAAATTGTCATTTCTCAGTATCCTGAGAACGAAAAGAAACATATAAGCCAAAACTAAAACTTTGAATTTGGGAAAGTTTGGCAGGCTAATTATTAATTTATTATGGGCAGAAAAATCTCTTTAATTGCCTAGAAACTATTTGTAAATAATTTAATCTCCCCCATGAATACCCAACAATAAAATTAAAAATTAAAAAAGGAAAAGAAATAGAAATTAAGTTTCATGCCTAATTAGCATACCAACAGAATTGCACAAAGAAAATCTGATTAAACTAAAACTTACCTGTCTCTGCAAAACTATGAGCAAGCTGGCATGACCCAAAAGGCATGAGTACCTTCTGCTTCAACCTCCTCAACTCAGGCTTATACACCCAATAATCCCCATGATGCATCACAAGATCATCACATCTGAAAATCTCCACCATGGGCCCACAAGACCCAATAAACACGACGTAGACCGTCCGATCAACATCAGGACTAATCCATCCACTCCTCACCACTAGATTAGCCACCACCAAATTGACTTGTAACCTAAACAAATCCCTAATCCCTTCATTTTCCTTAACCCTATCACATGGAACCCTAGCTATCACCATGTCAAGGCCCTCATAATCTTCGACTCTCGGCAACGGTATCTCCGGGCATTTGGGTGGAATACCCCATTTCTCATATTCTTCATTAATCCATTCAGGGAAGAAGTCATCCCATGTCAAATCCTTGGCCACATGATCAAACCCTACCTTGACAATCTCAGTCTCTAACCTTGATAATCCAAGTAATCCATATGTAGCCTCTATTCTATCATCCACATTAACCAAACCAACTTTAACTTTCTTACCCTTGATTCCTTTCACAATAAGATCGAACTCAATTGGTATTTTGGCCTGACGTTGAAGGCGGCGAGTGTTGGTAGGGTTTAGCTTGGGTCTAAAGGATAATACAAGAATAAAGAGAGAAAAAGAGAGGAGGAGGACAAAGAGAATGAAGTGTTTCGGTTTAGAAGAAGAGGTTTTGGAACCCATTGATTTGATTGAGCTCCCCACGTCTTGTGTGGTGTGGTGTAAGTGTGAGAGAGCTAGCTTTGAAGGTGCATTTATATTCCAAATGGGTCTATAAGGAAGGTTTGCATGGATGCACGTTGTTCTTGTCATTTTTGGCTCTTTGTTTTACTTATTTTGGTGTTATATTCACACGCACGTTACAGCTTTTATTCCTTTGACTTTGAGGTCTTGATCTAAATACTCTTACACTAGTTTAAAATTACGGTATTTGTATACCTTGTTGAATTTCACAATGGAAAATTATTTGGCAAGAGAAGAATGTAATGATCAAAAGTTAAGATAATACATAAATATTATGTCCTTTTTTCTCATAAGTAGAGGTGAATGGTGATGTATATTATTTATGAATTCAACTTTATAAAAGGATAAATTGTATATACCTATTAAAACACAAAAAGAAAATATAAGAAATTAGTGACTATAAAAAGAGTATGGCCTTGGGACCTTCATTCAAGTTTTTTTTAGGTATTGTGTTTCAAAGGTATGTTTCAGTTTCACCAAGTCAAATGATAACACATATTTCTTTTTTTGTCATTTAAAATAGGGAATAACATGATTACACATAACAATAACTTTGCCATATTTGCTAATAATTCCTTTGAATAATAATTTCACAATGTATCCTACCCCATATAAAAATCTTCATCTAGAATATTATTGTTATTAAAATGGTAAAACCAACACATCTTAGAGTAGAAACTAGAAACTTCACCAACAATTCTAAATCTATTCACACAATTATCAAGAGTTACCAACTTAGGGGTTTCATTGTAGTTAATGTATTTTCTAAATTAATTAAATTGTTAGAAGAAAATTATAGATTAAAAAAACATATATATCAAAGGAATGTGTTTTACACATATGCGAGTGATTTTGCTTTCTCCGAAGACCCAATCGGTTTTAGACATTGTCCAAGCGGGACGTTCTGACTGACAAACTCATGAAAGAAGTGTGCAACCAATTTATGCATTAAGTGTGCTAATTAAACTATTGCCTTAATTAGAAAATATTACATATAGGCACAATTGGAAGCTAACTAATTGGTTTTTCTTTTTTAAATTTTTTTGGTAAATCACTAATTTTAAAACTATGAACTTTAATTGTTCCATTCATTCTCCCACCTTTCTTATTCTCATTTATGTGGTGCCAACTCATAAAGCATAATAAAATGCTTTCATCCTATCTTATTTCAATTTATCTCGTTTCCATCCTACATAGATTTTTCCCGTCTTAAAAATGAGATGCAACAAAGATAAAGCACTCATAATCGGACCGGACGATTATTCAGTAGTCCAAGATTACAAATAAATACGCAATCATATGAATAGCAGGTCCCACTAATTAAATTCATGGTAAGACCCACCACTCTGTGCGAAGAAAGAATATGCATTTATTTGTAGTCTGGGAGTACTGAATAATTTTCCATGAGAACCCATCATGTTGCCATCCTTAAGTGCAAAGTGAATTGGAAGATATTTCAAATTTTCAAAAATGAAAAAGAAAAAGTTGTGTTACATGTAATTCTTAATTACCAAAAATTGAGTTATTTCACTTTCAATTTACCAAAATGGAATCCTACTTTTTTTTTTCTTAAGTGGGAATTGTGGAGCTGTGATGAGAGTTCCGACTTGCACTTATCAACTGAAAAATAAAAGATTATTCCCTCCCACTTTATAAACATCTCTATATAGTTTAAGGCCAATTTGATTTAAACGTGGCTTGTAGAATCCCAAAATAATTTAAAATTATTAATTAAATAAATTAGCATATTGTGATCTTTAAGTAGTTCACACAAGACAATAAAATAAGAGCAAAATAAACCACCATCAACAACAACAACAAGGTCACGTCTGTCACAATTAGACCGAGCCATGGTCGGTATGGTTCATTCTTTATGATATTAGATTGTCTATCATGCAAAGCCATTGACTCTATTTCATAATTCATACTGTTGGTCTGTCACAGTCAGTTTTATCTTTGTAGATTTCTTTTTTTTTTTTTTTTTTTTCATTTGTATTTCTGACACATTTTTTAGATAAATTTTGTTAAGTTGGTTTTGTTGAGCAGAAAAAAAAAATGTTGTCTTTGTTTATGGTTGATTTTTCCCATTTGCTCCTCTCTTTAATTCTCATGTCATGCTTTCAGCATTATGTTATGTGTAAAGGTTTGGACACACTGCTTAATGGGTGTTTAGGATGGTAGAATAGTTTTTCTTCTAACTCTCTCCTAATCCTTCTCCTCCCATGGGTCCGTTGAACAAATGCAAGTCACCAGATTGTTAAACTTTATGCTAATTTTTGGAACTTAAAATACTCTTAATCTTGGTCCTTAATTCTATTTTGAGATGTTTTGAAATATGGTACTTTTTGAAATGTCGATAGACATCATGATAATATTTTGAAACGTTATCCAAGTGTCCCCCTCACGGCCTCACCTCATTTGATTCTCATCTTTCTTTGAGTGTTTGGGTTTGAGTAATCACACACATACGCAAATCAAGCCCTACCTTTAAGCAAAACAAGTCCTACCTTTAAGCAAAACAAGCAATTGCTTGAGGGCCCTAACCTAAATGTGTTCTCTCTTTGAAGCATTTGTTTGTGCATTTTGTGCCGTTGGGATCATCGTAAAAAATAAAAAGAACCCTTTACTTATTATTTAAAAATAATAATAATAAAAAATAAAAATCTCAATTTGAGATTTGCTTGAGGCCCTCAAAATAATTGGGCCGGCCTGCACATATATAAACTAGACTAATTAGAAATTTCTTTACACTCAAAGGATCTACATTTACTTTTATTCAAAGTTTAAAAAAGTTAATTGGGCCGGCCTGCACATATATAGACTAGACAAATTAGAAATTTCTATCTACACTTCAAAGGAGTTGGCTCAAAAAAAAAAAAAAAAAGAAAAATGAAACATTTACTCTTTTCTTTTTTTATTTCAAAAACGTTATTTTAAAATACTTTTCTCATAAGAAGATAGATCTTCTAATTAATAGGACCAATCATATGAGACAGGGGCAATGTGTCAATTCACCAAATGAGTTGCCAAGAACTTTGTAGCTCAATTGACACTTTCTCATTCCCTACTAATGAATTAAAAAAAATTAAAAATTAAAATCATCAAATGAGTTATTCTAGATTTTTTTTTTTTTTTTTTTTCTTAATGGAAAGAAACATACACAATTAACTTAGTCCATTATACTTTAGGGATAGAGGCAGGGTCGGCTCAATAAATTTGAGGGCCTAAGGCGAAAAATTTAAGAAGGTTTTTTTAAATTTTTAAATATAAATTAAATTTTTTTTAAGTGAAACAACTTAGAATTTCAATTGGATTAGATTTTTATTGGCTAAATATTTGGAGGGTCTTCTTAGAAGTGTAGGAAAAAAAATACAAAACGCATTTATATTTATTACTTTTAAAGAAAAAATATCATCTTATAATTTTTTGTACATTTTTGTATAACTTTGAGGGTCTTTTGTTCATGTAATTGAAAGCCTTGAGACCTTATAATTTTTGGGATAAATTGGGGCCTTAGGCCTAGGCCTTGAGCCGGGGCTGTATAGAGGAGACACCCCTAGAGGAAGTCATACCCCTTGAATCCCAAACAAAATACTAATAAAAAGGACTGACAATTATCAAAAGCTAAGAGACTTTCTACATGACTTTTTCCCTTAACAAAACCCACAAAAATAAAAAAATTGATTTGTACCACCTTGCCTCATACCAAATCAAAATTTAGTTCCTTTAGCTTCCTTTAATATTTGGTTGTCCTTTCACTTTATCCTAGTGCTCCCTCTAATAAATTTTTGTTACTGTGCCTCTCACTTTATCCCTGCATCTCTAATTAGCATCTACATTTTCTTTTCCCATTTGTGCTGCAAAAATATACCTCAGTATATACCACTATTAAAGTTCCCCTTGATGCTCTAAGAAACTTGAGAGCTTGAATATTAGTCCAAATTGGCCTAACAAGAATAAAATTCTTTAATCTCTAATGTGATATATGTATATTCTTTGGTGAATAGTGACTTTGTCTCAAAGAAAAGAATCATTCTGATAAAGCTACTTTACATTTGTGACAACAATTATTAAGAATAAGTGGACCTTATCAGAACCATGCTATTCCAAAACACTTGTTCTAACTGGAAAGCAAGCATCAAAGTTAGCCTTATCCCTACCAAAAGATTGAGTTCAATTTGATAGTAAGAATTGGACATTAATTGATAACTTTTTTTGTGTACATATATATTGCAGCTCTAATTAGATGTGGGAACAATGGCACTCAAAAGTGAGGCTACAGGATCAGAGATTTATGCATTATTGGAAGAATATGAGAAGAGTGTTTCAGGAACTCCAAGAATTCTCTTAATTCTTTCTTCTGTTCTTGAGAGAACCATAATCAAGAATGAAAAGCTATTGAAGGTATCAAAGAAGAAGGATGTTGTTACCGTCTTCCATGGTACGAAGGCACCAACCTTAAGCATTCAACAGTATGTTGAACGCATTTACAAGTACTCCAAATGCAGCCCTTCTTGCTTTGTTGTTGCCTACATATACATCGAAAGATACCTTCAACGCCCGGATGCTTACCTTACTTCCTCCAATGTTCACCGGCTTCTAATCACGAGCATTATGACTGCAGCAAAGTTCTTGGAAAATGAGTAAGTACTAAGTACTCCTATCACATAACAAAATTAGATTTATTGTTGTATTCATAGTTTGATTTAGTTTCTTTATGTAATTGGCAGAATATATCAGAGTTCATTCATAAATTACTCGATGAATTGCAGGTATATTGGCAACACCTACTATGCCAAAGTTGGTGGAGTAAGCACTGAAGAAATGAACAGATTGGAGATGAACTTCTTGTTCAATTTGGATTTTAGACTCGTTGTTAGTCCGGACGTCTTTGGGAAATACTGTCTCCAGCTTGAAAAGGAAGGTCTCCCTAACCGAATTAACAAGCCGAATTAATTCAAGAGGATTAAATGTAGAGTAGCCTAACATTGATGAAACTGTACATGCACCCAGATTTGCAGGCTCAGGCTACAATGGCATGTGATACACACATTGCTTTGTCTTATTTCTTTTTCTTCTTCTTTTTTCCCTTTTTGTTCTTTTGGCAATATAGTTTCATGAAGCATAGTTTAGAGCATAGCCTTGGCTACTGACTAGTGAGGTTTCACTCTCACCAAAGCCAAATCAATGACAAAAGAAAAAGGAATAAATGCCATGGTGTTTTTCTTTTCTGCATTTGTAATCTTCTTACAATGAAATTGTGTTCTATATTTTGTTTGTATTGTCATTTCCACAATTCACTACTAATCGATGCTGCTCTTTGATGATTATGAAACCCAAAGATGCAATTTGGTGATTCTGAATCAAAGAAAATTGCTTGCAATTTAGAGAGGGTCTAGGAATATGTTGCTCCTCAGAGTGTTTTATCTGAAACGGGTTATGAGATTCCAAACCTTTTATTTGCATTTTGGAAAGAAAGAAAGACAAAAAAGGAAATTTATAAAAGTATGATAAAAGCCTAAAACAAACCTTATTTCTCCAAGTATTATATTCCTTTCTTTCAATTGGTACCAAAACATCGTGTGAGGGTCCTTTTTTTTCCCAATTTGGAAGTATAAAACCTGGATTGCACAACTAAATATACATCAGGCACAGCCAATCTCTCTCTCTCTCTCTCTCTCTCTCTCAATTGGATCTTTTCATGATTTAGATTAAATGACTTAAACCCATGATTCCATGTATACTATTAGATACAAAAAACAAAATTTTAATCATGAAATAAACTCTCACAATTTCACTTAAAATGGAGGGGATGCTTGTCCTTTCAATTGAACCCAATCCACCAAGCACTGGCTTATCCCACTTAGGTAAGCATGTTATATTCCAGAAGAAGAGTAAGTTTACCAAATATAAGTAACCACATTGATAAGACCATTAACGAAAAATTGAATCAAAAAAATGAAATCATTAACCAAGTGGGCTTAGACTTTAGACAGCTTCATATACATGGGGGAACCAATTTTAGCAAAACTTTTCATATCACGTAATTCCTACACAACTCACTCCATTGTATTATACTACTTTGAAAAGCCTTCCCAAATACGGGGGGAAATATCCCACAATGAACACGAGAATTGCAGGCAAGATTAGCCCTTTTAGTATAACCCTACAATGAACAGAAAAGAAAGGAAAAATTTAAGGGTATGATAATTTGGTAGAATTCTCTACAAATGGAACTGTTCAAGAAATCCAACAAGGTAGGGATTTGCAGAAGACAAATCGTAGCGCAACCAACGTATGCAAATTGAGGAGATGAAGAGCTAAACTGCATAATTGATGGCCAAATTTTTATCGTTTAACCGGAAGAATTCTTCCTTGCAGCATAGACACGGTAAGCTGCCAGTCCAACAATGGCTACTGCAGCTCCAACTGTCAAAGGCACAAAATGACTTAGAGAGAGAAATAAAAACAAGAGGCTTACATAGCAATAAAACTCTAGCTCGATTGTCATGGTAAAGATGATCATCCATTAGAAACAAGAGGCAAACATAAACAAGGATAAAACAAATTTTTAATCAGTAAAGCAAAACCATTACTAGAAAGATAAAGGAAACTTTTATAAACCCAGCGAACTTGTATAAGAGTTCTAATATGAAAAGATATGAGATGTCAAAAAATCAAAAATTTCAAATTCCAAAGTTGTCATACCTGAAACGAACATAAGTGAGCGGTTTATTAGACGGTGGTATTGCTTGCGGCTTCTCCCAGCTTCAGTTTCAGGAATGCTCAAATGAGGGTGTTCTGCAGCACTTACAATCCTACGAAATACATTATTGAGATCACCCAACTTCGTGCTGATAGGTATAGGAGCCTCTATTCCCATGTCCTGACTTACCTACAAAAGCAAAATTGCATTGAAAATATGTTAACGGTTTAGAGCCTAAAAGCTACCATCAGTTACAAAATAATCAATACAATTAATGGAATAGTGGTCAAACTAACAATCAAAATCAAGGAGACAACTGACAACAATATTACTGTGACCATTATCACCAGCATCATTGTTACTATTATTGAATTGAACATGAACAAAAAATCAATAGTCAATAAGTACATGTATCTTCATAGTTATGGAAGGAACCACATAAACATATCTTACTATTATGATACCATTGTTAACCAAAGCCACAAAATACCTAAAATGGGGAAAGGTTGTCCAAGGTATCTCAAGTTGCAACTCGAAACTAATAGTACTCAGCATAGATTTATACAATTTGTTTAACCGAGTTTTTATAACCATTCGTACTTTATTCATAATGTTGTATTTAGGTCACTTTTTCAGATTTAAAACTTCAAGCCATTTAGACAACAAATACCTACATGCTTTTCAGAAAATGAAGCAAACATTCACCACACTTCTAACTTCTCTAACAATTTTTTTTTCTGCCGAAAATTTGTAGGCACTAGGCATGAAAACTAAGGAATGTACACTGGAATGTATTTTTTTTATTTTGCATATAGATCTGTTCATTGGTAGGAATTTGAAAACTGGTAATTTCAATTTACTGCTTATAGTATTAAATAATTAGAAAGGTAATTTTAGGGGATCTTATTCCTTAATTGAATTAATCATGTACCTTTGTAAAACAAAAAAAAAAAATTAAATCAAGAACTGGGAAATTGTTGTGAATGTATGTCAAATTGTAAGTTGCAACCAATATTACTCAAATTGATTAAATTGCTTGTTTGCATTGATATTATCAAGGAAAAAGACCTGCCAGAACACAGGTGTAACACCAACAAGACAACTATAAATATCAATGCCCAAGGCATGCAAACTACAAAAAACACTAAAAATAATTTGTGGACAATTAAGCTTGAGTAATAGAATATGCAGGATATTTTAGTGACTGAACAAAGTGTATACCCTAGTAGAATCTTGTATGGCCATGGGAAATGAATCCAGGTCATCTTTAGCTGCAACAATGAGGCAAGGCACCTCAAAGCCAGTATCCTCACAATGACCAGCAACTTCTACCAGCAACTCAGTTGCTCTCTTCCATGAAAACGCATCAGAACTGCAAAAATAAAATGCACCAATCCTCAGAAACTCCTAAATATAAATGCAACTGTAAAAATAGTAAAGGTCATGAATATATATATATTGAAATACTGTTTAGAGCAAACTTAAGTTCACTTGTCAATACAGCTAGTAGCTTCCAAAGTATGGTCAAAACCCAATTACATGTGTAAGCCTAGCATGCAGACAAATTAAAACACTAACCATATGAACAAGCACTACAATAGTACTATGATCCATTTGATTCTTAAATACAACAGTAATTACAGCCTTTTGTTTACCTGTCATGAACAAATACTGCTATGTCACAAGTGGCCAATGATTCTTTATCAGACAGCAGTTTACTTACTCCATCTTCAGGAATCTCTCTCAACACAAGTGTCTTCTTTGTTCCCTGGGAAGAAAATAACAAACATATACTCAGGAAAAAGGGGTGGGACATCATCAAGATTAGAAATTACAGCAAGTGACATGAAATTTAGTGATACATGATGAAGAGCACTCACCCCAGGTTGATCAACAACATTCACTGAATAACGCTCTTCAGTGCTTGAAGTATAAATATTAGAAAAAGGCCTGCACTTCCCAATTCATCAACAACAAATCTTATATTACTTGGTGACCAAAATTAAATTATTAGTAAGTATCAGATTTAAAAGGATGATTCAGAAGACCTTCCAAGAGAAGAATTCAGTAATGCAGACTTTCCAGCCTTCTTGGGCCCAAAAACAAAACACTGGAAAACATTTCTGTCAGTCTGTTGCTTCTTGCGATCCAAACGCCTTCTTCTGGTGATGCGGAAAGCAGACATAGGATCACCAGGATAACCAATGTATATCAGATTCTCCATGCTCCAAGCTGGGTCTAATTGTGTCATAAGGGACCACTGTGACCACAAACATATCTCAAAAAGTTAAGCACAGTTTACCAGAGAATAAAAGAATAACTATGGTTCATAGATATTATAGTGTATGTATAAACATGTTAGAATAACAGTAAAACTTCACATATGAATAGATGGGCAAACTGAGATCTTAATAAATTGGTAGATTGATTCAAAAGATTGAGCAACGTTGACACCAAAACCGCCACACTAACAACAATAAAACGAAGGGAAGAAAAAAGACATACCTCTGACAAAAACCCATCAAGTGATAGCCCTCCAAATGCATCTTTCTCTGCTGCATCCACATATGGGGCTTTCTCCCAAGGACTGGCAAAAGAAGTATATCAAAACCCTTAGTGTCTAATCGTTTTAGCTATTGACAAAGATGCATTGATAGCAAGATTTATGACGATCGTCATGCTGGACTGCTCAATAAACATAAATCAAAGGGTGGAAAGCCAGGCAGATTGACTAAATGAAGATGAAGCCAAGCAGGATTTCTCATGGTAGGGAAACATAAGAGTTATAAAAAAGGTATAATAAATCATCTTAGGAAAATTAAACTACCTCTCTGCAGCAGTTGAAAATAATTCCTCAATTTCACGAGGTCGCAGGGCCCCATCCTAATAGGAAGAATAAACATATGCTCATGATTATAATAAGTTGGAAAACTACTAAAATACTTGAATAATTGTGTAGACTACACAGTAGTACTGACAGCACAGATTATATAATAAGCTAATCAACCAAATTGGAAAGACAAGTATTCAATAGAGCACAGAATGAGACATACGTGATTGTTGTCAAACAATTCAAAGATTCCCTTCAGGTACTCGATGGCTTCATTTGTCAGCTCCACACTCTACACAAATGATAACCAACAATAAGCATTTTAAAACAAAACATAGTGTGCTTCACAAGAAAATGAAACAGTCTTAATTGGAAGTTTTGTGTGAGAAAAGGGGGGGGGAATAGATATGGTTTGTAAATGATTCTGTAAAATATCTTATAAAATCATGACTAAGTGGCAATTTATACACAAAATATTATGTATTCTAGAACTTAACTCCATGCACATAAGGGGGATCAGGGTGAAGAATCAAGGGACCATTAATCCTGGATGCCAAGGCCAACCAAATTCGGGAGGCACATTTTACTTGAGGTGGGGCTCAGTCTAGTCCCTGATAGCCCCAGATTGGCCATACTTGACGGTTAATTACATTTTACAAGAAAATAATTTTTTCCTAGCAAACTTTATTTGGGATTAAGTCTTAGTTGTGTTTATTTGAGTAAATGTAGTAATCATAAGAATTGACAAAATAGAGCACTGAGCCATTGGCACTCGGCAATTGATCATGACAAATTTAAATAATGTCCCACTTCCAGAAACCAAATATATTATTTCAGCACAAAATAGAAGCACTCTATCATTTCAAAGAAACCATGGCTATTATAATAATTCTACTTTAACTCAACAAAATATTACCTGATCAGGAGCTCGTTTGAAAGAAGACGGAAGAAGATCATCTGCAAGTTTGATATCATTGTTGTATCCGAATTTTCTTAGGACAGTCCATGTTGTCTCAAGACGCCCTTTTTCTATGAATAGTGCATGAAGAAAGAGGAATCCTGTCAAAGTAAGCCCACGTTCATTGACTCCTTCCGGCAATTTTTCTGCCACAACCCTCTTAACACCTACTATTTCAGAAGGTTGTAATGGAGCATTGAAACATTTCACCTGTTTACAAGTATTATTAGATCCCTCATTATTTCACCTGAATAATTGTAAAATAAAAATCAAACTTCGAAATTAGGACTATGGTTGCAAACAAACCTGAAAATCATTCAACTCCGCATCACTGAGGGCACCATCCCTGTCATGATCACAAAGAATAAATATCCGCTTCAAGGCACGCACACATCGGGGCTTCAAAGTCTGTGTTTCCTGGTCAAATAGTGGACCTGTCGGATGAAGCACAGCTTTTTGTGCATAGTAGAAAACCTCAGGGATCTACAAATAGAAAATATTCAAGATTAATTTCCACAGATTAGAATGACAGCAAAAATTACAAACATTGTTTCAGATAATCAGAGATCCAACTAAATGTGGGATTAATTAAACGGAAGCCAGATCCATGATACACAAAATAGTGCAAACATAACATATCTATTACTATACAAAACTCACATAACAAGGAACCCAACAGGGCAAAAAATACAGATATGATAGTATATAGTACAAGACTACTACATATTGCACATCTAGAACCCAATTAGATGCCTTTACAATGGCCAAACCAGGAACCTATCCTTGGGGGGCCAGAACATATCATGTATGAATATGGACAATTTTTTTTTTTTTTGATAAGTATGAATATGGACAAATTAATATCGTTCCTTTTATGAAAATCGAACCTAATCAATATGAATTTGTTTACTTTGATCTCAAGCCAGATTTCACAAAAAAATATTTATCATGATCTACTTTATTGATTAGAGTAGTTCAAAATGTCATCATGTCTTCATTACCCAACCATCAAGTCAATTTCTCAAGTCGTTTTTTTTTTTGTTTTTGAAGAACAGTAAAAGTAATTCTTTTGCTTCTATTTGATATAAGAAATGGCTTCTTGTTTAAACCTATTAATTTCATATGAATTCTTAGGCCATGGTATCAGAAGAAATATGACAAAATAACATACATGCATCATGTTAGTATGGCATTATAGTTACAATCAGTAGCAACTGATATATTAACTGCTGAGTTAAAACCTAATGCTTCCACGGACATTTTTTGCTTTACCCAACACATTATTGTGGTCTGAAGACCCCCAAACGTTTTACCTTCTCTTAAAATATTTATGCAACACCAAAAATGAAGCAAGAGACAAAAGTATGAACAAACATAATGTGGCTCTGATTATATACCTTTCACATTAAAAACAAACTTATAATCCTATACAGCCCATCAGAAAGACTAGAATAATGTAAAGGATTGATGTGTTTGAACCAAAAAGGAACTCAAAACCAAAGATTAAAAATAAAAAATCATTTAAAAGGGGAGGAAAAAAAGTCAAACAGAAAAGAGCATCTATACATACCTGAATATGTTTAAATGCCGAACATTCAATGCAAGTTTCAATTTCCCGAAATTGTTGCATTATAGGTGACATCACCATTTCCAGGCTCACCTGCTGGTTCTCATCTCTTAAATCCAGCTTACAACCCACCACAATAACTGGGACTTTCACCTGCTCATCAACACATTCACATCATAGACAAGTAAGAATCAAAATCAAGGTGGCTCCATCTATTGCTATGCCAAACAAATTTCAAAAAATCCAAAAAAAAGAAAAAAGAAAAGGAACTCCATTATAACCATGCATGATTTTAAAGTCAAGCATTAGGTTTCCATAAGAGTATTTCCTTCTTCTTCTTCTTTTGTAAAAAAAATGTCCCGGGATCAATCTTCCCTCAAGCAATGGAAATAGAAAGTATTTGAAAACTGAATGACAATGAAGGATAAAGACCTCTAGTTTACGAAGTTTTGGAAGCCAGAAAGTACTCAATCGTTCAAGTGTACTAGGCTCATCGCACGCATAAGTTAGCACAACCGCATCAGCCCGCTTCAATTCTTCAGCAACTTTACCATCATCCTCCACACTAATTGAGGAAAAAAGAAACAATAAAACATACTATATTGAACTGGATATATCAGTGCAATTGGCGTAATAAAAGCTGAAACTTCTAGACTGTTACAGTTTCAAAAATGAAAAACTCAACTTGACCAGCCATCTAATTGTACTAAGATCAGTCAAACAGAAGCAATACTTTCTTATGTCAAAAATAACAATAAAATCTCTAATTCAGAATCCCTAGCTTAATTTTCTGTCAGCAACCAAACTGATCTTCAGAAAAAGGTTAAAATCATCAAGTAAACCTTTGACTCATATATTTTGTGTTGTTTCGTTTCAGAAAATGAATAGTTTCATTGAGAGGGCCACAAGAAATCCATTCCATACCTTCACTTAGTCATCAAAGCCTCAGAGCCCCTTCACTACCCCAAACTCTAACTCAATTAACCCCAAAACTTGTATTATACTTAGTTCTAGTTTTCTTAGTGACCAAATGAAGGAAAAAAACAAAAAACTACAAATCCGATGTTTACCCAATTCCACATCCTCCTGAATCGTACACAATTCAACGTTTACCCTTCACCTCTCGATAGTATGATTATATCACAACATTCACAATTCAACATCTTAATAACCCCTCTATTTTCTTCATCTTTTTCCAACACTTCCTGATCAACAAAAATCAAAGATTTCCAAAGCCGACATCCAGGGTTCAAATCCCCCCACTCCCCCAACTATCGAATTATAAAAAATAAAAAAACAAAATCAGAGATTTCCAATAAAAAAGCAATCTTTTATGTTCCTACACTTCCTCAGCAACCAAATAGAGATTTCCACAAAAAACAAAAACCCAAATCACATTAGTACAATATAATGCAACATTTACAATGCCACATCAAAATATAATAACAACTTTCTATTTTCCTACACTTTTCTCAGCAACAAAAAATAAATCTCCAAAAGGCAAGAATATTACTTAAAATAGTTAAATCTCATTGGTACAATAAAATCCACTCTCTCCATTCTTTTCCTACACTTTCTCAGCAACCAAACACATATTATCAAACAAGCAACACCACCATTCTTTCCCTACATAATCTCAACAAAACCTCACTCTCTCTCCTCTTCTTTTCCTACACTTTCTCAGCAACCAAACAAAGCTACTATAAACAGAACAAAAATTAGACAACATATATACATACCGAGACGAGGTGTCAATGATCGTTACGGGAACACGGTCAGGGTAAAAATCCTCAGGCAGCCTCGTCGGCGGAAGAACCGGCGGCACGTTCGCCGGAAAATTCTCAGCAGCCGCCGTCACAATCAAGCTAGATTTTCCGGTACCTCTATCTCCAGCCACCACAATACGCACACCGGTACGACCATACGGGTTCACCGCTCCAGCTGAAGTTTTCGCCATTGACGACTCTGCAAAACCTCGAAAAAGCCTCGAAAAACCCTAAATCTCCAAAGCTCGAAACCCGCGATGGCAGAGACGTAAAATCTACGTGAAGCTTTCGAGAGCAGAGAATGAGATGTGAATGGCAAGGAGGGTAAATAAGTAGTGGTTTTGAGGGTGAAGAAAAATAAATAGCTTGGAGAAGAAGTAGCAGATAAAACCCTAGCGAGAGAGTTGTTTTTATTTTTTGGCGGTGGTGGTGGTGGCTAAAAGAAAGTGTGTGGAAGCTTCGGAATGAAAAAAACAACAACAAAAAAAATTGAGATGAGATGGACGGATGAGATTTGGAGGGGAGTGTAGTACTGGATACAGGGGATGAAAACTTTGATAGTGATATAAGCTACTTCTCATAAATCACATGTTTTGAAAAAACATTAGGTGAGAGTGTGAGAATGACATTTGCTTATATTCATTGTTTTAAGATTTTTGTTATGTTATATAAAATGTTTGTATTGATTTTCATGATTTTATTGAGAAGTATATAAAAAAATTAAAAATTGTGTTGTTTTGGTTCAATTTTGGTAAATTGGACTAGATTCATTAGAATTTGAGTGATGTAATATTAATCTATTAGGATAATTTACAGATTAATGTTTCATAGAGTTTAATTAAAACTCTATTACCTGAAAATGCTAAAATCAATCCAAATTAAATAGAAACCATAAAAGCAAAACTTATCTAAAGTGAGAGATTCATGATAATCAATTTTTATTGTTTTATGTTCATTAAAAACCTAGATGCTGAGGTGGCCAACCACCTATCATTTTTAATGGTTTGCTCTTAAATTCTTCTATGTTCTTTAGTTTTTCTTTTTCTATTTTTGGATAGAAATTTTTCCTTGTTAATATTTTTTAATATATTATATTCAATAGTTTTTATGTGCATAGCAAGGTTTACAAATATATATATATATATATATATATATATATATATGTATATATATATAATGAATTTTTATTTTTTTTTTGGGTTTCATGTCAAGTGTCATGATTTTAATGGACAACTCATTTCACTTCAACATTGTTTCATAAAATTAAAAGAACGTGGGAGTCAAGATTATTTTAAAGATCAAAAAGACTCAAATTTCATCCAACCATATAAATTGGGTTTTTGTCTAAACTTCCTTCTGCATGACCTACATTTCTTCACTTTATATAATGGGCTCTCGACCTACTTTTTTTATACTTTATGTATTTTTGGTTCTCACATATGGTAGAAGTAGAACATGTCTTTTAGAGAGGCTAATTTTATAGCTCACAATGTAGTTTGGAAGGTTGTTTTGTGCAATCATTTTGCTAAATTCATTACTTAGCATTTAGTAATTAAAAAAAAAAAAAAACTTGGGTGAATTGAACTCATCAAATTGCCTATTTCTGGCTCCAAATCAGAACCCAAGTCAAGCCCAATTCTATTCTAAATAGGCTCGTTCATGGGCCTTTTAAGACCAACTTGGACAAGTTTGAGATTGACTTTACTATGTGACCAAATCATGTTAAAAGCAAAACCCAATGCAGCACAAGGCTTAAAATCCAGTGCAGCACAAGGTTTAAATGTTGAGTTAATTGAAAGTCTTTTTAACATTTTTGCAACTCTTTTGTCCTCCATGTTAGCATATTCAAATGCTGGTCTATTTGAATAGCACTTCATCTCTAAAGCTTTTGAGAACCTAATCTTTGATATATATACTAAGTCACATTTTCATTATTATGACAGGGAGAGCAACTTAACCCCTTAGTCTAGCATCATATAGATAGAGATTTCCTCTTATCACAGGATAGCCGTGCTACAAATATTATTGTCAATGACAACTTAATTAGGATACTTGATTGCAGGTCCAAATTCAAGGCTAATGACAGAGTCAACCTTTAAAGTGAAAGTGAAAGTACTAGCACTTAGAGAAGCTACTTTTTTCTTTTTTTGAACTTCAAATTTTGCATATTAGAAATCGTTTTTTGTCTGTAAATTATTGAAATGTTACATACTTTATATCCTTACACTTTAAAAAATATAGTTTGTTTTCATCCATAAATTATTGAAATGTTATCCTTTATATCCTTAAACTGAAAAAAAAAAATAAAAAAGATTTTTTCAACCCTATTTTTGCTTTGAAATTATTGAAAAAAAAAATTGTTTAAAAAGTTTAAGAACAAAAAACGAATACGTTAAAGTTTAAGGACAAGAT
The DNA here is from genome assembly GCA_907173295.1 of Fagus sylvatica. Lineage (NCBI taxonomy): Eukaryota > Viridiplantae > Streptophyta > Magnoliopsida > Fagales > Fagaceae > Fagus > Fagus sylvatica. The sequence goes on from OU015761.1 coordinate 12,408,836, forward strand.
ATGAAATTTATATAGACTTTAAGAACGCACACAATATTTTAGCCAACCTTTTTTTTTTTCCCCATTTGTATCACATAAAAACACACACACATACCAAAAGTTCATTTTCTTCATTGTTAAATTCTAATATAAATGACAAATAAAACATTAAAAAAAAATGATGGGCTTTGCCTTTTTAGTTTTTATACCAAAAGTTAGAAATCATTTTGTAGATGCAATCAAATTTTCATGCCTTTTTTTGTATCTAATACCTTTTTGAAAACCTCAATTTTTCTTTTTTAGGTATATTGTATTTTTGTCCAACTTATTTTTTAAGTAAAAAAAAAACAATTTGCTATAATCAAATCAACAAAACTAAGACATTTTGTTTTAGACAAAAGACTTCCTTTGTGCAATAGAAGATGTCTATATCTAGTAAAGTGTAGCTACCTCAAACAAACAAATTTGGATTAGAAAATGCTCTCCTAGACCATGGTTGGGCATCACAATTTAGATTGAATTGCCATTAAGATTGATTTAAACAAATTTTGTCCAAAATTATGTATTTTTTAGCCAAATAATCAAATTAGTATATACCAAAAGTTCATCACTGCCGACACCCACAATCAACTAGTAAAACAAAAGATTAAATTTAGAAGGGTCACATCCTTTCTATTTCAAAGGGATTTTTACAATGTCACTGCACGTTGACATTAGATAGTGAGGTTTGGCATGCAATCTAGTTTACGTAACCAAGTTTGATTTGATATTCTTGCTCCTTAAATTTTATAGTACAAACCAAGAGTTTTATATCTCTCTTCCCAACTATCTTATTAAAAATATTAATCATAATAAATAAAAACTTTGATAGTACAAGTATTTGAACAGAAAATAAGGGAGGTCATACTCAATTTTCTTGGAAAAAGAAAATGAAAACAGTGAGATCCATGTGGATTGTGAGTTGAAAAGATTTAGTTTTGATAAATCTTGATCACAGGTTTAGGGAGGTCGGTTGGGGGGAGGGGGCATCTTGGATTTTGATCATTTGATGATTTAGAGTATGTTTGTATGAGTGTATTTTGTTTAAATTAATTAAAAAAAAAAAAAACTGTGTAAAAATATATATAATTGCATCTAAAAAGGAAAAAAATTTAAAAACTGTGACAATGAAAATAAATTAAATCAAATTTGAATTTTTATGATTACATTCATAGGAATTTCTTACTAATGCGTATAGCTTTTAACTTTTTTAAAAACAAAAATAAAAAGAGAGAAAAGAGTACATTTTTTTTTTTTATTAATATGGAGGATTTTCATCTGGTTATCAAATCAAATGTTATTCTCACTCAATTATCCATGAAATGAATAATGGATATGTAGTTTGTTCATGCACAAGGAAAACTAGTAGGTCCGAATTACTATTAAATTATTAATGTGTTACAAATTCATAGTACCAAACAAAATGTTAATGTGAAAGAATATTACTTTTCTCTAAATTGGTTAAGAGAAACTTTTTCCAATTTAATATGTAGTAATTAATATGATCATCTACGTACATGTATTTCTAATATATGATGTATTTAATCATAATCTCTAATCCGCTCTAGAGAAAAAAATTATCTCATATTAAAATTTATTTATAATTATTAATTCAAAAAATCTACACACATAACAGTTTTATAATAATTTTACAACAGTATTGAAATGTCAAACTGTGAATGATAAATAACCTAATGCAAATCTTATTTTTTGACCATTTTATACTCCTTATCTATAGAAGTAAAATCCATATATAACACATCAACAACCCAAACATGAGGTGTAAAAACATATGTAAGCTAAGTTTGTCAAAAAATTATTAGCAATTTGTTTTTTTTTTTTTTTTTTTTCCTTTTTCTTTTTATCACTCACAAACCACAAGTCATTATAAAAAATAAATAAATAAATAAAACACAATCATTTTTAATTTATGCGCACAACTAATAGATAATTGATTTTGTCATATATTTACAATCAAAAGTTTGATATTTAATAATTCGTAATTAGGACATTTGTTAAGAAAACCCAACTAAATGAAGGAAAAAAAAAAAAAAAGATTTTTACAAATATTAGCCATTAACTTTTGACATGAGTGTCAAATTAATTGTTAAATTTTCGATTAATCTACCATTGATCTTATTTATATTTTCCCTCAACTAATACAAAAAAGTCAAACACTAAACAAAACACATAAACAAGTTGTGTTTCGACTTTCGAGGCTTATTGAAAGTTTTATTAAGCATTGAAATCAAAAGTTTTATTTAACCAAATTAACAATTAAGATTAAATTTTAAAATTTTCTCAAATAAAAAATAAAAATAAAAAAATTGAAGGAGTTGGTCGGAGAAAGATCTAAGACCAATCACGTTTTTCAATTCCCAACAAAACGCCATACTATTAGTCTCTCCAATCACTTTCCCTCGTATTCAAATCCGTTTTTCCTTTTCCAACTACTTTCCTCTCCTAGACGTTTCCATTGCCACCTAATCACTCTCTCTCTCTCTCTCTCTCTCTCTCTCTATATATATATATATATATATATACAAACAAATTGCTATAATGTGTATTTTGTGATCTTAGTATTTTGTTGTAACCTTTGAATATTGGAGATGGGTCTTGATCTGGAATCCATATCAGAAGCAACTTCTGGGGCCATAGGATCCCTTGTCAGCACCACAATTCTGTACCCACTTGACACCTGTAAGACCAAGTACCAGGCTGAGGTCAGAGCCCATGGCCAGCAAAAATACAGGTTACCCATCTTTTGTTTTTCTTAAAGTTTCAACTTTTATCTCTTTTTTAACCTTGATTTATCGTTTTCTCGATCTGGGTATGTCTCTTTTTTATGTGATCATGGTTTTGTAATTTTGTATCTGGGTAAAGTTTACTTTTTTTATACATCCTCTATATGTGTTTTATTTTTCATCTTTTTGTGTTAGCTGCAATTGAATTTTTATGATTCTGTGGATTTTTTTTTTTAATGAATATTGTTTGTGGTTGTTGGGTAAATGAACAACCCATTTTGTGTTTGTGAGATTAGAGGTGAAGGTGTGGAATGGTCTCTTAGATCAAACAAGGCTGGACTTTAATTAGTTATATTTATAAGTGAATTATATGTAAATATTGAATTTTATGATGCACTTGGCAGTCTAGCCATTATGGTACCTTTGATTGTTGAACCTTTTTTGTTGTATGTCATCCATTCATTGGGTGAATGGGCTGTGTTTAGATTATGTCATACTTTGTGATTATCTTTTGTTATGAGTGAATTATAAGTCATTATTGAATTCTATGATGCTGATGCATTTGGCAGTCTAGCCATTATTGTACCTTTGATTGTTGAACCTTTTTTGTTGTGTGTCATCCTTTAATTGGGTGAATGGGCTGTGTTTAGATTATGTCATACTTTGTGATTATCTTTTGTTATGAGTGAATTATAAGTCAATGTTGAATTTTATGATGCGTTTGGCAGTCTGGTACCTTTGATTGTTGAACCTTTTTTGTTGTGTGTCATCCATTAATTTGGTGAATAGGCAGTATTGAGATTATATCTTACTTTGTGATTATCTTTCGTTATGAATGAATCAGAAGTCAATGTTGAATTTTATGAATCATTTGGTAGTCTAGCCTTTCTGGTACCTTTGATTGTTGAACCTTTTTTGATGTGTTATCCTTTAATTTGGTTAATGGGCAGTGTTTAGATTATGTCATACTTTGTGATTATCTTTGCTGTGCAACTAATGATCAATTTCTTTATTTTTATTTTTTTATTTCTTGTTGTGTGAAAACGTTTGAAATTAAAATCATGTAAATGTAATGACAACTTCATTTTGGAATACGTAAGTTCAAGAGTGGTATCATGTTGTCCAGTTTTTATCATAATCTATGGTGGGCGCTTTATGGTTTTCCCTTTGGAAGAAGCTATTCTAATAAATACCATGTCAATCACTTATCGTGCTCGTGCACACATGCACAAATAACCATGTCAGTCCCTCTATGATGGAAAAGTATAGTTATAAGGTCATATGGCTATTGGACCAATTTTTGACATTTAGTAGGAAAATTGTTCGACAGGATCTTTATGAACCATTGATCCATGATGGTCTTGTAACAATACGATTTACAATGTGACTTCTACACTTTTCTCCTCTGCACTTCATCATGTTGTACTTGTACATTCTCCAAATTTTGATACTTAACACCTTTTCTGCTAATTCATCGTGCCAATGAGCTCTAGCTCAATTGACACCTCCTCACCTTGTAACTTGTAAGAGCAAAATGGAGGGTGATGTTGTAAGCTCAAAACCCACATGATGCATGTGTAATTTCCAATAAAAATTGTCTGCTAATTCATTGTGAGTAATGGTCTAACGTATTGTCATGTTACACACACATGAACAGTAGCAAATCCCTTGTTTTCCAGTTCATGTATCATTCACCATTGTCAAAAAATTATTGTACTTGTCCATGGCTCAAAGATATAGTTACGCAATGTTTTGAAGCAATCTAGGTATTAGAACTGACTACTGAGGTTACTTTGAAGTCAGTCACTTGTGGGCATACTGAGTTGACTATTGCTATGGAGGTTGTGTTGTAAATTGTCTTTTGTTTGCCAATCTGTATCATTTTTGTAACATGAACAGTAGCAAATCCCTTGTTTTCCAGTTCATGTAACATTCACCATTGTCAAAAAATTATTGTACTTGTCCATGGCTCAAAGATATAGTTACGCAATGTTTTGAAGCAATCTAGGTATTAGAACTGACTACTGAGGTTACTTTGAAGTCAGTCACTTGTGGGCATACTGAGTTGACTATTGCTATGGAGGTTGTGTTGTAAATTGTCTTTTGTTTGCCAATCTGTATCATTTTTGTAACATGAACAGTAGCAAATCCCTTGTTTTCCAGTTCATGTAACATTCACCATTGTCAAAAAATTATTGTACTTGTCCATGGCTCAAAGATATAGTTACCCAATGTTTTGAAGCAATTTAGGTATTAGAACTGACTACTGAGGTTACTTTGATTTCAGTCACTTGTGGGCATACTGAGTTGAATATTGCCATGGAGGTTGCTTTGTAAATTGTCTTTTGTTTGCCAATCTGTATCATTTTTGTACTGGCTCTTGTACAATTACTTAGTAAATGTAACTAATTAAATTTTTATTCCTGTTCTTTCCTTAGAAGAGCCTATAGAATTGAACCTTCTTGATTGAGCATCCTATAAGTTCTTTATTCTTGTTATGTTATATGTTCCTTAGCTGAGTTGAAGATGGGGTGGAATATTACATGTTTTAATAATGATGCATCTTGACACTCTGTTGCATGGTCCCCAATTATACTCAGCTGGAATCTAGATTATATAATGGTTTCAGCAGCCGAGGCAATATATGGCTTAAAACTAAGACCAAATGTCTTGTATAAGCACAGATTTCATGAGGCAGAAGTCAGCTTCATAGCTTAGGTGTATAGTTTATTTGAGTAACTTTTTCTGGCTTATGCAGGAACCTCTCGGATGTCTTATGGGAAGCAATATCTACCCGTCAGGTTCTTTCGCTTTACCAGGGCCTAGGTACAAAAAACCTCCAATCCTTCATTGCGCAGTTTGTCTACTTTTATGGGTACAGCTACTTCAAAAGACTATATCTGGAAAAGAGTGGTGCCAAAAAAATCGGGACAAAAGCAAACTTAGTTCTTGCTGCTGCTGCTGGAGCTTGCACTGCCATTTTGACACAGGTGAGCTGTTGTAAGGGCATCTGTTCCTGATTTTGGTTGAGAATTGTTCCTTAGTATACAATTAAAATTTTAAAAACTAATGCGTATTAAAACTATCTTCTATGCTATACAGAGCATGATCTGTTGACATGTAGGCATAGCACTATATTTGTAATATTAGTGTCAAGTTTTGCATAGTATTTATACATGGTGTTGTATTTGTTATACCGAGAAACATTTATTCTGCCTCTGTAGGATTTTGCATTACCTTTCATATATGCTCCATTTTATGCCTAAAACATGCACAAAATCTTGAAGATTAATGTTAAGCTATCTGGTTTATTACTGTGTAGCCCCTGGACACAGCTGCCTCTAGGATGCAGACAAGTGCCTTTGGGAAATCCAAAGGGCTCTGGAAGACCCTTACAGAGGGCACTTGGAATGACGCATTTGATGGGCTTGGCATCTCTCTTCTGCTGACCTCAAACCCTGCAATTCAGGTATAAATAGTAGATTGTATCATTTCAAATCTTCACTTTCAAGTTGTAGTGCCGATTTTTGAGATACCTTATATGGTTGATTTGAGAGAATAAACCAGGCTTAGACTTAATTTTTTCTATGCTGCAGTATACAGTATTTGATCAATTGAAACAAAGACTCCTGAAGGAAAAACAGGATAAGGCAGGGAATGGTTCATCCCCGGAAGCCCTTTCTGCCTTCTCCGCCTTTGCATTAGGTGCAATTTCAAAGAGTATTGCCACAATTCTGACATATCCTGCAATCAGGTGCACAATTTGCTCACTCTTTTACTTATCAAAAACATGAAAGTCTTCTCTCTTGCACTGCTACATGTTAAAGCTTAGTATTTACAACCATTTCATATTTTAACTGCATACAGGTGTAAGGTCATGATCCAGGCTGTGGACTCAAACGATAATGAAACCAAGAAAGCTCAGCAAAAATCCCGCAAAACTGTGCCAGGAGTTATTCGTGCTATATGGAAAAGTGAAGGGGTACCGGGCTTTTTTAAGGGATTGCATGCGCAGATCTTGAAGACTGTTCTGAGCTCAGCACTGCTTTTGATGATCAAGGAGAAAATCAATGCAACTACTTGGGTTCTTATACTTGCCACCAGAAGGTTTTTATTGCTCACAAGGGGTAGATTAAAAAGTGCTTGATGGCTAAGAGTTTTGTAGCTCAACTGGCACTTCTTGATGTTTTCACGAAACATCTAGTGTTCAAATTTTTCCTCCTCCAACCATCAAAATATATTAAAAAAAAAAAAAAAAGAAGAAGAGGAATTTGCAAGAACCCAATGTAAATAGTGAGTTTTTATTTGGTTTGGAACAGTTGCACTTGAGCTGGTTCAATTTCCCGGATAGAAACCTTTAATTTTTTGTGACAAAGAAGTGCTCTTTTAAGTTAGATAGCAATAATAGCTTGGCATGCATAATACGTGAAAGAAATGTCAGTCCTTTGTAGAGCAGAACTTTAACTGAGAAAAATAATGTTTGGCGGGAATAATTTTCTGCAAATATTGATTATAAATTTGCTTGTATTATTAATCATTGTGTTTCTTCCTGAGATTAAATTTCATAATTTTCCTATAGATTGTGTGTTCTGTCATGTTCTTATCTACTCTAGTCACTCCATATTGAGGAAATGGATGTGTTGCTATGGATGCTATCAGAAAGATATTGGAAACATTGCATTTCTATGGAAGATCTTCTCTATTTTTTTTCAACGGAACAATATCCTCTTCATTTTAAGTGAAATGAAGAAATAGAGAGTCCATTTTACGTTTAAGATATATATATATTTTTTAATCTAACAGTGTTAAAAGTATCACATTAAATGATGTAGCATTGAGTACATTTCTAGATTTGTAATATCTAATCTGAACCATGATATTGATTCATTTCAGATGGAAATATATTGTTTTGTCCAAAAAAAAAAAAAAAAAGAATAAGAAAAAAAGAGAAAGAGGAATCTGGCCCCTTTTGCTGATTATAATTAATAGTCATTGATAAATGGTTTCTCTATACAAGTTTTAGATTATAATTACATCATCATTGCCGCATTATTTGAATAATTTAAGATCATATATTCAAAGGCCTCTTTACAAGTAATCCATGATAGAATTTCTAGGATCATATGGTGAAGGCCTCTTTACAAGTCATGAGTGACAGAATCTTTACCAACCTACACTAAGTCAACATGCTAACCACACTAAGCCTACATGTAGATTTGTTTTCTTCCATTGGGACCTTAAGTCCATATATTATGATGATTAACATGTTGGGGGCAGTCTGGACTAATTTTCCATAGTCAATTACCTTTTTTTTTTTTTTTTTTGCTAAATCCATAGTCAATTACTCATGCTAAAACTGTCTGCCAACTTTAATCATCAAGTTAAAAACTTTGTCAAAAACAATAGGCTAACTTTTTCCTGGCTTGTAAGTCTTGAGTCAATTTTCCAACCCTAAAGTGTTCATATCTCCAAGGTCCAGTTAAACTGTTAGATTCCTCCTTATTTAAATTAAAAAAAAAAAAAACAGTAGTTATAGGCTTATATATAGCATTGACTTCAAAATACAATATTTTAGTTCAATTTTTCTTTTTCCCCTTTGATCAAAAGGAATATAGCCATCCAACTGACTTTTTTTGTTGGAATTCTAATGATTAAATTTTAATGTAATATAGTAAGCTCGAAAATGTAGATTAAGACCAAAAAATGGAGATATTATAAAATTTGAAGAGATGTATATTAGGAGAGATGTTCCATAGAACACTTGTGTTTAATTTATCTACTTGTGAATTGTTTAGGATTTACTTTGCATCCGGTGCTTCAATGCGCTGGATGTGATAGAGACATAAGATATGTCCAACAAAAGTCACGTGTCGATCTCTTATCTGGTCTAGCGCACTGGAGTATTGAACAGAAGCCTTGTTTAATTGTTTATACTTTATGGATGTCGATTTTGTTCAACTTTATGCTTTGATAATTATGGATAGAAATGCTTAAGAATTCTTAAGGTAATTCCATTGTAAAATTCTTACAAAATCAATAATTAATCATTAAATAAAATTTAGATTTTGTCATATCATCAACATATTAACATACATTGGTTATTGTTATTTTTTCATTTATTTAAGTAATTGATGACATGATAAAATGTAAACCACTCATAACAACGTTAGGTTGAGATATTAAGAACTCCATGCTATTGCTAGCATAAATCTTTAATTCATTCCAGTTCAGAGCCACTAATTTGGACACCACTCAATTCCCATCGGACGGCATGAATTATCATTATGTTTTGTGATTATGTGTAGATGACTTGATTCTATTGGATGCAACTTGTCCAATATAAGTACCATCGAGGCAGACATTATCTTAAAGACTTAAATTTTATTTAATGTTACTTTCTTCACATTCTTGATGATATCCACTCCAAAATGCCTGATTATTTGATTCGTATAAACCTCAAGAAGAAGATACTGATCAATGGATGTTGACACAAAATTTCCAAATTTTCCAAATATGGAAGTAGTTTCTATTCAGATTGCCATTAGTCTGTTTTTGAATCATATATATTGGTAAGTGTCAAGTAGCTTGCTTAATCAGTAGTCTATTGGACATTATTTATGAAATACTTAAATAATGTAACTTAAAAATGAAATTTAACTTTACAAAGTTTTCAACCTAACTTCTAGTAGTGGTTAGTGATATAATTTCTTCATCTTATAATTAATCATATTTCCTGTTTGCCCATCATTTGTTTTTTTAAAATCAAATTTTAAGTAAGAAAGAGGGGATTCGAATCGTGTCGAATTCTGGATGTATGTGTTGGAAATATCAGGAAATATCATTTGACCTAAAGATCATCTTTAGAAGCCGATGTGCACCCACTTGACCATTCAATGCTCTATGCTAAATGTACATATTTTAGCAAAACATTTTGAAATCGAAAGGTCTATGGTTGGTTTGATGATTCTTTTGTGCCTCATTGTAATGGTGACATTTTTTGTGGAGATTTTTCTTAATAGTGATAACATTCAAATTAAAATGAAAAGAAAGACTTAATTACAGCCAATATAGTGTGTGTGTGTGTGTGAGAGAGAGAGAGAGAGAGAGAGATTTGGTGAAAGAAAATATAAAGATTAAGTAGACAAATCCCAACACTAAGAATAAAGAAATGAGACCAGCAGACCAAATTGTAAGAGCTGCCACAAGCTAGTCCATAACAAGAAACAAAACACTGAAAAATATATTAAACGAAACCTAAACCCCAACAAAACCAATGCTAAAGATACCTTTTAATGAAAATATGTTGTTACTTCAAAAGGCAAGCACCGTAGTTTGTGAAACAAAACCATAAATTACAAATGAAACTACAATAAAAAATAGAAACAAGTACATATAGCCCTAGAGAACTGCATTGGTATGGACTTTAGCATTTCAGACTTTAGAAGAGAAATATGAAGAAACCAATAACAACTAAAGGAAGGGTCAAATCTAAGATCCTGAAATTGAGGCTATATTGAAGACAATATTCAAGTTTCACTTGCTTTAGGTTAATTGTTAATTCATTGAATTTGAATATTATTGGCTGGACTAATCTGAGAGTTGATGAGAGGACTGGTTGGTGTGGAACTTAAAACACATTTCATTATCCATGCACTACCCAAAGTCATGTAAATTTCTGTTTACTTGTGGAATGTAAGCTTCAGTGTGTAAAATCTTGTCTAACGATTGTATGCAACCAATGTCTTACAGTATGTGGGGGGTCCACAATTATATGTAAGAAAGAAACCATCACCTCGAGCTAGTGAGATATGCCATCAATTTTTATGTAGGGGAATATTGTTTTTGTTATTATTAGTATTGTTGTTGTTATTATATTTTGGAATGAGAGATGATAAACAAGTCCAAAACAATGTGTGCATTCCATGGAAAGGTGTGGGGCACCTCTACCACAATAAGAGCTCAACCCATATTCCTCCTTAGGTGTCCATGCTTGGAAATTTGGCCAAATCTTTTCCCCTTCACACACACACTCTTAGCTCCCCCTTTAAAACCAAAACAAACTTGCATTACAAGTGCAGCCTGTCTTTCTCTCTCTCTCTCTCCCCCAACTCTTAATCCTTCTCCATCTTTAGCTCAAATAGTGACAAAGAAACTATTTTTCTTGATATACCATGTTTGTCTCAAGGAGTCAAGTTGTGTGTCTCTTGCTGATTTTGTTAAGTATTTCAGCTTTACAACATGGAGTTTTGGGAGCTAGATATCTAAAAGAGAAGGAGGAAAATTTAGAGAAGCCTCAAGTTTGGAGTAGTGGAAGCTCTAAGGATGCAGTTGAAGGCTTTTTTGCAACTGTTGATAGAGAAGTACCTTCTTGTCCTGACCCCTTGCACAATAGGTAATCAAGTCAGTCTACAAGCAAATGTGAATTTTCAAGATATGTGGACTGTGGAGCTGTATATAAACCGCTGATTACATGGGAGATTGATCAAGCTTCCTGTGTTAATCCAGTAAGATTGAATGATACAAGAGATGTTTGTTTTTTCCTTATTATTTTGTATTGTTAGGATTGAAAAAGTAAATGCTTTAGTTTAGATGTGAGGTATTGTTTTTCCTTATTATTTTGTATTGTTTGCTAGCTAGGATTGGCAAAAAAGTATAAGTTTAATTGTTTAAACGTGAGCTATATTATATTATTGCAAAATAACAGTGTCATATTGCCTACGCATGTAGCTATGATCACCATGTTCATTTTTTTTTCTATTGTGTTTTAAATTATATAATAAACAAAATATTATCTCTAAATCTTACTCTCTTTGGATGGAGGGTAAATCACCATGTTCATTTTTTTTTTCTTCTATGGTGTATTAAATTATATAATAAGTGAAATATTCTTTAGCTCATTGTGGAGTTAATAAATATTTGGACTTCACTTAATTTAAAAGTTTAAATTTATGGATTCAGTCTCAATTGTGCTATATATATTAATCAATTTTTATTTTTTTTTTCCTTCATCTGATATTTTCACTCACCTGTGTATACTAAATGATAAGGGAAAAAGATTATGTATATTTTGATTGCCTTTCCCCTCTTCTCTTTTTCTCTATTATGCATTTCCCTTCATTAGAAGCATACCCTTCATTAAACCACTACATCATTAATAAAAGTCTTATAGTACCTATAGTGCTCGTTTGGTAACCCAGTGACAATGACAAACCGTGATTTTTGTCATTATAATGAGATTTTGGGTATTTGGTAAAAGTCAAAAAGCATGGAATGCAATTATATTTTGCTTAAAAAGTCATGGAATGACACTCGAGCTCAGACTTTCATTTCCAAACTGTGATTCTTGCAAAAAGCACAATATTCCATTAGGTTAACAAAAGAACCCGTAATCTCTTTAAGGGTTTCCTTTGTGTGCAGTTAGAAATAGCACACCATTTCTAAATGGATGCTAATGCTATCAGAAGAAATTTTATTTTCAATAAATTCATTCCAACTCAGTTTGATCCAATACAAATAGGAAACTAGGTTTAAAAATAATCAATTAAATTGCAAACCCACTAATGCCTTGTCCTAGTTTGGATGGCATAGGGGGAAGCAGTGCCTCTGGGCTTCCGTTTGAGGTTAAAAATGATGTGGAAAATTGGTATAGGCCTAATTAACTTGCCAACCACGAAACGAAAAAAGAAAAGAAAAAGAACTATAGCATATTTAGTTCAACAATAAAAATAAGGAATATAGGTTGCAGTGAGCATAAACAAGAAATGAACAAGCAGAAGCATCAATAAAAACAAGAAGGTAAGTGAAAGAAAATCTCTTATGCAATGAGATTTTCAATTTTTCATTGTGGATAACAAAGATGACTCATATCCTTGAATTGAGGCAAGTCTTTGAATAAAATGAGCAATGCCTCAAATGTCATCCTTCTTTGACCATGGGACAAAATACAACATAAAAAATGACAATCTTTCTTGCTTAGATTTGATTTTAGAGGGCAAAAAATTCTTTGTCGTGGACTCTTAGTTTATTAAGTCCAACTTTCAACAGTAAGCTAGATAGATTACTAGCTAGGAATTAATTTAATCTAAGCATAGTGTTTTGGGAGTTGATTAAAGAAGATTGGACTTTTCATTACAAACGTTTGCTGAATATTTTAAGCCCAAGTTTCCACACCATGTTCCTCTTTTCAAACAGTTTCATAATTGAAGTGAATTTTGGGCTAGCTTGACCAAATTGCTTGGGTTTGCGTGTCCTGCAAAAGAAGAAAAAATGTAAACTTCAGAAGCCGGGAGTGTAATTAAAGAAGCCATTGCCATACTTAATAGCTCATAAGCCAGAACATGTTATTTATCAATCAGTTTGTTACAACCCCTTAATGTGAACTTATTAGTGAAGTTCGAAGCAATTGGATTCACAAATCAATCTGTCTTTGCTTTCATAAACAGTCACATTCATAACCTAGCACTACAACAAATGCAACTTATACATCCATTTTGAAAAAAAAAATGCAAGCTTTCAAGCATAACTTCCCATTGATATACTTAAAAACTGCAAGAATGGTCACACTCATCCTGCAGATGCAACAACGCCTGCTTTAAATCAATCTACTATAATTCAATCTTGCAAAATCATCTTTAAACACTGATCATAAATTAAGTTTTCCAATTTCTCAACAATGCATTCGAACAATATAATCTCTATTGTTTCCACCCATTCGTTTTTGTATTTTTTTTTCCGGAAAAATGTCGTAGGGTGGACGATAACCTTCATAAAAAACATTGAAATGTTAATTACTTCCCAGCTAACACTCAGTCAAAGCTTATTATAATAATAAAACTAGGCCTTCGGTTTCTTCCCTTTGGCTTCGCTGACCGGCTTGGTCTTGAAAGGTAGGAAGGTCTTTCCACCCATAAATTCTCGCAAAGCCTCAGGTACCTCAACACCATCCTCCCTCTGGTAGTTCTCAAGAATGCAGCACATGGTCCTCTCTGTTGCTGTGAGAGTAGAGTTCAACAAGTGTACATATTTCTTTGTCTGCTCATTGTTCTGCAGTAGCACAAAATAACAATGGACAAACAATCAGAAATTTGAAAAAGCCATATAATATAAGAAGTTGAATGCAGTTGATACTAAAATCATTATATCAGAAAGGAAAAAGGTATAATCTAGGTTCAATTGCCAATATAAAATACTCGTACATCCCTTTTTTTTTAATCATCCTCACAATAAAGGTTTGTTATCAACAAAGCATGATGATACATTTTATAACAGCAAACATAATCTTGATGTTTCTTATGTTTTCTTGTTATTTGGACAATCCTCATTTTACTCAAGACTTGCAGACGAAAATATTACAGCACTGAACTTTCTCCAAGTTTCTATTCTTCAATAACAAAAGTTTTCCAATAAATTGTTTGTTTCTAACTTTGTTTAATTAATATACTCTTTTCACCTATATAAAAAATTATATACTCAATATTGCTGTTTATGCACACTATGAATATTTCTTTTAATAATATTCTTTCCTTTACCTATCAAAAAAAAGGAAGTAACAAAATAGTTCACATGATCTACCTTTTTTTGTCCAAATCGAGTTTCCATTCTTCTTGCTAGATAGTCTGTACAGTTTGAACAGGACACCAGCTCTCTGTAAGCCTGAGAAGCAGGAAACCATGCCTCCAAATCATACTTCTTTCATGCTGCATCATTCAGAGCACCAGAAACGATAGAAACAACTTGATAGGGGAGGTTTAGCTGCAACATGGAAAATTAAGTCAGATTCAGAGAGTAAAAGCAATAAGAGGAATTCATACAGGACCTCATGTTTCTCATACATGAAGCTTGGAGAGAGAAAGAATCAAACCTATGCACACAAGTATACCACTATGTCTTGACTTATACACAAATGTCCATACACAATACAAATATATCAGTATCTCTTAACTTGGAAAAAGATAGAATTTGACCATCAAAACTCATCTTTGGATCACCCATATCAGTGGCATGAACAGAACTAACCTACTCAAGAAGTCTTAAAACATAAAGGAAGGAAAATTATGAAAAGAAAATTTAACACACCGTCTTGTAGAAATCCTCGGAGTTTTTGATCATTTCCTCATGCATGGCCCAAGAATCTTCATTTTCTGGGCTAGTAATACAGAACTGCTCCACCTTCTCAAATTGGTGAACTCTGAATATTCCCAGAGTATCTCGACCATGTGCACCAGCCTCTTTACGGAAGCAAGACGAATATCCAGCATATCTGGGAAAACAAAGAATATTTATGAGCAACAGGCTACTTTTCTAGCCATTCCTACAAGCTTCAAGAAGATATAACAACCTTATTGGTAGCTCAGAAGGATGGATCCAATCTTCCAAATGATACGCACAAAGTGGCTGTTCAGCTGTAGCAATCAGATATTTGTCATCTCCCTCACCTGTCACCTATTAAATGACAACTACATCAGTTAGCTCATTTACCCATACACAGGGTGCAGGAAAATAAATTGAACTTAATGAAGCATTCATTTATTTACCCTCCGCACACTTTCTCACCTGTTTTCTTTTCTGATAATTACTAGTATAAAAAAGGTGTGCATAACAACAAGTACAAAAGAAGTATACAAGAGGTAACTCACAAAACATAAAACAAAAACAAAGAAAGAAGAAAAGCAGAAGAGCAGAAAATGCAAGAAATGAAAAAGTCCAGGAAAGAGAGATAGGGGGATATTTGCAACAATTTACAAATATTACCTTGTAAAGCTCTTCATCAAATTGTGCTAATTGAGCACACTTTGCCATGACCTCTTTTCTCATGAAGAATGGAGTATGCAATAATGTGTATCCCCTTTTCTCCAAAAAATCAAGACCAAAGTTAATAAGAGCTTGATTAAGACGCACACCATCTCCTTTCAAGTAGAAACCTCTGCCTCCAGCTATATCAGCACCTATATTTCACGCAAATTGGGATTAGTAATCAAACCAATTTCATGACACATTGAGCTAGCATGAGTATAAATCAGTTGTAGCAATTGCACTACAAAGGAGTCATAAATCCAGGCAGTAAAGGTGAAAGGACAAAAGCATGCATATAACTTGGAATAGCAAAGGACTATGATTCACACCTTTAACTTTTTTTCACCGACAGAATATGAATTACACAAACTCAGCAAGTTGACTGCAATACATGCATTATAGTGCAATGAGTAAGTTGATACAACTTATCCACTACACTAGGAATAAACCTCTAGTTCAGGTTGAAATGAACAAGAATTTATCAACTGTTCTCTGGTTACAGATTCATATATTGAAGTGACCCCTGATTCCAGAAGCTTAACAAGTTTACTTATTCATGAAAGTACAGATTCAAATCTGAGAGCTGATCAAAGTAGAAGGAATAAAATCACACGCTTCAACCTAGATATAGGTGTTTTCCTAATTATTATAAACTTTGTTCTTGAGGCAATGTTCAAAATTTCAAAAATAGTCATAATGCAAAGTGCAAATATGTTTTTTAGGTTCATTTGATTAACTACAATTAGATCCTTACAACCAAATAGCACCCAGAAAAGGTCAATCAATGTAGGTTTACAGTGAATACAGTGAAGTAAAAATGTATATTTAGAGTGAACCAAATTGTAGATTTAGAGTGAATTCAGTGAATTAAAACCCAGATACACTAACAGTAGGCTGACATGATTAAATTCAGCACATACAAGAGAAACAATAAATCAGAATCATGCTCCAATCGAGTCATATTTAGTATATCACAATATGTTCAACATAAGAAACCATAATGCTTTCAAGCTTTGAACAAAAGTTGTTTCCTTAATACCTTTCTTCAAATCTGCAATCCCGAGGAGCTCAACAAGATCAACATGATTCTTTAGTTTTGGCTCCAATCTTTTCTCACCCCATGATCTGATCACCTTATTGTTTGCCTGCGATATATGTACAAATTCAAAATTCAGAATAAGCATTAGATACAATAAAAGGAAATGAAATGAGCCAACTCCTATACCTCGTCATTGCTGACTGGAACTGAATCATGAACAAGATTTCCAATTATCATCAATTTTGCATTCAATTGATTTGAAACTTCCCGAACTTCAGCTTCTTTCTCTGCTGCTGACTTCTTATTATCCTCAGTATTCTTAATCATCTCAGTGGCATCTTCACCTGCCTTTTTTTACAAACAAATTCTCAAATTCAGTTCCATACCAAATGAACCCATGAATTAATTACAAAAATAAAAATCCAACAATAACAAAATATTCAAATGTAATAGACTGAATTGTCCACACAGAATAATCCATTTCAGATCCCAAATTCTGGAGTTCACAACTCTTCTACAGAAGGAAAATGTTTTCTACAATTCAAAATACATCGGCTAATTCGCACGCATACTCCTATTGCTTCAATATAAAGATTTTTTTGATCATATCCGTATCGGTGCATCCTTGATCATCAAGGTACAAAGATTAAAACTATAGTACCCGATACCATATCGGGTATCGGTGCATCCTTGATCATCAAGGTACAAATATATTTTTTTAATTGGTAAGTTACACACGCACCTAATGAGTCATGAACACACTTACAAGGAGGTGCCAATTGAGCTCGAGCTCATTGGCATCAAGATACTAAGATTTTAAATGACATAACATCATGTACACCTCGTATAATAACCCTCTCCGTTTGTTTACTAAACGGGGACGGATCGGACCATTTCACATTGAAAATTTTAGATTCATTTGTTTACGAAAATGGCAAGGAACCATTTTTCCAATTAAATTCAGATTCCTATCAAATCAAAATAGATGTAAACAATGCAATAACTGAAAAAAAATAAAAAAATAAATAAATAATCAAATCTTGATAATGAAATGGACCAACCCACAAGCTTTAGACTTGTAAAAATTACATCTTGAACATGAAATAAATAAATAAATAAAAATACTCACAATTCGAAGCTGAGCGATTTGCTTATTGATCTTGTTGAAGTCCTTGCGAAGATTCTCCAGCTCAAACAGAACTAAAAAATAAAAAATAAAAAATCAAAACCGAAAATAATAAAAAAAAAAAAATTCCGAAAATAATAAAAAAAAAAAAATTCCAAAGTTGCAAAATTGACACAGAGAGAGAGAGAGAGTGCGAAATACGTTGGCGCCATTGTTTGTCGATGGCGATGATTTCATCGACGATGTCGACGTTGGCGAAACGACGGCGTTGGGATTCGCGGATGATTTCGGGGTTGCCTCCTTTCTCTACTCTGAAGAGATTGATATCTAACATCGTGTGAATCTCTCTGCGTGTTTCTGAAACCGATGGAGTGGAATAAAGTGAGAAAAGAAGAAAGCGATGAGGTTTTTGGAAAAACCCTAGATTCGCTGCTGTTTGGGAAGTTGGGTGACTATACCCTTATCCAGGCTTTACACACACCTCTCTATTTCCGGGGCATAGTTTTCCTCCAACCTAATTTAGGTTGAAGAATTCTCCTTCAATCCACTACGTGTAAATTAAATAGACTATCCACATATATTATTTTAAAAAAGTCACATGTGGATGATTTATTTACTTGCCACGTAGTGGGTTGAAGGAAAACTATTTCCATAATATATAGGGAAAATACATTTTAAAAATTTTACATTTTAAACCCTATAGTTTAAGGGGTGTAATACAAATTAAACCCTATAGTTTCAAAAAGTAACAAATTAAACCTTGAGGTTTCAAAAGTAACAAATTAAACCTTAAGTTTCAAAAAGTAACAATTTAAACCTCAACTCATATAAGTAAAATAAGAGTTTAATTTGTTACTTTTTTAAACACCATGGTTTAATTTGTTATTTTTGAAACTATGAGGTTTAATTTGTTACTTTTTGAAAAATGGGATTTAATTTGTTACACTCCTTAAACTATAGGGTTTAAAATGTAATCTTCATCTCTAAATTGAACAAAGTTTAGCTACAAATCGATTTGTAGTAATTTTGTTACAAACTATTGCGTAGCTATTCATAATATCATTCATATATATTGTTAGTTATATGTTTTGTTATAAATTGGTTTGTAGTTGAACTTTGTTAGTACAATTTTTGCTACTCTATATACCACATGACATGTCTCTTTTTATGTTGTTCCAATAGGTATGAATTTTACATTTGATTGGTCTTTATGCACATGCACTCGCATTTGTTGAGAGATTTTTTTTTTCTTTTCTAAAATAATGAAAGTATATTTTGTTTATTGCTATCATTTTCTCTCCATTAATCATTTTTTTCTCACTTCTCTACATTTAAGATATGTTTGTATTTTTTTATTTTGGTATTTTTAACCCACATGTTTTGTATTTAAATTGTGATTATTTAATAAGGATTTTTTTTTTTTTGGGACAAATTAAAAAGTCGAAACCATTAAATCCAGCTTTCTTTTATGGTAGAATAGACTAAGTGTCTGTTTGGTAATCCAGTGGGGAGCCAAAAAGCACATTTCCAAATCAAAAAGTCTCCTCATTGCGTTTGATAAAAGAAAAAAATCTTGATATAACACTACAATTTTCCCTTAAAAAGCACGTTTTCCCACTTGATCCTCAGCCATCCATTTCCATTCCATGCTTTTGCAAAAAATCGTGTTTTCTCACTTAACGCACCCTAAGGATACAACATGAAAAACATATTACTAATTTGATACTCATTCTCATAATTTCTTATAAACTTTTGATTTTATATGCTAAATTAATGAGAATTAAAAGGGGGTTATATTTTTCCCTTTTTTTTTTTTTTTTTTTTGACACAATGTTGAAATTTGTTAGCTAATAATAGCCATTGAGGCAGGGCTTGGGTGTTTTCTTCAATACTTTTTGGGTACCAAATTTATAGGGTAGCTTTGGAAAATGCAAAGCAAGAAAAGCATTGACTAGTGTGCAAATTCTATTTGTAATTGAAGATAAAAGCAAAGATTTTGTTTATTTATTTTTTAAAAAAATTTCATAAGATCTTTACTAATTTTGTGCATTGAGAAGAAGTCATTGACACACATCAGAAGATCTTTTACTAATTTTGTCTCATTTCAGAAGATCTGTAATGTCTCATTTTTGCTTGGAAAGAGATGTTCCACCCTTGAAATATTTCTCAATTAAGTCATTAACTTTTTACAATTTTCAAAATACAACAACCTGAAAAGCATTTGCAGCAAGTCATGTCCAAGAAATGTATATCAGATGAGCATTACTTACAGCATTTGTTTTCAATTAATACATCTCAAAACAAAAGCTAGATTGAGAAAACATCATTACACTTCACAATTCACTTTGTATTCTGCCCACCAACATAAAACACTGTGGTCTTTGACTGGAAATTCTAAATATGTTTGCACAATGTATTATTTGACAAACAAGTACATCCTCATTATTCCCTCTCAATGCCTGTGAGCTCACAATATCCTCCATGTTTCACAGCTCTATTTCTAGGTATATGGGTGTTATTTTTATCACCCACTTTCTGAACATACATAGACTAAACAACACAATAATACAACACTTCTACATCCAAATGCTAAGCTATGGCTTCTACCAAAAAGAATGGTAATCAATAAAGAAAAAGAAAAAAGAAAGATTGAATTGTATACTTGGCCTGATCAAAACCGAGCACGCACATGTTTATAAGGATCTTGAAAATCAAATCGTGGTTTTTTTTTTTCCTTCCCTTTGTCTGTTCTTTATGGTCAAGCAACTGCAGTTAGTGCTCCAAAAGCCTCGTTCCAGAGGCAACAATTGAATCAGATTTTGATCACAGCCGAAGAGCTCCTGAAAAGCTTCCTTTTTGAATGGTTCCTTCTGATCAGCTACCATGGATTTGCGGAAACTAAATAGGAGGATCAATACTTATTAGATTTGCCCACAAGTTTGCAAGCGTGAGAAAGTAGTGCTCCCCATTCCAAACCACCAGTCTCAAGCCTGATTCAGGGAAATGTAGAGAAGGTTAGAAAAATCCAGGCTCACCCACCAAAAAGACGAAAAGATAAAAATGAACTTAGAGATTGAGATGGCGACAAAGAGAGTCATAATTTTAAATAAGATAGTAGATATCATAATTTTTTTTGGTTCATTTCATATTCACTAGGCAGCCAAGTCAAAACAGTCATCCTGGTATATCACACTTTTCTTGTTTTGGACTAATAAAGTTCTAACTTCATTACATAAGCTAACCATCTCATCTACTGAATTGTGTTAGATTGGCCCAAAAGAAGAAACAAGTAAACTATAGATGCTTGCAATATATTACAATTTGATGAAAATGTCAAAATTTCAGACTCTCTAACTCTCCCACTCCAGATGTTGCCTTTTTTTTTTTTTTTTTGAAAGTAGCTACTTCGGCTTTGACTTCAGCCAAGTATCGTTCTTAGATTCACCAAAGTCAGAAATTTAGAACTCAGCTCCAATTATTTCCATTTTCTCTAAAATAATTTTTTATTTTTATATGTAAAAGTATTTTATTGAAAAGAGACCACCCTATGAACAGAAGAGGAGGATCTAAAGAATTGGACATAGTTTTCCTCCAACCCGGTTTGGAGGAATTTTCTATCAACCCACTACGTGTCAATCAAATAGACTATCCACATGTATTATTTGAAAAAGTCAAATGACTTATTAAAAAGGTCATGTGACTAAAAGTACATGTGGATGGTTTATTTACTTGCCATGTAATGGGTTGGAGGAAAACTATTTCCTAAAGAATTTCAGTATTTAGTTCAAAGTTATCATCCCAAGAATAAAATATAAACCAGTGCATGGCAATAATTCCAAAATCCTTGCAGAGGAAAGTGGTTATTTTCATGGTCTGGAATAGCTTAATTGACCCCTGAGAGCTATAAAATCAATTTATATATACCTGGCACAATTCCTGTACTTAAGGCTGACAAGCGACATATAGGTTGTTGTCCAGAGAAAAAATGATTTTGAAGTGCAAGTGCATCAATATCGTGAATATACTTGATAGATTCCAGTAGTTCCTTTATAGTTCCATCATACTCAAAATCAATACGATCAGAAATACTCTTGAGAGCATCTTCAAGTCCTGAACTTGCCCATGTACTGTAACATTCACTTAGAAGACCAACCAAGCCAGTGGTATCCATAGAAGTTAGTATTATCCACGGCTTGTAAAGCTTGGTTGAGGCTCGAAGAACTTCAACTACCCTGTAAATTTCTCCAAGGGCAAGGATATACCGCTTCCCTGTATTTTCACCCCCCAAAAAAGAAACAATTAGGATAAAAATTAAGGACAAAACAATGTACCCTTTTTTCTGGAAAAAAGAAGAAGCATAAGACAACGTAAAATGGATCTGCCATCATCATGATGGTGCGTAATAGCCAAGCAGTACCTTGAGGTTCGGATAATATTTGACTTTGTACGTTCTTTTGTGATGACTCGTTCCAAATTAAGGCTCCATGTTTCAGCTCTTGAGCACAAACAGAGACTATTTTAGACCATGTTGAAATGTAATAATGCTGCTCCTCCACTGATCCCAATTTTAGAATTGTTAATGTTGATGCCACATCTTTTAGGAGTTCAATAGCTGATCTGATATCCTTTTCTGCCTATCATAACAAAATACACATGGGGAGGTAAAGGGCCAAACTGCCAAAGTCACTAATAAGCAGAATATTATAACCGATTAATTTTTTTTTTTAAGAACTGTTCTTTTCTGACTTTTTGACAAACATATCACTACTTCATACAAAGGTGGAAGTGTGTTGAAAGAAAAAGGGCAGAGAGAAAGAGAGTTTAAATATGGCATGTTGGTTGTAAGCATTGTTGGAACTGTATATATCCATTACACCAAATTCAAAACTGCTTGATGAGAAGCACATTTAAAAACTAAAAATAAGAGTTCATCACCGTTTCCTTAAGGTCATATGGTATTGAACTCCAGCAAAAAAATAAGGAACTACTTAAACAATGAAAAAACAAGGAGGGAACCTAACACTGGTATACTTTCTATATGTAGCTAAAATATATGATGCTTTCTAGTTCTTTATTACAAATCAAATGCAAAAGATGCATACCAATGACAATCTTCTTGATAACTCATACTCTGACTCAAGCA
This sequence comes from Fagus sylvatica, assembly GCA_907173295.1. NCBI lineage: Eukaryota > Viridiplantae > Streptophyta > Magnoliopsida > Fagales > Fagaceae > Fagus > Fagus sylvatica. The sequence goes on from OU015761.1 coordinate 12,431,698, forward strand.
CTTGGAACTTTGGTTCCTGCAAAACTTCAAGAAATTCATTGAAGTGAATATTTCTTGGAGATATATGATCTGAAGGGGACTTCTTCTTTGGATATCAGATCATCTTCATGCAGTTCATCATAGAATTTCTAAAAAGAAAGCAACAAGAAATGACAATAAAGTTAAGACCCATTACAAAACTTTGCTCATCAAAGAAGTTATATAATAATTCTAAAACAAGGATTACAATGAGCATTAGAAAACCAATTCAAAACAAGAAAAAAATTGTTTAATAGATGCATATTATTGATGGATGTGTGAGAGATGGAGACCAAATTGAAAACAATATCCACTCCTAAAATGCTTATATAAATTGAATTAAGAGAGAGGATCCAAACTCTAGAAGCCATGATCTCATTGAATGAATTTATTACTATTCAAGATAAACAGCCAAGTTAATATGCTTCTATAAGAGGTTTCTTAAGCTTTTTGGTAGTGCAACTCAAAACATGAAGCCAAAAAGAAATTGTAAAAGCAATAATAAGCCATGAAATACACATGACCAAGTAAAGTTGCCAACCTGGATTTCCTCATCAAGAGCTTTTGCTTTTGCCTCTTCACCAGAAAGAGCAGCAGTGCTTTGAGCTTTCTAACAAATTGCATTTTTACAAGTTTAATAAGGTAAACAAGGGCAAACAACTTCAACAAATTAAAAAGATCTTAACAATTTACCAACCTTCAGATTGTCAAGATGACACAGTGCAATCAAGCACAATTCATCCTTTAATTTGCAATAGAAATCCACACAATCATTTAGCTCTAATGTGGTAGAAAGTTTTTTCTGTGAATCTCCAAGATCAATATCAGAAGTTTGATCTTCAGCTCTGGTTCCTGAAACTGCAGCTTTAAAGTCCCAGGAATCATCATCGAAATCATCATCACCATTGACTAAATCAGATTCAAACACTGTTGGGGTAGAATGCACTTCATGGTCACTTGCTTTTGGTGTATTATTAACAGAAGCATTCTGCTTAGCTTGACTATATAAACTTGATATGAGATCATTGATAGATGTATTAGAACCAGGACTTTGGATGCTACTTCTCGGGTTGGAGGTGAGTGTAAAAGTCGAATCTTGAAGGATTGAGGAGTCATCAGATTCCAGTTTTCCATCACTGAAAATGGACATGGGCAGGGGTTCCCTGTGATTCTCAGACCTTACCTCATTCCTCTGGAAAAAAAAAAAAAAAGGAAGATGGTCAGAGAACCATAAGGAAAAAAGTTTCCTAAGGAAAGCATAAACCATTAGCAAACTTCATTTTGCCAATGGCATACAAAAATTTCAAAAGACAGACCTAAATAATTCTGCAAGCAAGAATCATATGTAGGCTAAGAGAAAACAGGTCAACATTAAGGCAACCATATATATGGTTAAAAACAAACATCATCTTGATCATGTTACAGTGACATATATAGTTAGGATAACACTAGTTGAACGACATCATTAAGATCAACAAGAAACATATATATCATTTTAACACCCCCCCAACAAGAAGAAGAAGAAGAATATATTTGCTGGAAGAGAAACTTTATTGCAGCAAGAGAACTGCACAAAGAGATATTGGGTTTCCTGAAATCCAATATGTTCTGTTAGCAACTATAGTTGAATAATATTGAATTTCAGGAAATCCAATATCTATATTTGAATCAATACAATAAGCCTATAAACTGAATCACTACCTGGATTTCACCTCCGAAAGCAGGTGCTTCTACAACAGCAGTAGTATAATCAGCAACCTTGGACTCTTCCTACAACCAAAAGTAAAGTTTCAGTACCCACGTTCCCGTTCCACATATGTTAACATAGAGAATCAATAAAAGGAAATCAAATCAAAATGACACAACACCTCATGCTTTGATCCGGTTTCTGAAAATGCATCTTTGAATTCCCCAAAGTTCTCATCATATTCATCATTCTCATCAACTGGCAAGGAACTCAAATTATTCTGCTTGCTTTCTGAGTTAGATCCAGAGATAACATCATCTTGAGTCACATAAGTTGGATTGAAATTAAATTCAAACTCCCATTCCCCAGATTTGTGAGAAACCCCATTTGATGCAACAAGTGAATCTTTAGGATTGCTTGCACCATTGGCATCATAAATGACTGCTACACTAGCAGGAGAAATATCTGCAACCTTTGGCTCTTCCTACAACCAAAATTAAGTTAGAGCACACATTCTTCAAGAATTTCAACATCATATATGGAATAAAGAATTCAAATCAAACTGACTCACTGATTTATGTTTTGATCCAGATTCTGAAAATGCATCCTTAAATTCCCAGAAATTCTCATCAGCACCATCATTCTCATCAACCAGAGAGGATACTAAATCATTCTGCTTGCTTTTAGAATACGGATCTGAGATGACACCATTCACAGAACTAGGACTGAAATTAAATCCAGAGTCCCATTTCCCAGATTTTTGAGAGAGCCCATTTGATACAGTAAATAAATCAATAGGACCACCGACACCATTACTGCCAAATGTTAGTGCTTCTACCCTAGCAGGAGATGTATCAGCAACCTTTGGCTCTTCCTACAACCAAAATAAAAGTTTGACAATGCACATTCCCTCAAATCCCAACATTATTAGTAAAATAAAGAAACCATATCAAACTGACTCACCAACTTATGCTTTGATCCAATTTCTGGAAATGGATCCTTGAAATCCCAAAAATTTTCAACAAAACTAACTTTGTTATCAGCTGCGGAAGAGTTCACCACGTTTGCAGTATCATTGTCCTTACTTTTAGGGAACAAACCTGAGGTAAAAACATCTTGTTTAGCCATAGAACTCATGTTAAAATTGAACCCGAAGTCCCACTGACCACTTCCATTAGAAATCCCATTTGACGCAGCGAACAAATCACTAGGACCATGCACGCCATTACCATACCCAAATGTATGTCGGGCTCCCTCCATATTTTCCCACCCTTTTCCATCAACCTTTAAACAAGAAAACATAAGATTTAGACTAAACAAAATCTCCATTCACACACAAATGCATCTATATGTTTAACATCATAATTAATTACAAAAATAACATTCTATCTTAAGTTTACTGCCAATTTAAAGATAGCTAGTTGCTTCTGAATTCCCAAGGGTAATTCGATTATGTCACACAAACAAAACCAACAAACGTTTACACAAAAATTAAACAATACCCGCCTGGATTTCTTTGTCTTCCCGCACTTTTGCTTCCACTTTCAATCCTGGTGATTCCAAAACCCCTTCTTCCTGATATAAAATCAAAAATCAAAACCATAGCTTTCCTAATGCTCTTTCTAATCGTTGCTAGTACTATCTATCTATCTATCAACTCAAGAATTGTGAACCCTTTGGGAGCTAAGAAAACTAAAAACTCCACTCAATTGTACAACAACAACAACAACAAAGACTTAGTTCCAAAACTATAGTATCAGTATGGATCCTCAACCGACTAATCAAGGTGGTTCACATATATTCTTTTCCGTCAATAATCAAAACCATACATTCACAAATTGCTGGCAGCATACAATTCCAAATTTAGATTTGTAATCACCTAAAAACCAAAAGCCAACTTCGAATTAATTGTAAAAACTCATTTTTATTGATCATTTCTTTAATCTCTTTTTCCTCAGCAACCAAATAAAAAAATTAACTTTTTTAAAGAATGAAACAAAAGAAAGTTATACCTTTAACTTAGAATCCCCATTTCCGATCCCAGATTCCATTTCTGCAGCCTTGAATTCCCACCCATCATCATCATCATCATCATCACCATCATCATCATCAATAAAACCCTTATTACCATTCGAATCCGACCCATTAACATTCAAGCCCGACCCATTAAAATCCAACTGCGACCCATTTTTGCTCTCGCTTTCCCGATTCCGATTATACAAATTCGCTATCAAATCATTCACCCCCAAATCCGGTTTCTTCTTCTTCTCCTGTGCAAAAACGGTTGCACCATCACCAACTCTAGACTCGTCCACACCAGATCCCTCAATCTCTTCCTCCCCAAATATCGACAACGGGATAGCTCCACGTGGCTTGGTCCACCCGGACTTCTGAGACCCGACCAATGAATCGGAGGAAATTGGAGCGTTGATTTGGGAATGGTGGAGGGTTGAGGGAAAAGAAGAGACGAAGTGGAAATCGCCGAAGCTCTCATCTTCGTCCACGTCGTCCTCCGCCATGAAAATATAGCTGAGAAACTCTGAGAAATCTCTCTCAGATCAGATGTGTGTTCGTGTTTATTTTTGGTTTTGGTGCGAAAATGTGGGCACGTGGGTCGCCATGTTAGAAAACTTAGAAATGTGGTGCAGTCTGACGTGGATGGGGGACCCAACCCAACTCAGCTATATTATATACATATCTCTCCAAAGTTTTGGTGATATAAAAATCTAGATTGGTACGTTCTAATCGTCTTTACAGTATAAGAAATAAGAGAAGCTCTAATTAATAATTATTATTATTTATCTATTTGGTGAATAGAATTCTGAATTAATCTTCCATATTTTTATAACATAATTAATATACGAGTATTGCTTATTATACGATATTAATAATTTTAAAACATTTTGGAGACTTGGATTTTTGAATGTTATATATATAAATAAATATTGTGTGTAGAGAGAGAGAGGGAGGCAATTTTTTTAAAAAGAAATGGAGACTTGAGTATATATATATATATAGAAGAATTAAAAAAAAAAAAAAGTTGTAGTCAACTATGATTTTTTTTTTTTTTTTTTTTTTTTTTTTTTTTTTTTTTTTTTTAAGCTATTACGTGATTTAAAGAATAACTATTACAACCATTTTGATAAGGAATAACTATTCCTCATTTTAAATAATAGTCATTCTTAAGGAATAGCTATTCCCTATAATGAAAGCGTAATCAAACAACCGAATAGTCATTCCTAAGGAATAGTTATTACATTACAGGACCTATTACAGTGTACCAAATGTGTTTCTAGGTGAATTAAGGGGTGTAGTTGGTGAGGTGCAGTGCGATTTTTTTTTTATTTATGCACCTACATCTTGCAGTGCGGTTTTCCTATTATATGCACCTACACCTATTAATATCGGTTTTGGAGTAGAGCGGTGCGGTGCGGTGTAGGTTTCTCAGTTGTGTTGGTGAAACTTTCACCCCTAGGTGGAATACTTTACATACACAACATTTTCACAACACTATTAAGTTAACATGTTTTTATTAGTTTTCATCACCCACTATTTTTATAAGTTTATTATTTACCATACATAGTTTAACACTTCAACATTGTTGTGAAAATATTATGTCCATAGCTTTATTGAAAATAATATATTTTGATTTTTGATTTTATTTTTTTATCATAGAATATGGTGTCATGATGTTGGATTTTCATCTCCCAAATTTAAAATGTCATAATGTGGTTTATAAAATATCATTTTCATCCTTCTATCCTTCATATTATTGTCTATTATATAAATTGGAAATGGGCTGGTGACGAACTCTCACCTTTAAAAAAATTTCAAATAAAATTGCAAGTATTTTTAAAAATTCAAATCGATAAAAATCAAACTTAGATCATGGAAACCTAAAGTAAAGGCCTTTTTATTGCATGTTCATTTCCCATCTAGATTGGAGATTTTGCAAGGGTATAATTCCGAACTTTGTTGCGACAAGTTTGATCTTTTCTTTCGAGGTTTGAAGACAAGAGTTTACAAATGATAGATATATCTAAACATTTTTTTTTTTTTTTTTGGCTAAAATGCTTCTTACATGGTTTAAGTTTGGAATTGCTTCTATATCAAACTTATATCCTCGAGTATTGTAACAATGTCAATTTGCCAATTCTGTCAACATGACATTAGAATCTTGTTGTAAACACACCCACATCAACATCATTTTAAACAAAACAAAAAAAAAAAAAATTAGAATTAAAAAATATATCGTTCAAGAAAATGTGACATTCCTTAATGAAATGTAAAAATTGATACCATTAAAATAATTGATAATATAAATTGCAAGTTTTGAAGGTCAATAAACCCATTTAGACCATTTTTTAAGTTATCAAAATAAAATGTTTTTGTTTGCTTATATTACCAAATGTTCATTTTGAATTAATTGTTACTTGTAAAAAAACATCTTACTATGTGCGTTTATGAAGCAATTATTCCAAAGTATAGTGATACGTTATTTACTCTCTCACATAAATGATGAATCTTATTAATTAAATTCATGGTGAGATTGATTATTTATGTATGAGAACAGACTACTAGGTCTCTCCACTTTGTTAATATTGAATAATTTTTTGCGTTTATGTGAACTGATTTGAAAATTATAATGGCCCTAGACTTATTGTTTTTTCTTAAAGACATGCCACCTTTCTTTATTTTATTTTTTCATACCTTTTTTTGAGGGAAGGAATCAATTCAGAACTTTTCAAGTCAGCAAACTTTGTAGCTGTCGAATAATTCAATGTGAATTTCAATTTTCTTGGAAACCAATTGTCTTTTTCAAGCTGTTTCAAGATTATTAATATTTGACCAGGCAAATACACAAGATATATGCTCAAACTTTTCCCCCTTGACTCGTTTTATTTTTTATTTTTAATATAATTATAAGTCCAAACTTCATGGAATGATGTTTTAATATTCTACTTTTTGACTTGCTAAACTTGGAACAAAAGAGGTAGAGTAAACCAAATAAGAAAAAGAAAAGAAACACATCTGCCAACAATATTTGACACTTGAATAATATGGATGTCCAAAATCAAACTGAATCTTTCTAACCATTTCTTTTTTTTTTTTCTTCATCAATTTTTTTTTTAGTTACAATAGCATTTAAACCTATGGCATCCGCTCATGATAATTGCTCTTACCATCAGGTCAAGACACTAATCAATTTTTGGTGTAGACGGGATTTGAACCCAGATCCCTTACTCGACGACAAGAGACTTTAACAGTTGAGCTAACTGAAACCCACTTTTCTTCATCAAATTATTAATAATTTAATTATGAGTCAAAAAAGGATCATGGAATGTGGTCCAACTAAAGAGAGAGCTAATTACTTAATTAGGATAAGCACCGACAGATTCAGCTCTGCATTATTATATGCCTCCGTTTTTCTTTTCCTTTCATTGCGTGTAGAAGTAATTTAATTTAGTCAATTACATGCCAATTTTGTTTAATCCATACATCACTTATTTATTTATTTATTTATTTTTTTTATAGCAAAATACATCACTTCTAATCTTCTATCATCTATGCAATGGATATTATTGGAATATATTGTTAGTATATCATACGTTGACCACATGCTGCACATTTAACATATGTATATCTTTGATAGCCCTTGATTGTAACTAAAAACAAGAAACATTTCTTTGATTTTAATCTAATCAAGGGTCCTCATTGGTCAACCTTTTCTATATATATTCAAGTTTTATGGCACTTCTTTGTACAGAAACTACATGGTTGCACAATATATAAACTGATTATATATAGATAAACTACATGGCTGCACAATCATTTTTTTTATTTCGGCCACACTAGATCATAACTCACACACAATTAAAAAAGAAATGTCATTTTCCAAGGCCGAATCCAAATGGTGTTACTCATCTTATCACCATTATTCTGAATGGGCTCAACTATCACTCGTGGGCCTAGAACATGGATGTTTTTCTCAAGGGTAGAAAATTGTGCTAATATGTCTCCAATTTAGTTTTCAAGCCTCTACCAAAGTAAGGATGTATAAAATTCTGTTTAAAAAAAAAAACTAGGGTAAATTGCACTTTTCACTCTTTAATTCTTGGCTCCATCTCAATTCTTTTCTTTATCTATAAAACAAAGCAATGTCCCCTTTTATGTATTGAAAATATGCAAATTACTCCTCACCGTCTAAGTTTATGTTAAATCCAAGTAAAAAGAACGAAATATTTTCATGATATATTAATATGTATTGATAGATTTTGAGTATTATGACTTGAAATTGACAAAATACATAAAATATTTCGTTAATTTTGCTAGAATTTAACAAAAAATTAGATGAAGGGAGCTATTTGCGTATTTTCAATACATAAAAGGATATATTACTCAGTTTTTTAAATAAATGGTGGGATTGAGATAGATCCAACAGTTAAAGGAGGTAAAGTGCAATTTTCCCAAAAAGCTATGTTGTTTTGAGCTTATTTGTCAGGTCATATCATTATTGGAGATGGAACAACCCCAAATTTTAAGGAGAAAAATGTAATATAGTCTTTGTTTTATTTTTTTCTGTTTGTTTCTAACAAAATCCTTTTGAAAGTAATTTGTGTTGCATAATAAGTTCTCCATTTGAATCTTGGAAAACACAAACTAAAAAAGATGCTTAAAATAATTTTGAAGATACTAAAACATAAACGAGGAAATTGTTTGAAGGCCTATACCCCTTAATTATTTACTAACTAAAAAAGCATAGTTATGGATTTCCATATCTTATTCATATGCTGCATATAAGTTTGTTATGCAGATCTTACTTATTCAGCAAGAATGAACTTGCCACAAGAAATATGCACAATTACAATCATATTGTGTTACAAAAAGAGAAACAATCACTTCCAAGTTCACAATTTTACACAAACAAACACACAAAAAGAAGGTAAATTTGTATAAATGACAGACACCTAGAGCATTTCAGCTGACTGAAATAACAAGCAATCCAAAAGAACAAAGCCACCATGTAGTTCCCCATACTGATACTTGCAATCAAAGAAGCTGCACCGGAAAAGCTTCCGGTTGGATGATCTGTTTTGTCAGTGCTCAAAATAACCACCATCCAATCATCCTGAGCACCAATCCCAACCCCGGTGTAGTTGGAATTTTTAAGATATGTTGCATATTTGGAATTTGTATAATTAGATTCCACCTGACCTTTGTCTAAGTTGTTTACACAAACAGGCAAATAGACCCCATCATCTATGGTTTTGTTATTTATGTCACACTTCTTCAGGATCTTGTTAAAGTCAGTGAAATTATGCTTGTGGTTTGGAGTAGAGCTGTAATCAGTGGCCTTTCCACAATCTTCTTCCTTCAATTGGCATGCAATATGATTAGCTAGGCAAGCTGCATGGTCGTTCAGAGTGAATTTGGGTAGTTTTAGTGTTTCCTCCCTGTACTTATTAAGGCTTTTGAAGAGACCATCTTCATCTGTGGATGTAAAAAATTGCATTGGTTAGGACTAATAAAGCAAAAGTTAAGTAAGTAATGCAGCAAGGTTAACCTATTTAGTAGTAATTTTTCTCTATGTTCTAAAACTACCTACCAATGTTAATTCATAATTATAAATACGTAGATTCTTTTGATAATTCGACTGTCATAACAATGAGAGAGAAGGGGATTTGAAATTTTGAACCCTATAAAAGAGACCAGTCAATACTACTGACCTACAAGACTCTTGACGATAATTTGATACTTTGATGGAATTAAGTAGAGTAGGGATGGCTAGAACATAGAAAAAGAAAAAGACTTCAAAATCACTTTAGTATTTAAGATATTTGATTTGCATATATAATTTTGTTTCTCCTACTACTGAAACTGATCAAAATCAAATTGCATTTCATGCCTCATGTAAAGGAACTAACATGCCTAAAAACACAAAGTAAAATTCACATACCAATATACCTAGGACCTCAATAGTTATTACAAGGCCCAGTTCGTAATAGGTGAGAATGGTGACACATGCATTCAAAGTTTTACAATTATATTTTTTATTAGCTATCCAAGGAATTCTCCTCCACCCAAATTGAAACAAACAGTTGATGATAATACTAACTATCTTAATGATAAATTATCAATTATCCCAAAAATTTAAACCGATAAGAAATTGTGAATTAAATCACTTAATTATATTCTAAATCTCCTTCCACTCAACCTCCCATTTGAAAAGTTAAAAAACCCATGTATTGAGCCTTACTTATAATTAAGGAGGAGTCTATACTCTATACCCAATAAAGCGATGATTAAATAATTAGATTCACAATTTTCTATCAGATTAAATTTTTGGAATAATTGAAAATTTATCATAATATTTTGAATCTTATTCCTACTTTACCTCTCATTTTAAAAATAAATAAATAAAAAACTAATGTGCTAGCATCACTCCCATAAACTTAACCATTATTCTAACAAGTAACAATCCAATGTTATATACACACATATATATATATATATATATATATATATATATATATATATGAATGAGAGAGAGAGAGTACTAGTATTTACCTATTGATTTGCCTTGCACACCATGAAGAACAAGCAAAAAGAGGGAGAGGCTAAGTTTAAGTTTAAGGAAGGCCATGGTTCCTGTGTGGCACAGTTGTGCCTTGTGACTAGCAATATATAAGATATTAAGAATACATAAGAGAATAAAGAAAAGAAGAGCTTGTAGCTTTTCTTTGGGATAATTATCCTTCGAATCTTTCTTTTTTTTGTAAGTTGCCGTGCATGTCAAGGTCCTCTAGGTGCCATCTCTGTTCTTTGTACCATTAACAAGTGAAGTGAGACTTTTACGGCGACAATTTTGACTTAGGAACTTAAAAATGTCGGCTTTATGAAGATTAGCTTTCTAAACGCGACATTGTTGCTTTGAAAAGTTAAATGGTCGCTGTTACAGTTACTTTGCCTTTAAGACTTATTATGGCAACACTATTCGCCTTAAAAACGTAAAGGTCCGCATTGACAAATCACAAAACATTTGCAAAATGTTTGAAAATTAATTATAGAAAGTAATGGAATAGAGATGAATATTATATTTTTTTTCTTTAGTATATTCATTTATAAAAAAAATGAAAAGAAAATAAATTTATAATTTTAAGATTATATGTTTTAAAATCAGTATTTTACTTTTATTTCATTGAAAGGATCAATCTTCCTCTTATATTTTGAAGGAATTTTTGGATTATAATTCCTCCATTTTCATTCCTATAAAAACATCTCGCAAACAAAGGATTGGTGACTCCCACAATTTTGTCCCGTCTCATTTCCCTTGAATTTAAATTCCTTCTATCCAAATGGGAGAATATGATCTTCTTCATTTCAAGTCTTTTTTATTTAATCCATTTTGCGGTTAAGATTTTATTTTCTAAATCTAATAATATAGAGATTGCCACCTTATTTAAAAGTTTAATTGAGGTGACATCGTTTGCTGAAACTTCTTTTAAGGTGACGAATAACAAATTGTCATTACTAAAGATATTTTATGGCAACAAAGGATGAAGTTATTAAGGCTTTCATTTCACCGCTGAAAGTGATTTTGGTAATGTAGTAATGAAACTTAAAACCCCATGTTGAAACCTTTTAAAACATGTTCCAAGTGTCTTTGTAAACGCTATTTAGACTCGGGTTCAAGTTGTTAGGGTTTAGGGGTATGTTGCAACTCGTTTGGGGAGCATCCTCTCCATTTTTACCATTTCGCAATTAAGATTTTATTTTTTGACTCTATTAATTTAAATGATGTGGCAGTCTGTACACCTTTAGATTTGTAAAATTTAATTGAACCATGAAAGTGATTCATTTCAAATGGAGATAATCCTTTTCCGAGTTAAATGCTTAAAATCAATTAAATATACTAAATAAACAAGTTCATATTTCAGGGCCTCTTTATCCCTCTAATTACAAACTAACAATGCATAGTTATGGAACTCTATACATTATTCACGTACTGCATAAGTTTGTTATTTACATCTTACATAATTAAGCAAGAATGAACTTGCCATAAATGCACAATTACAATCATAATAAGTTACAAAAAGAGAAACAATCTGCCAAGTTCACAATTTTACACAAACAAACACACAAAAAGAAGGTAAATTTGTATAAATGACAGACACCTAGAGCATTTCAGCTCACTGAAACAATAAGCAAATCCAAATAAGAAAGCCACCATGTAGTTACCCATACTGATATTTGCAAGCAATGAAGCTGCACCGGAAAAGCTTCCGGTTGATGTATTAGTGCTTAAAATAACCACCATCCAATCATCCTCAGAGCCAATCCCAGCCCCACTGTAGCTGGAATCATTAAGATATTTTGCATATAGAGAATCTGTATAATTAGAAAGCACCAAAATTGGGTCTAATTTGGGCACACAAACAGGCAATATGACCCCATCAATTGTGTTGACATCAATTGTGTTGTTCTCATTTATGTCACACTTATCCAGGAGCTTGTCAATGTTGGTGAAATTAGGCTTGGTGCCTGGAGTAGAGCTGTAATCATAGGCATTTTCACAAGTTTGGTCCTGTAATTGGTCTGCAATTTTCTCAGCTAGGCAAGCTGCATTGTTGTTATCAGTGAAGTTGGGGAGATTTAGTGATTGCCTGTAGCCATTAAGGCCTTCAAAGAGACTGTCTTCTTCATCTATAGATGTAAAAATTGCATTGATTAGCACTAAGCGAAGATTAAATACTAAGCGAATGATTAAATACATAATGTTGCAATCAATTTATCAATTTAGTGGTAATTTTCTCTATAGTTTCAAAACTATCTACTCAAAATTGATATATTGATACTTTAGTACCAATTTTAATTGATATTTAGATACTTTAAAAGAGTAAAAAAATCACCTTATTGGAAGTAAGATTTGCATTCAAGTTTTATGAGCCAGGATCAGCCAAAACAGAACAGAAAAAAGACAAAAAAATCACCTTATTATAGAAGATATTTGATTTGCATTCAAGTTTTATAATATGCCATTTCTGAAGTTTGTGAAAGAAATAAAAGCCTAATACAAATATCATAACAAATAAAAATGATCTAACTGTTCCATTTTTTATTATGCAGGCTACCTATTCTACAGCAAAATAATTTAAGTACTGTTCCAATCATTTTATCAAACTTTCATGATTTTTGATTAGAAGGCTTTCAGAAGGTTGCTGTTTTGTGATGGTTTTGAGTTCACAGATTGAAAGTTCACTGTTAAAAAATTAGTCACTTAATCTAAGTTTAGTAACTTAATCTAATTCTATAAGAATCCTATCTAATTCTTAATACACAGGGTCCATTGATTGGAATTGAGCACATGTCTATTCCAAAATTTTGTTTCTCCTACCACTGAAACTGAAAATCAAATTGAATTTCATGCTTCAAGTGGAGGAACTAACATGCCTAAAACACAAAGCAAAATTCACATTGATAATGACATACCATTAAGACCATTAATTATAAGACACATACCATTAGGAGCACACATTAATGTAACAGGTAAAGAATGGTATCACATTAACACATTATATCCATTCAAAGTTTTACAATTATATATATATATATATATATTTTGTAGCTATAAAGGATTTCTCCTCCACCAAAATTGAAGCAAAAAAGTTGATGATAGTACTAACTACCTGGTCAGTAACAATTCAATTATAATATGCTTACACACACACATACATATATATAGAGAGGGAGAGAGAGAGTACCATCACTATGGTACGTTCGTCTGCCTTGCACACAATGAAGAACAAGCAAAAAGAGGGAGAGGCTAAGTTTAAGGAAGGCCATGGTTTCAGTGTCACAGAGCTATGCCTTGTGATGGCCTTGTGATGACTGATGAGCAATATTTAAGAATATACAAAAGAGAATAAAAAAAACAAGAGCTTGTAGCTTTTCTTTGCAATAGTTGTCCTTTGAATCTGTGCTTTTTGTAAGTTGCCGTGCATGTCAAGTTGCTCTAGGTGCCATCTTTAATTCTCTTTGTTTCTTGTACCATTAACAAGTGAAGTTTAATGTGACACTTTTGAAAATTTGACTTCAATATCGCCTTCATAGATATCTTTGGTAATGCTTACATTATATTGTTACAAAGATTATACCTCTATTGCATTTGAGAATTTATAAAAAGAAAAAATATTTCATTTTCTGATTATATCTTCAATTTTTTGTTTATATTAAAGTATATCAAAGTCCATTCTATGGTCAAGACTCAAGTCCAATACTTGGTGTACAAGCAAAGCATATTACTTGTATTACACTCATGTTAACCCTAGTTAATGTATGGTTAGTCTAGGGTTATTCTCCTATAAATATCTTGTTAAGGGCTCAATGTAATATAAGTTGTCCTATAGTAAAGATGTAGCCATTAAAGGCTTTTCTCCGTAGACGTAGGCCGTTAGGTTGAACCATGTCACCCTTGCGCTTCCACTCTCTCTTTACTCTCTACATACTTTACATATTATTATATGTTTTATTTGTACACCAAGTATTGAACTTGAGTTTTGATCATAGAATTGGCCTTGATATATTTTAACAGTTTATATAAATATTTTTGTTTTTCAAAGTAGAGATAAGACTAATAATTTACTTTAATTTCATTGAAAGGATCAATGTTCCTCGTACTTTTCGAAGGAATTTCCATCCCATTTCCTTGAACTCAAATATATACCTTCCATCCAAAGGGGATTTGGTAATATAATCTGTGGTCCCCCTAATTACCTGAAGCCGAGTCTAAATAGCTTTTACAAAGACACTTGCAACACGTTACAAAAGGCTTCAGCATGGGGTTTCATTACTTTTATCACCAAAATTGCTTGGTGAAATGAAAGCCTTAATAACTTCATCATTTGCTTTAATAACTTTCTTTAGTAATGAGTAATGACAACTTACTATACATCACCTAAAAAGAAGTTAAGACGAAGAATCTCTTCATATACCTTAAAAATCCTAAATAAATACATATTTCTTAAGTGGAAATGATTTGTGCACATCATAATGTATACATTTAATCTGGACATGTCCAAATTTCTTATCACATTATCTAGATTTTGTAAAAGTAAAAAGTGTACCTTATCTAGATTTTGTAAAAGTGAAAAATGTACATTAAGTATGTAATGAAGATATGCACAGATCATGACCCTTAGACCCTTAGGACCCTTTTTAGCTTTTCCACACCAACATGCCTAATATCTTTTTTTTTTACCAGTCAATATCATATTGAGAGTATTGTTGTACTTAAGTCACATATCTAAAATTACTTACTAAAACATCTCACAAGAAAAATAGTACATTACAATTAGAAGTCATATGGAACAAGCCCAAATTCACAAAGCTTACACAACCAAATACTACATTAACACATACAATGTGTGAGACAATACATAACACTACTCTAGCTCACCATAACATAAAACAACCCCAACAACAAAGACACAAGGCAGTGACCCAACCCAACCTTTGAAACCAAAGACATGGCACTAGAAAAACTCCCACCCGTTGTGTTGGTGCTCAAAACAACCACCATCCAATCATCCTCAGAGCCAACCCCAACTCCAGTGTACTTTGAACTGTTTAGATACCTGGCATATGAAGTATGTGTGTAGTTAGTAAGCACAAGAGTTGGAACCAATTTGGGCACACAAATTGGCATGATTATCCCATCTACCGTGGTGTTCACATCGATTTTGCACTTCTTTAAGTGTTTAAGGAGGTCAGTGAGTTGAGTAGTGGAGCTTGACACAATGTTGGCACCATTGGTGGAGCTGGTACAAGGCTCATCCTCCAATTCATCAGCAATTTCCTCAGCGAGGCAGTCTGCCTTGCCATTTTTAAAGAGGGCCGGAAGCTTTAATGAGTTCCGGTAACTGTTGATGCCCTGAAGAAGATTGTCTTCATCCTCTGTGCACATAAAAATTGATATAGGAATCAAAGTAAAATGCCATGGAATTAGTACTTTTCTTTTTTATTCTAATTTTTAAAAGGTCATACTTAGTGCACAAAGTTGGTCTAGCCAAGCTTCTATCATTAGTCTATACATCCAATTGCTAGTAATACACAACAATAGATTCCCTCTTCCCTTAAGAATTCTTCAACCATCTTCTTAAGAAAGGCCAAGGGAAGGCATGGTGGTAATAAAGCCATTGATATGTTGCTATATATGGTGGGAATATATATAGAAAATATATTCCAACACCAATTTCTTTAATACAACCAATACTTCTATAGTAACTTTTTCTCTTATGCTTTGCTTTGGCCATTTGAATCAATAGATCAAGTCAAATAAATGATGGGTCTATTAGGGGGGGAAGTCAAATTGACACTTTTACATAAAGTGATTTTTGGAGATAAACTTTGTCTTTTTATTTTAATAAACAAGGTTGACAAGTTTTTCTTTTCCAGACCCACCAAGATCTTTTTGTAGTCCAGAAAGTGAAAATTTTAAGATTACAAAATTGGAACTTAGTACAAATTTAAGAAATTTATAGCCTGAAGAACATTAAACAAAATTCTTACATACCAAGTATTAAAAGAATTTTACTGTAGACACTTTACCTATCTAGTCCTAACCTTTAAGATAAGATATTAACTAATTTAATATATATTTTATACTATACACTCTCTACATATATATAGATGAATGATTAAGATTAAATAAATATTTCTAAATTTTCCTTAAAAAAATAGATTAAATAAGTATGGTAATATTTAAAAAAAAATTGTGCACCCTTATTATTATATGAAAAACAACTAAAGCCAAAATGCTTACATTCAAAATACCATAACCAACTCAATTAAATCATTCTCTCACACAAAAGACAAACTATAATAAACCCATAAACTAAGAGAGAGAATGAGAGAGTACCATTACAGTGCACTGGGTGAGAAAGCAAAAGAATGGCATTGACAAGTACAAACAGGAACATGCAAAGATTGAGGGAGGCCATAGATTCAAATATTCAATGTCAAAGATTGCCGAAAGAAGACAAGGAAGAAACAAAGATGGGGTTGTAGACTTGTAGTTGTAAATGGCATGCATTGAGGTTTTGAATTGCCTTAATAGTATGAGTTTCAGAAGCGGTTAACAGGTACCACTCTATGTGTTCGTTACAAAATTGAAAACCGATGCCAAATGGACATGTATGGATTGCCTGGTCTTGCACGTGGCTGACATGCAAAGTACCAAGAGACTTGTACTTTTGTGTCATGGGCTAACAATTCGACAAAATATTATCCTAACTGGATCAAGATCTTTTAGAGTTCCTAGGGTACTCTACCACGTAGAATTCTCTAAATCCTAATATTTCTTTTTATAATAAATGGTTCAGATTATGCCACGTCACATTTCCACTAACAAAACCCTTAAAATATTGATGTTAATGGATAAATGTTAACACGTTAAGTGATAAAAAGTAAAAACCAATATTTTAAGGGTTTTGTTAGTGGAAGGGTGACGTGGCATAATCTGAAGCATTTATTATAAAAAGAAAGGTTGGGATTTAGAGAACTTTACGTGGTAAAGTCCTAAAGACATTCATTCTTAAAGACCACGGTTTAGTTTAGTTTTAGTTTTAGTTTTTTTTTTTTTTTTTTTGTTTGGAATCCTCCTTCAACCACTATGTGCAAGTAAATAGATCATCTACATGTGTATTTTAAAAAGAAATTAAATGTGACAGCCGTGGATGATCTATTTACTTGACACGTAGTGGGTTGAAAGAGGATTCCTCCAAACCGGGTTGGAGGTAAACTATTTCCATGCCTCATGGATTGAGGATAGGAGATTTACATTGTTACAAGACAAACAACTAGGTTGAGATAATGCAACTTTAACAAAAGAGTGCGCTACAAACTTAAGTTTGAGTCCTCTCCCAATCCAACAAAAAGAACCAATATTGAAATTTAAAGCAAGAGTTTTAATCTTAGGAACAATGGGAAGCAATTTCCAAGGAATAAGAAGGAAAAAATTTAATTGTTTTAGAAAAGATAACTGTATTATATTATTGGTTAAATCCATTTGAATTTAATTGAAAAATCTAAGATACAACACTTATGAAAATATATCTAAATTTTGTTTTTGTAGGGGATGAAATTTGGATGATAAAGATCACTATTCAGACTTCGGCAAGAGTAATATTAGGATCTCGGAAAAGAAAAGAAAAAACCTATATGTGGAAAAGATTATGAACAAACAACTAACGTTATAGTAAGGTCAATCTAGTGGGAATTGACCTTGATGGTTTTGTCAGAATATGTTTATAATTTGTCACGAAAATTATAATTAGGTAAGATGGTGATCATCAATTCTAAAGTTTTGTTCTCAAACATTTATTATGCAAACCATGAATTTAATGCCAATTTGGCAGAGATATTTGTCCCGAGCTTCCTAGAGAAGTTTTGCCATGGTTAGAATTACCATCCCTAAAGTGCATAACTTTCCAATTTTATGGTTTTACAATCAGTTGTACCTTGTCTTTGTTCTTATTAGTTTGGTCATGTTTAATCATAAGCTCGGGCGTGTTCATTCATCTCAAATCTGAGGGTAGAAATCAGAAATTCCCTATCCCTCCAAAATTATTTATTATTTATTGAAAAAAATAAAGGAAATGAAAGTTGATTTAATTTGTAAACAAGTAAGGAAGCAGGTTAGGTTTTTTTTTTTTTTTTTCATGAACTCTGTTTTATGGACGAAAAAATAACCGAAAAAATGGAAATTATATCATGCATATTTAATTGTAAACATTTACAAAACAAATATGGTTCTTATGACTAAATTTATTAGAGGTATACATTATTAAAAAGGAAAATTTTTTGTAAACATGCAGTACTCTTACTCCACCTTCACACTTTCTTAATTTTATTTTAAACAGTTCTACTACATTCGCATAAATTTTTCATAGAAAAATTCATACCTTTCTCACAAACTGACCTCAATTGATGTGCATTAATACAAATCATGACTAAAAAAAATTATAGTTACTTAATTCGTTTCATTACTTTAATAGTTAAAATTTTAGAATATTAAAAAAGTAGTAGTTCATGATCACACTTTATCATCCTACCTTAACTTGTTAAGTACATAGGGTTTGTTGACATTGTTGAGAAGGGCAGAGGAGATAAACAAAGTATTCGAGGGGTGCTCATAAATAGGGGAGGTCCAAGATTAACTCATCTTTTATTTGCTTATGATGGTCTTCTCTTTTCTTGGGCTACATATCCTTGGATCAGTGACCTAGGGATGCAATTCAGGTGAATAAATAATGACAATCTTTGATCAAATATATTCCTGACTCAATAAGAGTAGTTCCACAAACTAGTCCCCAGTAGATCACACCCTAGAAACTCATCCCCAATGACACCGTATCCCACTTCATGTTATAGAACTAGAAGAGTCCCTATTTTTCAGACCAAATGCATGTCCGTTTCCACAGACGTGTCCGCTGCATGCGGACTCACCTGACACATTCACACTCCCTCTCACCACGTATCCCCTACGTGCCCACATGCAACACACCTATATAATACTCAACAATTTGAACCACTTCTTCTTGTATATTACATCCAAAGCTTCAATCTTTGTAATAAGCTTTCTATCTTGGTCTCTTTTTCTAGGGACCTTAGGAACTAGACCTTCTTGTTTTGCTTCCAAAACCCACCTCAAAACTCACCGGAATACTCTCTTTCAGGCAACTTTTCCGGCGACTCAGAGACCCTTTAGGGTGTTTGAAAGGTGGTGAGAAGTTTCCACCACAAAGGCAGGTAAGGCAGCCTGGGAAAGAGCATGTCATGGAACCTGCCCCTCAATTTGCAAGCTCAGACTACAAGCCATCCAATAAGCTTCGTGTATAATTTTCTCGTTTCAAAATTTACATGCTAACATAGAAATTTGGATCTTCTTAAGTTTACTCGGTTCTTAAAATCCTATTCAACTATTTCTTATTCAAGAATTTTGAGATAAATAGATTGGATTTTGACATATTAGATTGTGTAACATATTAGATTGTATTATTCATGACACTTCAAGTTGGAGGTGGTGGTAGACGAAGACGGAGGCGGAGATCTTGCAGTGGAATCCTTGATGGGTCCACGGTGGTGGTGGTTTTATGAAGACGAAACCCCAGGTGGAGGTGGTGGCAGACGAAGGAGGCGGAGGTTTCATGAGGCTTCGGCGATGGGTTTGTGCAGAAATGGGTATTCTGAGAAATAAAGGTTTTTAACGTGGCTTGATTTTTGCCGTTAATTTTAGTTTCGGATTAAAATGGGAAATGGGGATTTTTCAATTGGAGGTGAGCCGGTCCCTATTTTCAAATCATGAGAAGTAGCTATTTTTTGTTGAGCGATGGAAATTTTTACTAGCTAGTAATTTCAGGATGGCTTATCCTTGCACAACACATTTGGTGATGATATTCTTTCTTTGCATCGCATTGCATGCATGCACACAAGTAAAACTAACGTGAAATGTTTTGCAGGGAAAGGTGGCCTTAGTGACTGGTGGCGACTCTGGGATTGGACGAGCTGTGTGCCACTGCTTTGCTCAAGAGGGTGCAACCGTGGCCTTCACGTATGTGAAGCCTCAAGAGGACAAGTATGCACAAGACACACTCCAAATGCTAAAAAAGGCAGAGACTTCTGATGCCAAAGAGCCTATTGCAATAGCGGCTGACTTGGGGTTAATTTGATGACAATTGCTAAAAGGTGGTTGATGAGGTTGTGAATGCCTTTGGCCGGATTGATATATTGATTAACAATGCTGCAGAGCAGTACAAGTCGAGCTTAGTGGAGGAGATTGATGAGGAAAGGCTTGAAAGGGTGTTTAGGACCAATATCTTCTCATACTTCTTCACAGTCAGGTAATACAAATTGATATATTTGGCTTAAGGAATGTCATTGTTTAAGAAAATTAAAGAAAAAAAAAATGATGGAAGCTGCTAGAACGTTTGTAGGATTGGGGAGGACCACCAGGATTTCAAGTTTTATTATTGGTGTTTGTTGGGTATTTATCATAGATTGTTAGAGATATTATAATCTGAGAGGCTCAAAAAACTAATTTAATTTTTTGTCTTTTTTTTTTTAAGTAAGATTTTTTTATGAGGCTACAAAAAATTAAAATTTCAAACATATTATAGGTCCATGTACTTTACTTTGCTTCCTATACGAGTATATAGGCCACCTTATTCTAAGTTGATGTAGACCTAGAGAACATGATTAAGATCATTTTGCTTACTCTACAAGAGGCCTGCAACAGGCTTGAGCCTTTTTGGGCCAGGGCATCTTTAACATAAATAAAAATAATTGTTACAAGTTTTAAAGCATTATTCTAGCTTTATTAAACTATTTAATAACTCTTACTAATTGTTAAAGTTAGTTAGTGTGGCCTAGAAAGAAAAGGGTGAGTGGTTCTCTCAAAAGTTGAGGCCTAATTGAAATAGTGTGGTGAATGATGAGTATTATGTGCTCATGGTTTCAATGGTAAATTTGGTGAAAGGCATGCTCTGAAGCATATGAAGCCAAGGGAGCTCCATAATCAACACAACATCTGTGAATGCATACAAGGGAAATAACCAACTGATTGAGTACACAGCAACCAAAGGTGCAATTGTGGCTTACACTAGAGCTCTAGCCCTCCAGCCCTCCAGCTTGTACTGTGAGGCATAAGGGTCAATGGTGTGGCCCCTGGACCCATTTGGACACCATTGATTACCGGCATCATTTGGTGAGGAAGAGTGTGCTAAGTTCGGGTCTGAAGTGCCTATGGTCAGGGCTGGTCAGCCTATTGAAGTTGCTCCATCCTATGTCTTCCTTGCTTGTAACCATTGCTCTTCTTACATAACTGGCCAGGTTCTTCATCCTAATGGTAAGTTTTAGTTAAAAGCTGCAATTTGTGTATCTTCTAGTACTTATATAGGTCCATAATTGATAACCCCCTTGTTTTCTTTGGGAAATTTTGTTTTACAGGTGGGACTATAGTGAATGCTTGAAGGGACTGTAGAAGAATGTGTTTTGGTGCTTTCTTTTGGTGTCTTCTATAGTGATAGGTTTATGTTGTGTAAGGAAGAAAGAGTGGCAATAGTGTTTATGAGTTCTTTTGTATGCATTAACATCAAGAGAGCAGTATGGTGTTAAATGGGATACTTGGCAAGTTGTTAATGTGCTGTAAGAAATTTAAAAAATATAAATGAAAGAATGTGTAAATTAAGCTTCGTTTAAGCTCTAAACGATCTACTTTCTGTAAATTGTAGTAGTTTAAACTTCTTTAAGCTATGAGACTATGAGTCAAAAATATAATGGACTATTAATTTAGTATGTGACAAAGCCATGGTTTGGTTTATGGTTTAGCCCTTAGAGGTTATTACTAGGCTTGTTTTTACTATGGCACAAGGGACTCACTAATTATGAGTAGTAGTTGAAAACCCTGTGTTCTAATCCATGTTTCATATAATTATAGGCGAATTGTTTGTGCCACTTCCCTCTAAAACCTATAATTCCATTCCTTAACCCATGATTCCATTTTCACAAAACGTTTTGAAGTTCACAACTAAAGTACCACTTTGCTGGGGACACTTCTTTTGGGGCTTAAATTTAGTGTTGGTGATTTTTACCAAAAAGAACAGAATTTTATCATTCATCAAACTTTCTAAATGGGAACAATGTTTATAGCTCTTCAATGTAGGATTCAGTCTGACTTGAAAAGGAGGTAGATATGATATTGACAAGTAGCTTTTACTTTAGGTGCAGCATATCAGCCAATGTTTTTCTTCGTGATGCAACATATTTCAAGGTTTCAATACCACCAAGTCAACAATGCAAGATTTATAAAGCTTGAGCCATGCACTTTCATGTGACTTAATACAGAGTTGGAAGTCATACAAACTGATAGATTATAGGGAACAAAGCTTGACATCATGTTAATTCAACAGAATGCATTACACAGCTTGTGACCAAGATTGGGACAGCAAGATCTCATAATGAATCTTTAGTCAGGTTGTAGAATGCCAAAGTAAAATTGATCAATTAGTATTCTTTTTAGTTTAATTGTATTTTCCTCGGAATAAAAATGTGAAGCACTCTCTTATTATGGGGAATTAATAGAAAATTGATCCACCATCTGTGCTAAATCATTCCTAGGTTGTTCAATCAGTATCTTGATTCTTGAGTGTGACTAATAGCCTATTAGCAAAGGGTAATTTTGCAACTTGATAGTCACCACTGGCAAAAAGAATACTAAGAAGTTGGGTAAATTACATTTTAGAGGTGGTCTCAAATTAAACCATGAAGTTTAAGTCTGTTACAAATTTAACCATATAGTTTCGCTTAGTTTCAAATCGAACCCTAAAACTTTTCGGATTTGATTTTGGGGGTTTGATAGAGCTAAAATTGATACAATTTTAAAAATCCAGGTTCATTTTGAAACTAATGAATATTTCAAACATTCAGGGAAAATCAAGGAACAAATGGAAAGAAATTTTTTTGATGGATTAAAAAAAAAAAAAAAAAAAAAAAAAAAAAAAAAACAGGAAAGAGATACAAGGCATCAATTACATAAGCAATTTGATGAAATGGAAAATGAGATAATGGATGTCTATCCTTAACGGCTAGGCAGATGACATTATAAAGAAAAACCTCTAATGGACACTCCAGTTTGTAGTATCCCTAAACCTTCACAATTTACATTCTGTGAAGAGTATGCAACAATGTTAATAACTTCATATAGAACATGTAAGCTTCATGAAGATTATCAAGTATCTTTGCCACAGGAAAAGAAAAACATCCATTTGTGTAAAATTGGCTTACATCATAAGTAAACAAACTATGATCTACAAAGGAGAAAAAGTTCACATAACTATTTTACAATTGTCTTACCCGTGAAGCAACAAGATGGATATTCCTGAGACTTCAAAAAATTCTAAAATTAACTCAAATTAATCATCCTTAGGACACAATTATTGTACAGACAAGATAGATCACGAGGAACACATTACAGCAAAGCACACATTTTCATGCTTATTATTTAACATCAGGGATCTTACTCTTATTCGTAAGTAAGGAACATCAGGATGAATCACCAAAGCTAAACTCAGCACCTTTCCCACCTATTGCTGCAATCAAACATTGGAAGCCACATGACTCCAGGTCAGCAATTACCTTATCAACAACTGTTCCTGATAGCACTGATTCATCTGGTTAAGGAAGCATTTGAATATGAAATTTAATAACAAGCATATCAATATTCAATATACCACAGTATCCTGGCATTATCAGAAAATCTAAAAGTTTCTAATTTTGATCAGATGTTAGAGTTGAAAAGATGAAGTTTCTCCATGATGTTGAATTATCAAACCAATCATAGAAGACCCTAGCAATTTTTGCTTTTATTGGGAGAACACTCATATAGAATTCTATAGGTGTTGCCAGTGAGCACTAGCTCAAATGGTACTGCATCCCTTGCAAGAACAAGGTGGATGCGAAGTTGCAAGTTCAATACCTATCGAGTACACGTAAGTTACCAATAAAACAAACAAAGGAAAACAGAATAAAATTATTATTTTTATGTGTAACAAATTCTATTCAAAGAAAAAAAAAAAATAATAAATAGGATGGCTATAATACATTCTTTCATCAAGTTATAAGAAACAATTCAAAAGAGCAATGAAATCAAAGAAAGAATCACACTGCAAACTTCCAAAAGCATGCAACTTGTCGTACAGAGAACAAAAGGCCTGATGCAAAGTCAAATTGAGATCCATGTGCAACTTACTAAGGCCTGATGCAAAGCCAAATCCTATGAATGCACTTTAGCTCAAATGACACTACCTTCTCCCAAAAGAATAGGGTGGAGGGTGAAGTCATGGGAGAAGAGGATAATTGAAACACAGGAGAAAATATAAGGCATGGTTCTTGTAGAATATAATCCTGCCCTACTGGATTAAAATGTCTAGTACTGAAATTCTTTTCCTACAACAGTTTTATATTAATTTATTGGGAAACTGATGAGGTCAAATCATCATAGCTATATCTACACGAAGACTTCCACAACCAACCAATAATATAGATGGAAAATAAAACAAGTTGATGGCATTCACAAGGTATTAAACATAAGAAACTGTAGAAAAAACAAATAGGAAATAAAAAAGCATTGAAATTGAAGTATATAAACAGCAAGAGGAAATGGATACGGGTTGGCAACAGCGTCAGAACACAGCCTCCACCCCCAGCTCCTGTCAATTTGGAAGCTAACTTGTACTTCAACGTTGTCCTAAGAACAGTTTCTATGGAAGCATGGCTGACTCCCATACACTGGAGAAGACCTTGATTCATTTCTATTAACTCTTCTATCTTTGATTCCTTCTCTGTTATGGAGAGGTCATCAGGGGTTGGTGACTGGATAATGGTAGACAATTCATTGCTGATAGAATCAACTGCATTAAACACAAGACTCATGGCATCTGGGTGCCTTAAGGTCCTCTCTGAAACACCAGCAACTAATGCCTTTGTATTCCTCCCAACCTTAGTGTTGGTAATGAGCATTTTGAGTGGCATATTGGACTTGAGGCGTGTCAAATTACCAGACCTAAACTTGATCATGTTGCCTGTTGCATAAGGATTTCAAATTAAAAGCAAAATCAAATGCAGTAACCCTCTTGCATTTGGGAGATAAAGGAAACAGAGTACTCATTGGTGAAGTTGACAAACATATGCACACAAGGCAGTTCTTTTTTCCCCCTATTTTAATTCTTCTTATTCCATTTTTAGGAGAAGGTGTGTATATGGAGAAAATGGATAATGAAATGCATTAAATTATTGAAAATTCCTACACTGTGTACAAGTTTAATGTGTGTGAGCAGCCCATTAATATTGTGTAGATAACTCATGACTTATTCAAGTAAGTCACCAACAAGTTTTTAATAGATTAGGTGATAATGATGAATATAATATGAGAATGTACAACTCCAATTCCTCAAAACAGATTGATTCACTTCTACTCATATTCAATATTGAATTCATTCTCACTTTCACAGGTAGATTTTTCAAATTGCCACTACTCTTACAATTCTTTCATATTACTATCAATAAACTAACATGTTTAATTCACTGCCGACACAAAGTGGTATGTAAATACCACTCAAGATGATGAGCAACAAGGAAAGACAACTTAGGGCATAAAATGTTGATTAAAAAAGAAAGGATAGATTTGTCTAAAGATCAAATACCATATGTGCTGACTGTGTTGTCAAGTCCAGATGGCTTTCCATGGATTATCTTTTCACCTTCAAAAGCCCATTTATTTAGCAATTCAAGCTCACTGTCCCCAAATACTGACCACCCCTGCTGGCTCATATCCAAACTCACTGAATCCGAGAAAGCAAGCAAAGCAGCTGAGAGTGCAACACATAACGCAGCAGATGAACCCAAGCCTGAACCCAGAGGAAGCTCAGAGGTGATAACCACCGTAGCAGGCTTAAATCTGATATGTAAAGAGAATAACATCAGAAAATAGAATACTAAGAAAAAAACAGTGAAAAATACAAACCGTTAATGGATGCATACCCAAGGATACAGGTGTATAGCCAGAGAAAAGCTGAAACTCCAGTAGCAAGTCCAATGTTTGCTTCTGGAATATTTTGTTCTTCGACTAGTGCTGCAATTGATTTCATGGTCTCTATTGAGCAAGAGGTAGGTTTTGAAGAGAGCAAATTCCCTGCTTCGGGTAGTGCTTCTTTGATTCTAGCAACTGGCCATGAAAATTCTAATGCCATATCCTTGAGTTGGAGTCTTAAAGAGTCATCATTGTCTATGAAAAAAGCACAAAAAAATCAGTGACAAATTCAACAGAGAACCTGATGAGAAATGAACTGGAATTTTGCCAAAATAAAGAGAAAAAAGAAGTGCAAATTTGAAGAAATCTCAAAGAGACCATCACATATTTCATAAATTTAATTTGATCCCTAGCTCTTCAAGGAATGTGCGAGGATAAAAATTTTGAACTAGTGTACTTAACAAACTTTGAGCTGGTAATGTCCAGCGGTCCATACCTTTTCCTTCTATCTGTAAAGATTTAACTACTTTATTATTGCGTATATTTTGCCTTCAAAAAGAAATACCATACCAAAACACTGCAACACACACATACTGAGGGAGGAAAATTACAAATGCTCAAAACGGTATACTCCAATAAAAATTTCAACCAAACCCAATTCAGTAAAAGAGGAAAAGAAAAACCTTAATAAATGGTCAGCAACTATAGTATGCCCATCCAAATCAAGGGTAAATCAAAACCCGGTACCATTTTTCATGTGGTCAACACAGTTGAAACACAGAATCAACCAAATCAATGGAATAACCCACAAAGAAACAATTAAAAAAAAAAAACTGAACTTTTTGTTTTTTGGATAAATAATAGCTCAACTTTATGCAAAGAACAATAAAAAAAGGATAAGAGGTTAGTAAGATTTATTGTGTTTAGGTCCACGGAAATACACATAACTCTTGCTTGCCATCATTAATCATCTACCTTGTAATCAATCATCAGTTTCAACAAACCTTAATATCAGTGAAGTAATTTGTTTTTGTTTTTTTTTTGGGTAGTGAGATTTGTTGATAAGCAGAGAAAGTTGTATAGGTTGGAACAGATATCAATGAGTACTTTCCACAAACAAAGCGGTTCAACCAAAACCAATTCAACCCAAACCCCAAAATCACAAATCCAAAGAACTGCAATACACAAACACACACATGGACACAGAGAAAAACCACAAATGCTCAAAAGGGTACATTCCAATCAACAAATTCAACCAAACCCAATTCCAACCCAAAGAAAACAATCACAGCAACACATTGCAGCACACACACACATCACAAAACCACAAAAAGCTCAAAAGGGTATCTTCCAATCACCATTTCAACCAATACCCAATTCAACCCAGTACCAAATTCTCCATCTTTATGCCAATTCAGCACAAACCCACATCACAAATGTCCAAAACAAAACAACCACAACAAAAGAAAATAGCAACAAAGAGAGTGAAAGAAATAGACCAGAGGGAGTGGGGAATCGAAGAGAAACATAGGTGTAGAGGTCAATGGAAGCAGCCACCGCCGTGGATCCGTGCACCACAGCATGCTCTGCGGTCAGTATGATTTTCCCTGGAGCTCTAGCTTTCACTTCCATTTTTTTTTTTTTTTTTTTTTCAATAAATGCTGCTCCTTGTATTCTTGTGTTTACTCTGTGTGTGTGTTCATAAATAACGAGAATGTCAAATTGATACGTAGAAGGCGTTGTTAGACAGAGAGAGAGAGGGAGAGAGTGAGAGTCTTTATAGTTTTATACGAAATAGCATGAGTTCTAATGATCGATTCTACTCCATGTTTTTATTGCTTTTTGTTATGTTGTGTTTGGTAGAAGTATCCACTCGAGCTAGTGGCGCGTGGGAAATACAGCAGTGATGTGGTTGGTGTAGATTGGATTAGGTTGCATGAATTATAAGGTGAAGTTTTGTTCGAGTGCTCCAGTGTATTAGAACGGACACAATCATGACGTATGTTTATTTTGGTCACGTACGACAATCATGTCCTATCCAATAAATTGGAGTATCAGACCGAAACCAAATCTTGAATTATAGGCATGGAACACTAGAACGGACATGATTACAACATGTGTTTATTTTGGTCAAGTGTCACAATTGTGTTGGTTTAATATGTTGGAGTACTAGATTGAACCCAAATCCTAAATTATAGGCATGGACAACAAATCATGAGTGTCCTAATCCCATCCCATCTAAATAAAAGACTTTTGATCTTATTAGACCATCTCATCACATTAATTGAAATATACTCAACTGTCCCATTCCACTTCTTTTTTTTTTTTTTCCTTTCGATGATTCGATTGTTGGGGGGAGGATCTGAAATCTAAAACAACAGAAGATGCCAACAAATTGAGTTGCAAGACTCTTGATCATTTTTATTTTTTATATTTTTGAAAGAGTTAGACTGACAATAAGAATATCAAGAGTCTTCTAGTGAATTTGGATTCAAATATATCAAAATGTTGATAATTAGCGCATGTGTAAATCTAGAAGTATTTACTTAAACTTAAAATTAAGTTATTCTAAGGACGAAATAGAATGATATTAGGTTTGATGATCATTGAATATTATGAAGCTCCTTTATTATATTGTGCAAATTCTGTAATTGGATGTTCCATTTGAGCCTCCTAGGACAACTCACATTCAACTCCAGCCCCTTAAAGATTCAAGTTCCATTTGATTGGGTCGTGTTCTGCACAAGGTTGATAGGCGCTTGGGGATTCAGAGTGCTTCTCCACTAATGTGGGTTTACTCCCATTACTCTTTAGAGGTCAAAAGCCCATTATGATAGCTGTCCATCTTTGAACACATTTTGTTTATTTGGCAATGGAAGATGATTGAGGGAGTCTACAATGCTCACCTACCTTCACGGTTGACTTGGGGGCTCATTGGTGGGGCCACTTGAGGCTATTCAGTGAAACTAGGCCTTATGTATTTCTTTTTTCTTTTTTTTAAAAGTCCATTGGACTTTGATGGTTTTTTCATTCGAGAATGGGCTAAACATGGGCCAGTTTATAGTCTATTGAATCCATGCAACAAGAAAACATATGTATGCATCCAAAGATAATGTTTGTGGCACAAATGGTTTCACTGTATTTGCTTTTCTGGTTTGCCACTAGAGAAAAGAAATGAATAAAAATTGTTCAATATTAGTTAATGAGAATTTGTTCCATTGTCTGGTTAGTAAATGAGAAATGAAAAAGACTAGGGGGGAAGAAAATAATTCAAACTTTTCCTCTCTAACCAACCAAAGTTTTCTGTCCAAAAAGGTAAAATTTGAAGAGTATGTTTGTAGTTAGAACAAAAGTAGCCAAGATTTTCTTTTCTTGTTTTGTATTTTCCTTCCATTTTCTTTACATTAGCAATAAACCAAACAACAAAAAGTAAGTATATTTCTTTTTTAGATACATCAACTGTATACCAAATTCCCATTATGCTACTACCCATCTTATATAATGGCTCCTATCCTTGTCCAAGTTATACTATCTAATCACCAATATTAAATCATAAACTGGGATAAACAATTGTTCCAAACCTTAAATTGCATTGTTATCACAAAGGAATCTCTAATATCAATCAGCAACATTCCTTGATTGTCTCAAACTGAAAATAGAATTGGAGAAAGTCCTTGGCTACGAAGTTAATCCATTGAGTTGAAAATAGCACAATATATTGATGATAATGTAGTTATTTATTAGTTACATTTCAGAGTCACTTAGAGAATTACATGTTTCAAGAAGAAATGGCCTCAGTGGCACAAAAGTGCAAGCATAAAGCCCTTTCCCATTTTTATTTCTATATTAAACATTAGGAAGATACAATTTCAGTGACCCTTTTTCTCTGCAATGCCAACCTCTTCTTGTAGAGTGTCATAAAGAATCTCAACAAGACTAAGCAAGAACCCATCTGAACCATGTTTTGCCAACAAGGAAATTGACACAGGAAGATTATCATACAGTCCTAGTGGTATGCTCACCTGTAGATATGTAGAAAAAAATTTATGTGGTTGAGATCGTCATGTCTCACAACACACACACACACACACACATAGAGAGAGAGAGAGAGAGAGAGAGAACTTGGCAGAATCCAGATACTCCAGCAATTGACAGCAAGCTAAAAGTCTTGACAAGAAGAGCTTCCAAAGCAGTTGGATCACTTTGTAGTTTTGGTGGAGGCCCTGGAACTGTGGGAATTGCTAGGACACCAAAATCCTGAATAATCATCAATTTTAGAAAGTGAAGCAAGATTCCACTTTCTTTTGCTGCTATAAGTAGCATGTGAGAGAAAAGTGAAGCAAGATGCAGATATGGTGCATTATACTTCCTAAAAGTTACCCATTTTGAAATACAAACATGGAGTAATAACTCTATGCTATTCTCACAGTCTCACTACCCTCACCACTTTTAAATTTTTTTTAAAAGAAGACGCTTACAACCATAATGGAAAACGTCAACATATGTAATTTGTTTAAAACAATCTGCAATTCTTCAATAATACAATTCCACTTATACTTTGGGATGCATTTCCAGGAAATAGGGTCATCTCACAGACAAGTCCATGAACAGATATTAAGCTCCATATTCAAATCTAGCTTAGTGAAACATTCAACAGAAGAGAAAGACAGAGTACCCCAAGAAGAGCATTAAGAGCAGCATGTAGTTCAGTCTTTGCAGAGTGACAGACATCCACATTTTCATCAGTTGTCCTAAGGGCTTCCCAAGTCCGTTCTGATATTCCAGGACCCAAATCTGGTTTGACGGTACTGACCCATTCACCATGGTTATTCTTGAATTCATACCTATGTTTTAAAAGGCTAATAAGTTCAAAAGCCCATGTTTATATAACAGTATTTTCATCTAGCAAGATCCACACCAATATCACAGTTATCATTCAAGTCGTTTGAATCAATTGTTCTAGTGACAATCTGCACCTTTGAAGCAACCGCATGGCACTTGAAAGGGCTGCCAAAGATGGTATATTATACTCTTGATCTGCATTTTCCTTAGTCATGAATTGTTTTAAACTTGGAACTTTTTCCTTGACATAGTCCCCAAGGATTGCATGCTTTACAAGATCACCTGCATTATTTGTGAAAAGCATGATATGACATCTCATATATTTATGTGAACACAGATGTTTGGAAACAGAAAAACAATGAAATATGACTGCATGACATAAAATTAATAATGAGCTAAGCTTTCTCTTTTTGTACATTTGACAGGTATCTTTTGCCGGATGACTACAGAGACAATCTAGTGAATTACAATTTTTTTCAGGGTGATACTGCATAAATCCACTTCAGATGGTACTTTTGTCCTTAAACTTCTTTTGTCCTTAAACTTCTAAGGAAACAAAATTGAGTTATTTAAAGTTTATATGATGTATGAACTCCTCCCACATATTGAACTACAAAAATAACAAATTTATATGGTCAATGCACTAACCCCCAAATAACTTGTTCACTGATTTAAAAAGAGGTTCAGCAACTCGATCACTTGGAATGGTTAAAGCTGGAAAAAATCTTCAGCAATAATTATCTGTGAGGGTTTGACGGGATCCACATAAGGTAATTGCAGTAGCACTCATCCAGCTCTGTTCAAAATCACAGGATCCCTGGCAAACCATCCTGGATGAGAAATTGATGTGAAAAAAATGTCTATGCCATTAAAAGGACCACAATGAATAAGGAATTACTAATCACACTATTAAACGAAATAGCAGCAATTCACTCGTCTATTATGTAATGAATAGTTGATATGATTTTGACATTTGAGTACAAAAATAAGCTTCTAGACAAACTACTTCTGATAGCTTAAGTATTAGAGATTATTACGAATGCATGCATATGCACAAAGAGATATATTCTAAATTAAACACAGGTAGCTGGCACATGGAAATTCACAAGAATTTAAAAAAGCAAATTTTGTTCATCATCCCCATTTGGTCATACTTTCAGGTGCAGAGTTGAATTTCTTTTAAATATATCTTGATATTAAGTTAGACATTTCAAATCAAGCCATCTAATAGTTGATTCCTTACCCACGGTATCAAAACTCTGTGACATAGGAATAACTCCAGCTATTGAAATGACATCATGTGAAGGCTGAAAGCCAAGAATTCCACAATATGATGCAGGTACTCTTACACTTGCTCTAGTGTCAGTTCCTATGATAGAGAGAACCAATTTATTGAGGACAAGCCAAGAAACATAAAAATTGTCCATGAAAAAAAACTCACCTAAGGCGAAATCAACAAGCTTTGCGCCTACTGCAACAGCAGATCCACTGGAAGATCCTCCAAGTACCAGATCAGGCACACATGGATTTCTAGGTGTGCCATAATGTTTGTTTTCTCCATACATACTGCCAAAAATGTGGTCCTTCAATCATATGCCCAACAACAATGATTTGAATATTCAAGGACCTTCTTTTTTATTTTATTTTTCAAGATGAATACCTAAGTGAGAGGCCTCAACTATTTTAGGAAGTAATTAGAAACCACACATAAATGTATTTGTTCAGTATCATGTTCATGTCATTTACTGCGTGAAAACATTTGTTTAGACTAGAGATATGTCATACTTAGAGAAATGGTTATAATCATGAATTGAATTGTCATCAATTCCCAAAATTATGTTAGTTTTCTTATTTTTAGACATATGCAGGAAATACAAATTCATTTCTGATTACTATTAGGAATCAACAAAAGTTCTTTTTTACTAAAAAAAGAGTTAATAGAAGGTAATCAAGTTATTGATATTTTTAATACTAACCAGTATGCCATTTCATCCATGACAGTTTTACCAATACATGTAGCACCTCCCCTTAAGAGAGCCAAAACGGCTGGGGCTGTCGATGTGGCAGCCGGATGAGTCTTCGCCCATTCAGGATTTCCAAACCCAGTCACATATCCTTCCACATCAAATCTGTTTCCAAATAAAAAATTAAAGAAAAATCCAATACACACATACTCCCACCCACAAAATCTGCAAAACAACAAATAAAAATACCCAATTGCTGATATTGATATCCACACACACCTTAAAAGAATATAGATAAACCCCAATAGCTGAAAATGATAGCAATTGGCTCACACACACACAAACACACAAAATTGAATAGGAACCCATCTGAACCATGTTTCACCAACAAGGAAATTGAGACATGAAGATTATCATACAATCCTAGTGGTATGCTCACCTGTAGATATGAAAAAGCAAATTACAAGGATTTCAACAGGTCTTAACATAAACAAGCAAGGAAAAAGTAAGATTGCTATGTCACTCAGATAAAGAAGCTGGCATAATCTAGATGCTGATACAATCAACAAGAAGCTAAAAGTTTGTGGAACATTACAAGAGAGGAAGATAAAGAGTACACCAAGAAAAGTAATAAGAGCAGCATGTAACTCAGTCTTCACAGAGTGACAGACATCCCAGGTACCAAATCAGGTTTGATAGTACTGATCCATTCACCTGTAAGGTTTTGAAATTCTGTGTATAATATTCTCTTAGTAGAGGGATTAAATACATGTACAAAGTATATAAAATAGGAAAGGACAGCAATACCCTAATTATAGCACCCTAATTACAGTCTAAAATCAAGAATACAGCTATCAATTAGAATACATAAGAAACATGTGTCAAATTGGTTTAACATCACCATGGTTATTCTTGAATCCATACCTATTATTTGAATGGTTAATAAGTTCAGGAGGCAATGTTTATATAAAAACAGTATTTCCATCCAACAAGATTTAGATTTTAGACCACTATCAAAGTCATCACTCAAGTCTTTTGAATCAATTAAGAATGTGGCAATCAGTACCCTTTAATCAACTGCATGACACTTGAAAGGGCTGCCAAGGATGGTATATTAGACTCTTGATCTGTATTTACTTTACTGTTGAATTGTTTCAAACTTGAAACTCTCTAGTTGAGATAGTCCTCAAGGAATGCACACTTTACAAGATGACCTGCATTATTAGAAAAAAACATGAAGTGAAATCTCACTCAATGAGAAACATATTGATCTAAAGACATAATATGTATTTGGACAAAGAAAATAATGAAACATTACTTTATGACAAAAGATTTCTAATGAGCCAAGCCTTTTCTGTTCATAGCATTTGAGATGTATCTTTTGCTGCATGCCTAAAAGGAGACATATATTCTAGTTTATTACTATCATTTTTCAGGGTGATAGCTTTCTACTTCAATAAATCCAGTTCAGATAATACTTTTGCCTTTAAAATGCTATGGAATCCAAATAGAGCCTTTTAGAATTAGACAAATAAAAGATTCATAGTAGTAATTATCCGATTGGGTCTGACATCAGGTAATTATAGCCGTACTCGTCCAATATTCAAAATTACCGGGTCCCTAGCAAACCATTCTGGATGAGAAGTTGGTGTCAAAGAATGACATCCAGCCCCCCCAAAGCAAAGGAAATGACTTCTATACCTAGGAGGAGGACTAGAATGCAATCGAAATTGATGTAGCCTACTTTTAAACAAGATAGCAGCAATTGGTTTGTTTATTATGCAAAAAATCATTGTTAATATGATTTCATCATTTGAGAATGACAAATCACTTCTACATGCACGCACACACTCACACCCCATACAGCAGACACAGATAGCTGGTGCATGCATAATTCACAAGAAATTAGGAGAAAAATGTGGTCATGAGACGTTAGGGAAAAACGTAAACAACACAAGTTTTTTGTTGCATCATAGTACAAAACAGTCTGCCAATCTGAACAATATCATCAACATTTGCCATACTTTTAGGTGCAGACTTGAACTTTTTCCTGCTAAATTTCAATATTAAATTCAAATTTGACTCTTGATATAAATTAGTTTATTTCTTACCCACAGTATCAAAACTTTGCGCTGAAGGAATAACTCCAGCAGTGGAAATGGCATCATGTGAAGGCCAAAACCCAAGAATTCCACAATATGATGCAGGTACTCTTACACTTCCTCCTGTGTCAGTTCCTATGATAGCAAGAACCTTTTAGTTCAATCTATTAAGGACAAGCCAATAAACACAAAAAATGTTCTCTAAAGAAACTCACCTATGGAAAAATCAACAAGCTGTGCACCTACTGCAACAGCAGATCCACCGGAAGATCCTCCAGGTAGCTGATCAGGCACACATGGATTTTTAGGTGTGCCAAAATGTTTGTTTTCTCCATTTATACTGACAAAACAAGGTCATTCAATTATATCTCATCATCTATGATGTGAACATTCAATTATATCCTCATTTAGTGTTTGATTATGGGCCTAATGAAAGGCATGCTTGGTGCACATGATGTGAATGGGAGTGGGTGGTACACATGAGGCTTTTGCGTTCATACAGATTTGGACATGTTGGTGTTTATTCTGTTTGATTATGGGTCTTATAAAATGCATGGGGTTGTCAAATGGTGCTAGCAAAGTAGCAATTTTCCCAGGTGATAAGTGGAGCTGGTGGTGAATTGGTGTGGTCAAGTCTTTTAATATATCCAAAGTATATTTCCTTCTACAGACCATTTTTTTTCCCTTTTTATTTGCTTCTGCTTTATATAAATAATAAACCAAACAACAAGAAATAATAGGAGTACATTGCTTCATTTGATTCGTGGAAGACCAAGGGAAAATAAAGTTGGGAAGACATAGGACCGTGGGAGGATTCTTATAAAATTCACTTTTCTTTCTTTTCTTCTTGGCAACCAAAAGAAATTTCCAATTTTCCTCTTGGTAACCTAATGAAGCATAACTGATCTTGCAGGCTCTCTTCCTATACTAAAATGTGAGTTTGGTTTTCAGATACATCAACAAGATACCAAGTTATCATCATCTTAGCAATCTTTTTCAATGACTACCATCTTTGTCCACACTATACAAATATAATCCCCAATATTATTAAATTATAAATTTGGATACATTGTTCTCCTAAATATTAAATCAAACAGTATCTATTACCATAAAAGTATCTCTAATTCTTAGCAATAAAATAAAAATAAATAAAAATATCTCTAATAGCCATATGCAACATGCTCTGATAAATCTAAAATTGTAGGTAGAGCTAGAGAAAGTCTAGGCCTATGAAGTTAATGCATTCAAGTAAAAAT
The DNA here is from genome assembly GCA_907173295.1 of Fagus sylvatica. Lineage (NCBI taxonomy): Eukaryota > Viridiplantae > Streptophyta > Magnoliopsida > Fagales > Fagaceae > Fagus > Fagus sylvatica. The sequence continues at coordinate 12,468,150 of OU015761.1, forward strand.
GGCTCTGCATTATTTGTGCAAGAAAATGATAATCAAGTAGTTATTAGTTACATTTCAGAGCCACTTGGAGAATCAAATGTTTCAAGAAGAAAGAGCCTATGTGGCAGAAAATTGCAAGCAAGAGAATTTTTTTTCCAATTTTATATATGTGTGTGGGATATAGGATGAACAATAAAATATTAGGAAGAGACAGAATTCAGTAACCTATTTTCTCAACAATGTCAACCTCTTCCTTGAGAGTGTCATAAAGAGTACTCTCAACAAGATTGAGTAGGCTACTCATCTGAACCATGTTTCGCCAACAAGGAAATTGAGACATGAAGATTATCATAAAACCCTAGTGGTATGTTGACCTGTCGATATGCAGAAACAAATTACAAGGCAGTCCAAAGGTCTTAACATAAACAAGCAAGATAAAAGTAAGATTATTATGTCACACAAAGAGAGAACCTGGGAAAATCATGCTGATGCAATCAAGCTAAAAGTCCTATCACAATTTTTTTCCAAATAGAGTGGGATCTGTCTGTTACTTTGACGGAGGCCCCATAACTGTGGGAAGTGCTAGGACACCAAAATTCTGGATAATCTTCATTGTTACTCAAGCTGGCGAAAAGATGAATTAATAAATGATAGATGGTGTCATTATTTTTGCTACTACATGATTGCTTGTGAGAGGAAAGGGAGAGGAGAGGCAGAAATGGTATATACTCCCTCTAAGTTTCTCAATTTTGAAGGCAAAAATGGAGTCATAACTGTATGCCACTCTGACTACCCGCACCAGTCTTCAAAAATTTAAGGGAAAGACTTTCAAAGTTTCTATTTGGTACTTGTGGAAAGAAGACAATGAAAACCATATTGGAAAACAACATTTATATTGCTTTTGTAATTCTTAAAGAATCCACTTTTATCTTGGGATCATGCTCTGGGAAATAGGTTGGATATACTGGATTCATTATCATCAATAACATAAAGACACAACTTTTTTGGGTTTTGTTATGTCATCAACAAATTGAACCTAAATACATATTGACCATCACATTAGATGTGTGTGTAATGCATATACCATATCTGATTCCAAGAGAGTTTGAATTAGATGTGAGTGTATATGTATAGACTATAGAGAGTAAGTGTATAAATCTTTGATGCATAGATAGAATTTTTGACTTTTGAGCATCTCTCTTGCATTAAAATGGGTGTTTATCTATTTGAAAGATAATGACATATCCTATGAAGAGGCGTACATACATGTATACAAGCACATAAATGTGATTTTGTAGACATATCTGTTGTCACATATTAAGCTCTTAAACTTATTCAAATAATAAGTTTACCCTTTTTTTTAAAAAAAAAATGCGGGATTATTGGATTTCTATATAGCAGAATATTTGTTTTGTGAAAAATTACAAGAGAGAAACATAAAGAGGACCCCAAGAAAAGCAATAAGAGCAGCACATAAGGTAACTCAATAAACCCACTCCAAATAATACTTTTTCCCTGCTATGGAATCCAAATAAATATTCATATGGTCAATGCACTTACCCCCAAATAACTTCTCCACCGAGTTGACAAGAGGTTGAGTAACTCAATCATTTGGAATGTCTGAAAGCTGGAAACAATCTTCTGCAATAACTATCTGACTGGGTTTGACATGATCCACATAAGGTAATTGTAGAAGTACTCGTCCAACTCTATTCAAAATTACATGGTCCCTAGCAAACCATCCTGGATGAGAAGTTGGTGTCAAAGAATGAGACCCCCCCCAAAACAAAAGAATGACTTCTATACCAAATAAGAGGAAGGCAATAGAAATTGATGTAGCATACTATCAAGATAACAGCAATTGGTTGGTTTATTATGCAAAGAATCATTGTTGATATGATTTTATCATTTGATATGACATAAATGTTCTGAAACACTCACTTCTGGATGCTTAAACTCTGATTCATAGGTTATTATGAATGCCCACACATGCACACCCCATAAAGTAGACACAAATGGCTGGTGCATGCATGATTCGCAAGAACTTACAAGGAGAAAAACGTGATCATGAGATGTTAAGGAAAAACTGAAAAAACAGAATTGTTTGGTTGCATCACAGTACAAACCAATTCTTTCAATTTGAACAATATCATAAGCATTTGCTATACTTTCAGATACAGAGTTGAACTTTTTTGCACTACATTTCAATATAATATACAATTTGACTCAAGCGACATAAATTAGTTTGTTCCTTACCCACAGTCTCAAAACTTTGCACCAAAGGAATAACTCCAGCAGTACAAGGCATCATGTGAAGGCTGAAAACCAAGAATTCCACAATATCAGGCACACATGGATTTTAGGTGTGCCAAAATGTTTGTTTTCTCCATTTATACTGCCAAAACAAGGTCATTCAATCATATCCCATTAGGTATGATGTGAACATTCAAGGACCTATTTTTCCAAGATGATTGAGTGACAGCCCTTGCCTATTTAAGAAGCAATTGGGAACCACAGAGAAATGTATTGGTTAAGTGACATATCCCATATCATTTTGAAGTACAAAAACAAGTATTGCATTGCCACTTGACGAAATTAACGAACTAGAAATCCTGTGGACAAAGTCTAATATAAAATGAAAATTAAAACCACATTTTTCCTTTCTATACAAAATAATAGTGCATATTGAAATTATACTGGCACATTGATAGATCACCTCTTTGCAAGTACAACCAGAATTGTGACATTGAGGGTAGTCTTTAGTCTCCTCAATTAAAGTAAGGGGGTGTGCATGACAGTCAAATGTGTAAGCACCTCTAAATAGGTGGCTGTTATATGCCTTTCTTGACATTTGGTTCTTCCCCAAGAATACATTTGGGATGAGTTGGATAACTGCAATTTGCACAGTAGTAGAACCAATGCTTTGGGTTTCGTTCTTCTTCACAGATATCACAGTAGTATTCACCAGAGTCATCTTCAGCAGTATAACAAAGAGTGAAGGGATGCTCATGTTGTTCGTACCTTGCAGTAAGTGGTAGTGTAGCGCATTTGAAGTCCAACGCAAATCCACAAGTGGTACAACGGAATACATTGTATCTTTTAGAATCACAACCATTGCATGTCTGCCTATATGGTGTATTGGAGAGCATAAGACGATGCTCGTGACCTTCATGGGTAAGGATATCTAACATCAAACTACATTGAACATCGAGATCAAAGTTGCATGTCTTACAATGGTGGGTGAAGCCATTGCAATCCTGCCGACAAGCATTACAAATAAACCATTTAAGATCATAAGGTGCTTTTTGGAGGAGAGTGAGTGAGTGTTGATGAAGTGGGTGTCGCTTTCTTCTAGGTAATTCAACACAAGATTTATGGAGAAAGAAGCTACACTTACCACAACTGTAAAATGGAGGGTGAATGGCTCTTACACACCCATTGCATATTTTGTTATTCTGAACCTCATCACTAAGCTTTAAGTCATGCTCATGACCGAAGTGTTTAATTTCAGTGACTATTTTAGTTTCATCCTTCTCCACATTGTGTTTTTTGACTTCGTAAGCTGCTAAGTCAACTGATTGTTCGGTGGACTCCTCATCTTTAAGTTCCTCCTTGTTTGCACAATCGAGGCGGGCAACAAAATTGCACTCGGAGCAATAGTAAAGCCCATAGTCTGTGTCCACTTTCTGAACACAGATTTGACAAAATCGGGAATCGGATTGATGGACTTCATGAGAAGAATGGGTGAGGTGGAGGGGGTGCTTGTGACGTACAACTTTCACTCTGCGTGGGTAAAGAGCACATCTTCTATGAATCTAGAAACAGCATGGCCCACAAGAAACGGGCACACCCTTGTCTTCTTCTTTTTTGATAAATAAGAATTTCATTAAAGAGAAAAGAAAGGAGACAAAACAAGTGCACAGGCAGTGAACCTGAATGAAACCAGCAAAAATTAAAGACAAACAGAACAATAATCAATCATGTCAGACAATGAACATGAAGAATCTAAGTGAGCAGCCTTAGCCCAACTAAGGAGGATGTGCAGCAGGTGAAACTTGAGGGCTGGGATAGATTTCTCCACCCCATTGAATGTTCTATCATTACGCTCCTGCCAAATACACCACATGAGACAGTGAGGGGTCATTTTCCAGATCTTGCCAGCCTCCGACTTACTACGAGGACCATGCCAACAATTGAAAAGATCAACCACACCTCGAGGCATAACCCAGGTAATGCCAAAAAGAATCAAAACCATAGACCATAACTCCCAAGCTACCGGGCAATGCAAGAGTAAATGATTAACCGTCTCACCACTCGACTTACACATGCAGCACCAATCCTGAATGATTACCCTCCTTTTTCTGAGGATTATCCGTGGTGAGAATCTTGCCCAAAGCTGAAGTCCAAACAAAAAAAGCCACCCTTGGAGGAACTTTAGCTTTCCACACACCTTTCCAAGGAAAAGAGTCTTGGGAAAATGGGTGAATCAGAGTTGAGTAAAAAGAACGAACCTCAAACAGCCCCCGACTTGAAGGAGTCCAGCAAAGGGAGTCTGCCACTCCCTGCCGGATTCTACTAGAATAGAGAAGGGTCATGAAGGAGTCAATCATCTCCAATTCCCAATCCTGGATAGATCTAATGAAGGCAATGTCCCAAACGCAATTCATACCTTGGAAGTGACAAAGGTCAGCCACTGTAGCCTCAGGAGCTCGGGCTAGCTGAAAAAGAGATGGAAACTGAGACCTCAAAGGAAGATCCCCGCACCACACATCATGCCAAAAACGAAGCCGAGAACCATCCCCAACTGTGTAAGAGATATGCTGAGAAAAAACATCCCAACCTGCCCTTATGTGCTTCCATAAACTGACCCCATGCGGAGAATTGACTCTGTTTGAACACCAAAAATTTCCTTGACTACCATACTTACTATCAATAACTTGCCGCCATAAGGAAGTGGGTTCCATGGAATATCTCCACAACCATTTCCCTAACAACGCCTTGTTAAAAATAGCCACATCCCGAATACCCAAACCTCCACTATGGAGAGGAGTGCAGGTTTGATGCAAATTAACCAAGTGAAACTTGTGCTCCTCCTCCAAACCACCCCATAAAAAATCTCTCTGCAACTTCTCAATACGACAAGCAATGCTCATTGGAATGGGGAACAGAGATAAGAAATATGTTGGAATACTAGAGAGCGTGCTCTTAATAAGAGTCACACGCCCCCCCTTTGATAGATATAATCTTTTCCAGCCCGCTAACCGTTTCTCCATCTTCTCCACCACCCCAACCCAAATAGATTTCGATTTGTAAGAAGCCCCAAGAGGAAGACCCAAATATGTGAGGGGTAATGATGCCACACGACATCCCAATATTCCTGCCAACTCAGGGACATTTGTGACTTGACCCACTGGAACTAATTCGGATTTGCTCAAATTAATCTTTAAACCTGATATTGCCTGAAACCATATAAAAACACCTCTCAAATACCAAGCTTGCTCTGAGTTAGCCCCACAAAAATCAGCGTGTCATCTGCAAATAAGGAATGAGATATGCTCAGCTCAACCCTGGTTGAGTTACCCACTGAAAAACCAGAGATGTAACCTCCTGCCACCGCCCTCTCCAACATCCTACTCAAGGCCTCCATCACAATAATAAACAACATAGGAGATAAGGGGTCACCCTGGCGCAATCCACGTGAGGTGGAGAAAAAACCATGAGCACTACCATTAACTAGGACTGAGAAACGGACTGTCGAAATACATGAGTATATCCATTGGCGCCATCTCTCACTAAAACCACACCGCCTTAACATGTATAACAAGAAATTCCAGTTCACATGGTCATAGGCCTTTTCAATATCTAACTTGCATAACACCCCTGGGTAACCAGATTTCAAGCGACTATCCAAGCTTTCATTAGCAACCAATACCGAGTCAAGAATTTGCCTCCCCCCTACAAAGGCATTCTGGGAAGCCGATATGAGCTTTGGCAACACCCCAGATAATCGATTAGCCAGAACTTTCGCTATGATTTTGTACATCCCTGTGACCAGACTAATGGGGCGAAAGTCCTTACACTCCTGAGCTCCAGGCTTTTTGGGGATCAAGGCCAAAAAAGTCACATTGAGACTCTTCACAAAATTCCTGGAGACATGGAAATCGTGAAAGACATTCATCACATCCTGCTTGATAATGTCCCAACAGCTTTGGAAGAAAGCTAAAGAGAACCCATCCGGACCTGGAGCTTTGTCCCCAGCCATATTCCGCACAACTCCCCAAACCTCATCCTCAGTAAAAGACCGGTCAAGCATGTCCCTATCAGCTTCATCAATAGAAGAAAAGGCCACCCCATCCAACAAAGGTCTACGCACCTCATTATCAGAAAAAAGACCCTTATAAAAGTCGACCAAGCCCTTACCAATTTCAGATTGATCCGTAGAAACTGCCCCATTAACCATTAGATGATCGAAGGAATTGAATCTACAGTTCGAATTAGCCACACGGTGGAAAATTTTGGTGTTTTTGTCTCCTTCCCGAAGCCAAGTAGCCCGGGAAGTTTGCCTCCATTTTATTTCCTCCAGCAAAAGCAATTTCTCAAAATCTGCCTTTAGATTCTCCTTAATCACACCTTCCTCTACAGATAAAGTTCTGGTCTCTTCTACAAGATCCAAATCTTGAATCTGAGCTTGAAGGTCATTCTTCCTCAAATTAACATCACCAAAAATCTCCTTGTTCCACCTCCTCAAGTCTACCTTCAGAGATTTTAATTTCTGAATGAGAATATAGCTTGGGGAGCCATTGTAAAGATAAGAGTTCCACCACTGTTGGACCCTATTGTGGAAGCCTTCACTTCTTAGCCACATATTCTCAAAACGAAAAGGGCTCCTTCTCTTTTGCATAAAGCCACAGCTCAGCAAAATGGGGAAATGATCAGACAGGAGCCTTGGCAGGCGCCTCTGAGCAATCCTGGAAAAATGATCAGCCAAAAGGGGAGAGCAAAGAAATCTGTCTAACCTGGATTTTGAACGAGCATTTGACCATGTGAAATTACCTCCGTCCATGGGTAAATCCAACAACCCCATAGAGAAAATAAAGTCTGTGAATTCCCTCATTGATGGCGAAAAATCTGTTGCTCCCACTCGTTCGGAAGGATACCGGACTATGTTAAAATCCCCCCCCCACACACCACGGAACCTCCCACCAAGAAGCAATGCCAGCTAATTCCTCCCACATCAAGCTCCTCTCCACAGCCCTATTAGGACCATACACCCCAGAAAAAGCCCATTCAAAACCCGTAGCTACTTCTCTAAACCTACAAGAGACAGAAAAATGTCCTATAGCAACATCAACCCTATCTACTACTCTTTTGTCCCACATCAAAATGATGCCTCCAGAAGCCCCAACAGAGTCTAGACTAAGCCAATCCACATACCTACACCTCCACAGGCTTCTAATCAGACCCTGGGATACAGCCATGAGCTTTGTCTCCTGAAAACACACTACATCAGCCTTCCAGAGATGAAGCAGATTACAAATACGAGACCTTTTCACCCTATCATTCAAGCCCCTAACATTCCAAGAAATGAGATTTAAGTTCATTTGGACAACATCAAAGCCCTCTCACTAGCTGAAGTTGTTCTCCTTGAGCTACCCCCGTCATAATTCACGTTAGAAATTAAATTCCGTAATTCCCTTGAAACTCGAGATTTTACCTTACCTGGAAACCCCCCAGTTTTTGAACCACCCGTTTCAGCTTCTATTTCTCGCAACAGAGCCAAAACCCTGTCCTCAAAACCCACATACGAAGCTCCAAGAACCACCCCAAATTCCTCCATTTTTTCCATGACCCAGTCCGATTGGGGTCCCGGAATAACTTCCGGAACTTCTCTCTGCACAGAACTCTCCTGAACTTCAGACTCCCCATTCAACTCCACCGCTGGGTACGCAACCGCCAACGGCTCAATCCACTCTACGTGCTCATCCCAGCCACCATCATCCTCTCCGATAATTTGAGTGGACTCCGGGACTATCATAGAGGATGTATGAGCTGGATTGTCATCTGACCATATCTCCGGGATCTCTATTTTCTCCGACGAGTCCGTAAATAGCTCCGTGGAAAGAGCATAAAATGGGTTTGGAGAGAGAGGGAGTGGCGGCGGTTGTGGCATAAACAGTCGTTTCCCTTGCCGTAACTGCATGACCCAAGTAACTGCTTCATCATCGGCGCTGGATGGAGCAGCGATAGGATCGGAAGTCTTCTCGGGAGAAGGTGGGATCGCAGAAGTAGAGGAGCTGGCCTTCGTGGAAGCTTCCGGAACTGTTTTGTGGAACGCCTGAGGAGGTTGAGTTTTGGGCCTCCACTCTTGTCTAGATACGGGCCTAGACACTGGCCCAACTGGCTTTGTTACGGGCTTAAGTAAGGGGTTTGGATTGGGCTCATTTTTTATTACTTCTGCCCTTGAGATGGCCCACTCTCCATCCGGCCCACACATTAACTCCAGTTTCAAATTTAAAACCACGTGAGCGTTGACATCCTTATTCGTATCTGCCGAAATTGAACCCACTGCACTTTTTACGGCAGCAGTTACGTGAGTTTGGAAAATATGATCATTGTGCATGATTTTCGGCTTAGTCCCCTCAACTTCCTTTTCTGTCACCGCCGCCCCAGCCACCACTCTACGGTGGTCATTTGTGGATAGAACTTGGTTGTTTTGATGCCCTTTGCAAAAAAACGCGAATTGTTTCCACCCCTGCTTCTCCAACCCAGCCGGAATCCTGATAACCCCTTTGCGAGCACCGCTGTGAAATTCTGACACTTCAAGGTATTGACCATGTTGGTTTGAACGACGAATAACGTGTATAGCTTTATACCCATCACGGTGGTGGCGGAAAAAATCTTTACCCACCGTGTCATTGCTTGCTGCCATCTCCATAGTGTTGCCCAACCATCCCATGTCTTTCAAACCCAACCAAATCTTACCCAAAGTTGTTTTGAACTTCCTTTCCGTAATGCAGAAAGGGTGAATTCTGCCCCCCCCTAGTGAAAACTGAAAAAACTTATTATCTATGTGGATTGTGTTTGGTTGTTTGGTGGCTTCCTGGGTAGGATGTTGTGTAGAGGGTGGTGGAGGTGTTGGCTGTTTCTGGTTAACCGGAATATGGGTTGGGTCATGAGTGTGTATTGGTGGTGGTAGGAGGATTGGCTGTGGGTAGGTTGGCTGTTTCTGGGGCAGGGATGGTTGAGAAGTGGCTTGTGGTTGATGCTGATAGAGGTTGGGTTGCATGGTGGAAGGTTCTGGTGCCCAGTGTCCATTAGTACCATGGTTAGGATAAAATCCAGGGTAGAAAAATGGGGAGGTGTATGGGGAGGCAAATGGGGGAAAGGGAAGATGAGGGTGATAAGGAGGTGGTGGCGGTAGTGGGGGGTGTTGGGGGAGAGGGAGAGGGTGGACACTCATTCTCTACACCCTTGTCTTCTTTGCCACAAATGTCACAAGTGAACGTGATCGACTTACCAATGGGAATCAATGGATGGTCGTAGAATTCAGCTTCAATCGGTAAAACAGCACATTTGATGTGAATGTCGAAGTTGCAACGGGAACAACCGTAACTGTATTGCCAGTAAGGATTACCAACTTCTTTGCAGACTTCGCATTTGCCATTTTTGTAAGGAAATTCTTTGCAGACTAGATAACTCAATCAGCCAAGTTATACAGTTACTGCACCCAAATAACCATGTTCTTAACATCAACATTTACAAAGCACATGGTGTGCCTTTAGATTAAGATTCCAAGCCAATATTCTTACCGGGATGATGTATAAAATTTATGTTGCGAAAAGACAAAAGAAAAGAACCTCACCATCTATGAAAAGCAGAAGGGCACTTGTTAATCATGCATACTCGAGCTTTCATAGAAATAACAGTAACAGTAGTAATAATAACAATAACTAAAACTAAAACTAATGATATAAAAGATGTTGATAAACTTGTAAATATGTAATAACTTGAAATACTGTTGAATCTTTGCATTCATGTTTTGCATCTAGTTTGCACATTTCCCTCTTCAAAGTAATGGCCACTACCCACCTAATGCAGAAGAAGACGACATGGACAATTTAACTTATTGTAGGTTTATATGAGCTCAAGAAAAAGTGAATATAGTCTAAATCGCATAAAAACAGAAAAGAGAGGAAAAAGTAGTCATACACAACTAATATAAAATACCTGCAATTTGCCTTTTAGTTCCAGTATTTATTCATTATCCCTGAACTTAATGCTCCACATTGAGCGCCAACTTCCATTGCTAAACAAAGTTCCATAAAACATTAAAAACTGAAAATTCCTATTATCTACAAGTTTCTTATTTCTAACAGATGAGAACAAGATATCACAGTTGGTACATTGGATAGAACCAGACGCAGACAACCATGAGTTGGTACAAAATTTAAGTCCTATCTAAACCAGGATGCCAAGAGAGAGCATTAAAAAGAATTATTGCATTGTCATTTGATGAATATCAAGCACCAGAAATCCTGTGGACTAAGTCTAGTATAAAACAAAAATTAAAACCACATTTGTCCTTAGTACATACAATCAGAGTGCCTGTAGAAATTACATTGGGCACATTGATAGATCAACTCTTCGCAAGGACGGCTACATTTGTCACATAGAGGGTGATCTTTAGTTTCCTCAATGAAAGTAAGGGGGTGTGGATGAAAGTGAAATTAGTAAGCAACTCAAAACTTGCAATTTGGGTATTCCCCAAGAATACATTTGGGATGAGCAGGATAACTGCAATCTTCACAATAGTAGAACCAATGCTTTGAGTTTCGTTCTTCTTCACATATATCACAATAGTATTCACCAGAGTCATCCTCAGCAGTATAACGGAGAGTGAAGGGATGCTCATGTTGTTTGTAACTTGTGGTATGTGGTAGTGTAGCGCATTTGAAGTCCAAAGCAAAGTCACAAGTGGAACAACGGAATATTGGGGAAACTTTAAAACCACAACAACTGCAATTATGTTCAGATTGTATGCTAGAGAGAATAAGTTGGTGCTCATGACCAGGGTGGGTAAGGATGTCAGAGATCAAACTACATTGAACATCAAGTTCACAATCATAGCATGTCATACAACAATAGATGAAGGCATTGCATCTACGCTTACAGGCATAACACTTACTGTAATAAGACTCTTTGAAGAGGGTGAGTGGGTGTTCATGAAGTGGGTGTCCTTTTTTTCTAGGTAATTCAGCACAAGACTTATGAAGAAAGAAACTACATTCAACACACCTGTAAAATGGAGGGAGAATGGCTCTTACACACCCATCGCATATTTCGTTATTCTGAACCTCATCATCAGAAAGCTTTAAGTCATGCTCATGACTGAAGTGTTCAATTTCTATAGCTATTTCAGTTCCGTCCATCCCCACATTGGTTTTTTTGACTTTGTAAGCTGATGAGTCAGCGAATTCACCGAGCTTTGTATCTTCAATTTCCAGCGTAGCTTTTGACTCGGTGGACTCCTCATCTTTAAGTTCCTCCCTGTTTCTCCCGTCCAGAGCACAATCAAGGTGGGTAACAAAATCGCATGGGGAGCAATAGTAAAGGCCATAGTGTGTGTCCACTTTTTGAACACAAAGTGGACAAATTTGGGAGTCAGATTGATCTACTTCAAGAGAAGAATGGGTGAGGTGGAAGGGGTGCTTGTGACGTACAACTTTCACTCTGCGTGGGTAACGAGCGCATCTTCTATGAATCAAGAAACTGCACGGGCCACACAGACAGGGTCTACCCTTGTCTTCTTTGCCACAAATGTCGCAAGTGAACGTGATTGACTTGAAAAAGGGAGTCAATGGGTGGTCATGGAATTCAGCTTCAATCGGTACAACAGCACATTTGATGTGAATGTTGAAGTTGCAACGGGAACAACCGTAACTGTATTGGCGGTCATGATCAACTCCTTTGCAGACTTCGCATTTGACATTTTCGTAAGGAAATTCTTTGTTCTTATATCTCTCTGGGCTAAAGAGAATAAGAGGATGTTTTGGGTGCAAGGGATGGTGCAACCCAAGGGGTAGTTCGGCACATGATTTATGATTAACGTAGGCATAGCATTCTTTACACCAGTAGCTAGGACCATAAACATCTTCCCCGCACCCCCTACACCAGCTTCCTCTTCTGTCGTTCTCATTGAAGACCAGCGGGTGTTGATGGTGAATAAAATGTTGAAGGTCCTCCATCTTGTATTATAAGATAAGATGCAGAGAAAACATGAAAGTTGTTGTTTAGAAAAGGAGTTAATAGATAGAAGATGGGAATTAGGTGGAGACAGAGACAGAATTAATTTGAGTTTAGGGATTTAAACAAAGATTAGATGCAACTGCAAGAGAGACTATTTCCACCTCTTTCACTTTTCGGACTTAGCTTGCAAACATCACGTGACTGGGACTATTTCTGCCTAATCAAACATATCCTACGTGACTGGGAGTTGGGGTCTGGTAGGCCTTCACTTTGGGGCCTAATCACGTGACTAGGATTTTACTGTTTGGATTGTTTTGTGGTTGCGTGACACTAGTGTTTGATTGGGTCTTATAAAATGATTTTGTCAAATGGTGCTACCCATTTTCCCAGGTGATAATATTTGGAGCTACTGATTGGGTGTGATCTTTTAAATGGTTAGTCTATTTTTTATTTTATTTTATTAAGGGTAACAAGTTATACTACTCAATAACAGTTTCAGTAATAATATTTTGCTAAACCCAACATCAAATTAAATATGATGCTTACCAAATATTAAGGTAATATTACCAAATATCAAGGTAATTAGGCATTAAAAACTCAGTAATTTATAAAATAGCTCAAAATTATAGTTTTTTGTATTCTTAATAACAAATAACCTTATAGATTTAATAGTAGATGGCACCACGATTATTGTGAAATTTTGCGGTGATTAACCTATAATAGGTATTTAATAAAAACTTGGATTTGGAGAAAATGGTGATTTATAAAAAGCAATTGAGTGATATCCCTTTAATCAAAGTTGCTAAAAATATATCATTAATCAAACACATTTAACAATAAAATATGTCGTGAAAATATATTGTTAATTCAAGTGAAAATTAGCAACTCAATAGGTCCAAAATATTATTGCATTTAAGATCTATAAGACAATATTAAGCAAGCAAAACAACCTAGTGATTATGAATGGCAATATAAATACACACACATACAAACAAAGCTATAGAAACAAGTGTCAATACTTTATTTAGAAGTTTTATTCTTTTTTTCAGAAAAATTGAAAAAAGGAATATCCAGGTGGAAGAACCCATGTTATGGAGCATGTTGTTTTTCATTGCCGTAAAACTTTTTTGGTTGATGAAAAATTTGGATATTATAAATGAGGCAATGGACACATGTGATGTACGTATAAGCATTCTTAGTGCTGGTTGATGAAAATCTTTTTTGGTTGATGATATATGTGGATATTATAAACAATCTTTTTGTCAAAAATAGAAATAGAAATAGAAATAGAGAGAGAGTGAAAACTTACCATCTTCGTTCCACTTCCATGTGGATGATCATCCTCATTCTCATCCTCATTCTCATTCTCATTCTCATCCTCATCCTCATCCTCATCCTCATGTGGATGATCATTTTCATTCTCATCCTCATCCTCATGTGGATGATCATTTTCATCCTCATCCTCATCCTTGACGGGATCATTCACGAAGGAACGCATCACTGTGGCAGGAGAGATGGCACTGTCAATCTCTTATTTCCCTCTCTTTTCACCACTCATCAATCAACTATTCAACAAACTAAAATACACTCTCTTCTCTCTGTCTCTCACCAGAAACCACTAGCAAATCCGTTTTTTTATAAAGGATTTTTTTTTTTTGGATATCTTTTACAAAAGGATTTGAATTTGATTTGGATCCTATCTCAAATATCTTAACGTAATAATCTCTTATTTTGATTTGACACCCAAAAAGCTACGAATAAATAATGAATAAGACATTAGCTGCACAACAAAAGAAAAGATCCAATCTTGTCCAAAATAGAGTTTTATAATTCAACTAGTTGAAATTTTTTAGTATTTTTTAAAGGAGACATCAAAGGTTTAAATTGACCCTCCACCAACTATTGAATTAAAAAAAAAAAATTGATTCTCCAATTCTTTAATTTGTTTCACTTTCTTCTATGTATATTAATTGTCACCAATCATTAAAAATAACCACGATATTCTATATCCATTATAAACAGCATTTATCCAATATGATGAAAATTCAATATGAATTTAGGCATAAAGGGTGTATATTGAGTGGAATTTTGGGTTTTGCTTGCCTATTCAGAGATAGACCTTCAAGTTTCATTTTACAAATTGAACAAGAAGTTGAGGTTTATTGAAGTTCAAGTTTCATTTTACACATAGAATTCAAGTTGATATCAAGTAAAGAGTGTAGCTAAACTTTGCCATCATGTTTGATCTGGTTAATTCTCTATGTAAGTTTTCACATATCCTACATCAGTCAGTGCATCTCAAAACAACAAAGTCAATCCAACAAAAACTAATAACTGAAAGTTTAGGAGTAGCAATATTCCGAGGATACAAAAATTAAACGTAAAGTTTTTTAGAGTTTCATATAAACCTTAAGTGAGCTTAGTTCACTGTAAATCTGATTTAGTATGAGAAATGCAACACACAACTTCTTAGTTTTACTACTAAATAAATTTTTTCCATAATAAAAGTTTGTGCTTGTTGGAATAAATTTCTTTCCTACAACTACCATGCTTACCAAATATTAAGGTGATCCATTATTCTTTCCAAATATTAAGGTGTGTAGGCTTTAAAAACTCACTAATCTATGAAGAACTCTTATATTGTTTTTGAATTCTTAAATATACTAAAAGAATGACAACAACCGATTTTCGTGAAATTATGCTTGTGATAACTTATAATAGATATTTAATAAACATAAGAAAATAGTGATATATAAAAAGTAATTGAGTGATATACCTTTTATTAAAGCTACATTAAATGTATCATGAACCAAACCCATTTAACAAAAATATATTTCACAAAAATATATTTGTTACTTCAAGTGCAAATTAACAGCTAAATAGGCCCAAAATTTTACAATATTAACATCTATATGACAACTTTTAGGCAAACAAAGCAACCTACTATTTATGAATAGCAATAGAAAAACACACATACATATGAAGAAGTTTGCATAAGCAATCATCAATACTTACAATCATCATCCATTTTTGGCTTCAAAGCACACCTAGGTAAGCTTCCAAGTTAGCCTCACTTTCAATTATGTTAAAGCTAAATTCATATGGAGCTCATCTCTAACTTCAACTATATATAAGATTATTATGCCATTATGCCAAAAAATAAAAAACACAAAAGAAAGCAAAGCAAAGAAAGAACAAGAGAACAAATTAAGCAAGGTATTTGTCCTTGCTTGCTTAGATACATATACTTTTCTTTTCTTTTTTTTCTTTTTTTTTTTTTTTTTTTTTTTTTTTTTTTTTTTTAAATCCATGTTCAAACTTCATACTAACATTTCCTCTTTTATTTTTTCATTTTTTTTCTAAACATATCCATACTAAAAATTTATTTTCTAATTCATTTATGAGGTTTCTTTGCAAATCTCTATCTAGGCTCTCTCATATTATATTTAGATGATGAATTTTGAGATGGAGCTAACTCAAAATTTTAATTTAGAAATTTCTAATATTAATTTTCTTTGTTTATGTTAACAAGAAAGGTAATTAAAAAATCCAATGGAATTTTAGACTTGGATTTTGAAGCATCCAAATTCAAAGTTCAATCTTTATGAAGCAATGCATCATTTATAAATTCTACCAACATTACTATTGTCATACCACCAATCAATCT
>OU015761.1:12484141-12511359 GCA_907173295.1 Fagus sylvatica
TAGACCGATAATAAGAATATCAAGAGTCTTGTAGTGAATTTGGATTCAAATATATCAAAATGTTGATAATCAGTGTGTGTATAAATCTAAAAGTATTTACTTAAACCTAAACTTAAAATTAAGTTATTCTAAGGACGGAATGGAATGATGTTAGGTTTGATGATCATTGAATATTATGCAGCTCCTTTATTATGTTGTGCAAATTCTGTAATTGGATGTTCCATTTGAGCCTCCTAGGGCAACTCACATTCAACTCCAGCCAATTAAAGATTCATGTTCCATTTGATTGGGTCGTGTTCTGCACAAGGTTGATAGGCGCTTGGGATTCAGAGTGCTTCTCTAGTAATGTGGGTTTACTCCCATTACTTTTTAGAGGTCAAAAGCCCATTATAATAGCTGTCCATCTTTGAAAACATTTTGTTTATTTGGCTTTCAATGGAAGATGATAGAGGGAGTCTACAATGCTCACCTACCTTCACGGTTGACTTGGGGGCTCATTGGTGGGGCCACTTGAGGCTATTCAGTGAAACTAGGCCTTATGTATTTCTTTTTTCTTTTTTTTAAAGTCCATTGGACTTTGATGGTTTTTTCATTCGAGAATGGGCTAAACATGGGCCAGTTTATAGTCTATTGAGTCCATGCAACAAGAAAACATATGTATGCATCCAAAAGATAATGTTTGTGGCACATGATCAATGGTTTCATTGTATTTTCTTTTCTGGTTTGCCACTAGAGAAAAGAAATGAATAAAAATTGTTCAATATTAGTTAATGAGAATTTGTTCCATTGTCTGGTTAGTAAATGAGAAGAGAAAAAGACGAGGGGGGAAAGAACATAATTCAAAATTTTCCTCTCTAACCAACCAAAGTTTTCTGTCGAAAAAGGTAAAATTTGAAGAGGATGTTTGTAGTTAGAACAAAAGTAGCCAAGATTTTCTTTTCTTGTTTTGTATTTTCCTTCCATTCTCTTTACATTAGCAATAACCCAAACAACAAAAAGTAAGTATTTTTCTTTTTTAGATACATCAACAGTATACCAAATTCCCATTATGCTACCAGCCATCTTATATAATTCCTATCCTTGTCCAAGTTATACTATCTAATCACCAATATTAAATCATAAACTGGGATAAACAATTGTTCCAAACTTTAAATTGCATTTGTTATCACATAGGAATCTCTAATATCAATCAGCAACATTCCTTGATTGTCTCAAACTGAAAATAGAATTGGAGAAAGTCTTGGCTACGAAGTTAATCCATTGAGTTGAAAATAGCACAATATATTGATGATAACGTAGTTATTTATTAGTTACATTTCAGAGTCACTTAGAGAATTACATGTTTCAAGAAGAAATGGCCTCAGTGGCACAAAAGTGCAAGCATAAAGCCCTTTCCCATTTTTATTTCTATATTAAACATTAGGAAGATAAAATTTCAGTGACCCTTTTTCTTTGCAATGCCAACCTCTTCTTGTAGAGTGTCATAAAGAATCTCAACAAAATTAAGCAAGAACCCATCTGAACCATGTTTCGCCAACAAGGAAATTGACACAGGAAGATTATCATACAGTCCTAGTGGTATGCTCACCTGTAGATATGCAGAAAAAAATTTATGTGGTTGAGATCGTCATGTCTCACAACACACACACACACATGAGAGAGAGAGAGAGAGAGAGAGAGAGAGAGAGAGAGAGAGAGAGAGAACTTGGCAGAATCCAGATACTCCAGCAATTGACAGCAAGCTAAAAGTCTTGACAAGAAGAGCTTTCAAAGCAGTTGGATCACTTTGTAGTTTTGGTGGAGGCCCCAGAACTGTGGGAATTGCCAGGACACCAAAATCCTGAATAATCATCAATTTTAGAAAGTGAAGCAAGATTCCACTTTCTTTTGCTGCTATAAGTAGCATGTGAGAGGAAAGTGAAGAAAGATGCAGATATGGTGGACTATACTTCCTAAAAGTTACCCAATTTGAAATACAAACATGGAGTAATAACTCTATGCTATTCTCACAGTCTCACTACCCTCACCACTTTTAAATTTTTTTTAAAAGAAGACGCTTACAACCATAATGGAAAATGTCAACATATGTAATTTGTTTAAAACAATCTGCAATTCTTCCAGAATACAATTCCACTTATACTTTGGGATGCATTTCCAGGAAATAGGGTCATCTCACAGACAAGTCCATGAACAGATATTAAGCTCCATATTCAAATCTAGCTTAGTGAAACATTCAACAGAAGAGAAAGAAAGAGTACCCCAAGAAGAGCATTAAGAGCAGCATGTAGTTCAGTCTTTGCAGAGTGACAGACATCCACATTTTCATCAGTTGTCCTAAGGGCTTCCCAAATCCATTCTGATATTCCAAGACCCAAATCTGGTTTGACGGTACTGACCCATTCACCATGGTTATTCTTGAATTCATACCTATGTTTTAAAAGGCTAATAAGTTCAAAAGACCATGTTTATATAACAGTATTTTCATCTAGCAAGATCCACACCAATATCACAGTTATCATTCAAGTTCGTTTGAATCAATTGTTCTAGTGACAATCTGTACCTTTGAAGCAACCGCATGGCACTTGAAAGGGCTGCCAAAGATGGTATATTATACTCTTGATCTGCATTTTCCTTAGTCATGAATTGTTTTAAACTTGGAACTTTTTCCTTGACATAGTCCCCAAGGATTGCATGCTTTACAAGATCACCTGCATTATTTGTGAAAAGCATGATATGACATCTCATATATTTATGTGAACACAGATGTTTGGAAACAGAAAAACAATGAAATATGACTGCATGACATAAAATTAATAATGAGCTAAGCTTTCTCTTTTTGTAGCATTTGACAGGTATCTTTTGCCGGATGACTACAGAGACAATCTAGTGAATTACAATTTTTTTCAGGGTGATACTGCATAAATCCACTTCAGATGGTACTTTTGTCCTTAAACTTCTAAGGAAACAAAATTGAGTTATTTAAAGTTTATATGATGTATGATCTCCTCCCACATATTAAACTACAAAAATAACAAATTTATATGGTCAATGCACTAACCCCCAAATAACTTGTTCACTGATTTAAAAAGAGGTTCAGCAACTCGATCACTTGGAATGGTTGAAAGCTAGAAACAATCTTCAGCAATAATTATCTGTGAGGGTTTGACGGGATCCACATAAGGTAATTGCAGTAGCACTCATCCAGCTCTGTTCAAAATCACAGGATCACTGGCAAACCATCCTGGATGAGAAATTGATGTGAAAAAAATGTCTATGCCATTAAAAGGACCACAATGAATAAGGAATTACTAATCACACTATTAAACGAAATAGCAGCAATTCACTCGTCTATTATGTAATGAATAGTTGATATGATTTTGACATTTGAGTACAAAAATAAGCTTCTAGACAAACTACTTCTGATAGCTTAAGTATTAGAGATTATTACGAATGCATGCATATGCACAAAGAGATATATTCTAAATTAAACACAGGTAGCTGGCACATGGAAATTCACAAGAATTTAAAAAAGCAAATTTTGTTCATCATCCCCATTTGGTCATACTTTCAGGTGCAGAGTTGAATTTCTTTTAAATATATCTTGATATTAAGTTAGACATTTCAAATCAAGCCATCTAATAGTTGATTCCTTACCCACGGTATCAAAACTCTGTGACATAGGAATAACTCCAGCTGTTGAAATGACATCATGTGAAGGCTGAAAGCCAAGAATTCCACAATATGATGCAGGTACTCTTACACTTGCTCTAGTGTCAGTTCCTATGATAGAGAGAACCTTTATTGAGGACAAGCCAAGAAACATAAAAATTGTCCATGAAAAAAACTCACCTAAGGCGAAATCAACAAGCTTTGCGCCTACTGCAACAGCAGATCCACTGGAAGATCCTCCAAGTACCCGATCAGGCACACATGGATTTCTAGGTGTGCCATAATGTTTGTTTTCTCCATACATACTGCCAAAAATGTGGTCCTTCAATCATATGCCCAACAACAATGATTTGAATATTCAAGGACCTTCTTTTTTATTTTATTTTTCAAGATGAATATCTAAGTGAGAGGCCTCAACTATTTTAGGAAGTAATTAGAAACCACACATAAATGTATTTGTTCAGTATCATGTTCATGTCATTTACTGCGTGAAAACATTTGTTTAGACTAGAGATATGTCATACTTAGAGAAATGGTTATAATCATGAATTGAATTGTCATCAATTCCCAAAATTATGTTAGTTTTCTTATTTTTAGACATATGCAGGAAATACAAATTCATTTCTGATTACTATTAGGAATCAACAAAAGTTCTTTTTTACTAAAAAAAGAGTTAATAGAAGGTAATCAAGTTATTGATATTTTTAATACTAACCAGTATGCCATTTCATCCATGACAGTTTTACCAATACATGTAGCACCTCCCCTTAAGAGAGCCAAAACGGCTGGGGCTGTCGATGTGGCAGCCGGATGAGTCTTCGCCCATTCAGGATTTCCAAACCCAGTCACATATCCTTCCACATCAAATCTGTTTCCAAATAAAAAATTAAAGAAAAATCCAATACACACATACTCCCACCCACAAAATCTGCAAAACAACAAATAAAAATACCCAATTGCTGATATTGATATCCACACACACCTTAAAAGAATATAGATAAACCTCAATAGCTGAAAATGATAGCAATTGGCTCACACACACACAAACACACAAAATTGAATAGGAACCCATCTGAACCATGTTTCACCAACAAGGAAATTGAGACATGAAGATTATCATACAATCCTAGTGGTATGCTCACCTGTAGATATGAAAAAGCAAATTACAAGGATTTCAACAGGTCTTAACATAAACAAGCAAGGAAAAAGTAAGATTGCTATGTCACTCAGATAAAGAAGCTGGCATAATCTAGATGCTGATACAATCAACAAGAAGCTAAAAGTTTGTGGAACATTACAAGAGAGGAAGATAAAGAGTACACCAAGAAAAGTAATAAGAGCAGCATGTAACTCAGTCTTCACAGAGTGACAGACATCCCAGGTACCAAATCAGGTTTGATAGTACTGATCCATTCACCTGTAAGGTTTTGAAATTCTGTGTATAATATTCTCTTAGTAGAGGGATTAAATACATGTACAAAGTATATAAAATAGGAAAGGACAGCAATACCCTAATTATAGCACCCTAATTACAGTCTAAAATCAAGAATACAGCTATCAATTAGAATACATAAGAAACATGTGTCAAATTGGTTTAACATCACCATGGTTATTCTTGAATCCATACCTATTATTTGAATGGTTAATAAGTTCAGGAGGCAATGTTTATATAAAAACAGTATTTCCATCCAACAAGATTTAGATTTTAGACCACTATTAAAGTTATCACTCAAGTCTTTTGAATCAATTAAGAATATGGCAATCAGTACCCTTGAATCAACTGCATGACACTTGAAAGGGCTGCCAAGGATGGTATATTAGACTCTTGATCTGTATTTACTTTACTGTTGAATTGTTTCAAACTTGAAACTCTCTAGTTGAGATAGTCCTCAAGGAATGCACACTTTACAAGATGACCTGCATTATTAGAAAAAAACATGAAGTGAAATCTCACTCAATGAGAAACATATTGATCTAAAGACATAAGATGTATTTGGACAAAGAAAATAATGAAACATTACTTTATGACAAAAGATTTCTAATGAGCCAAGCCTTTTCTGTTCATAGCATTTGAGATGCATCTTTTGCTGCATGCCTAAAAGGAGACATATATTCTAGTTTATTACTATCATTTTTCAGGGTGATAGCTTTCTACTTCAATAAATCCAGTTCAGATAATACTTTTGCCTTTAAAATGCTATGGAATCCAAATAGAGCCTTTTAGAATTAGACAAATAAAAGATTCATAGCAGTAATTATCCGATTGGGTCTGACATCAAGTAATTATAGCCGTACTCGTCCAATATTCAAAATTACCGGGACCCTAGCAAACCATTCTGGATGAAAAGTTGGTGTCAAAGAATGACATCCAGCCCCCCCAAAGCAAAGGAAATGACTTCTATACCAGGAGGAGGACTAGAATGCAATCGAAATTGATGTAGCCTACTTTTAAACAAGATAGCAGCAATTGGTTTGTTTATTATGCAAAAAATCATTGTTAATATGATTTCATCATTTGAGAATGACAAATCACTTCTACATGCACGCACACACTCACACCCCATACAGCAGACACAGATAGCTGGTGCATGCATAATTCACAAGAAATTAGGAGAAAAATGTGGTCATGAGACGTTAGGGAAAAACGTAAACAACACAAGTTTTTTGTTGCATCATAATACAAAACAGTCTGCCAATCTGAACAATATCATCAACATTTGCCATACTTTTAGGTGCAGACTTGAACTTTTTCCTGCTAAATTTCAATATTAAATTCAAATTTGACTCTTGATATAAATTAGTTTATTTCTTACCCACAGTATCAAAACTTTGCGCTGAAGGAATAACTCCAGCAGTGGAAATGGCATCATGTGAAGGCCAAAACCCAAGAATTCCACAATATGATGCAGGTACTCTTACACTTCCTCCTGTGTCAGTTCCTATGATAGCAAGAACCTTTTAGTTCAATCTATTAAGGACAAGCCAATAAACACAAAAAATGTTCTCTAAAGAAACTCACCTATGGAAAAATCAACAAGCTGTGCACCTACTGCAATAGCAGATCCACTGGAAGATCCTCCAGGTAGCTGATCAGGCACACATGGATTTTTAGGTGTGCCAAAATGTTTGTTTTCTCCATTTATACTGACAAAACAAGGTCATTCAATTATATCTCATCATCTATGATGTGAACATTCAATTATATCCTCATTTAGTGTTTGATTATGGGCCTAATGAAAGGCATGCTTGGTGCACATGATGTGAATGGGATTGGGTGGTACACATGAGGCTTTTGCGTTCATACAGATTTGGACATGTTGGTGTTTATTCTGTTTGATTATGGGTCTTATAAAATGCATGGGGTTGTCAAATGGTGCTAGCAAAGTAGCAATTTTCCCAGGTGATAAGTGGAGCTGGTGGTGAATTGGTGTGGTCAAGTCTTTTAATATATCCAAAGTATATTTCCTTCTACAGACCATTTTTTTCCTTTTTATTTGCTTCTGCTTTATATAAATAATAAACCAAACAACAAGAAATAATAGGAGTACATTGCTTCATTTGATTCGTGGAAGACCAAGGGAAAATAAAAGTTGGGAAGACATAGGACCGTGGGAGGATTCTTATAAAATTCACTTTTCTTTCTTTTCTTCTTGGCAACCAAAAGAAATTTCCAATTTTCCTCTTGGTAACCTAATGAAGCATAACTGATCTTGCAGGCTCTCTTCCTATACTAAAATGTGAGTTTGGTTTTCAGATACATCAACAAGATACCAAGTTATCATCATCTTAGCAATCTTTTTCAATGACTACCATCTTTGTCCACACTATACAAATATAATCCCCAATATTATTAAATTATAAATTTGGATACATTGTTCTCCTAAATATTAAATCAAACAGTATCTATTACCATAAAAGTATCTCTAATTCTTAGCAATAAAATAAAAATAAATAAAAATATCTCTAATAGCCATATGCAACATGCTCTGATAAATCTAAAATTGTAGGTAGAGCTAGAGAAAGTCTAGGCCTATGAAGTTAATGCATTCAAGTAAAAATGGCTCTGCATTATTTGTGCAAGAAAATGATAATCAAGTAGTTATTAGTTACATTTCAGAGCCACTTGGAGAATCAAATGTTTCAAGAAGAAAGAGCCTATGTGGCAGAAAATTGCAAGCAAGAGAATTTTTTTTCCAATTTTATATATGTGTGTGGGATATAGGATGAACAATAAAATATTAGGAAGAGACAGAATTCAGTAACCTATTTTCTCAACAATGTCAACCTCTTCCTTGAGAGTGTCATAAAGAGTACTCTCAACAAGATTGAGTAGGTACTCATCTGAACCATGTTTCGCCAACAAGGAAATTGAGACATGAAGATTATCATAAAACCCTAGTGGTATGTTGACCTGTCGATATGCAGAAACAAATTACAAGGCAGTCCAAAGGTCTTAACATAAACAAGCAAGATAAAAGTAAGATTATTATGTCACACAAAGAGAGAACCTGGGAAAATCATGCTGATGCAATCAAGCTAAAAGTCCTATCACAATTTTTTTCCAAATAGAGTGGGATCTGTCTGTTACTTTGACGGAGGCCCCATAACTGTGGGAAGTGCTAGGACACCAAAATTCTGGATAATCTTCATTGTTACTCAAGCTGGCGAAAAGATGAATTAATAAATGATAGATGGTGTCATTATTTTTGCTACTACATGATTGCTTGTGAGAGGAAAGGGAGAGGAGAGGCAGAAATGGTATATACTCCCTATAAGTTTCTCAATTTTGAAGGCAAAAATGGAGTCATAACTGTATGCCACTCTGACTACCCGCACCAGTCTTCAAAAATTTAAGGGAAAGACTTTCAAAGTTTCTATTTGGTACTTGTGGAAAGAAGACAATGAAAACCATATTGGAAAACAACATTTATATTGCTTTTGTAATTCTTAAAGAATCCACTTTTATCTTGGGATCATGCTCTGGGAAATAGGTTGGATATACTGGATTCATTATCATCAATAACATAAAGACACAACTTTTTTGGGTTTTGTTATGTCATCAACAAATTGAACCTAAATACATATTGACCATCACATTAGATGTGTGTGTAATGTATATACCATATCTGATTCCAAGAGAGTTTGAATTAGATGTGAGTGTATATGTATAGACTATAGAGAGTAAGTGTATAAATCTTTGATGCATAGATAGAATTTTTGACTTTTGAGCATCTCTCTTGCATTAAAATGGGTGTTTATCTATTTGAAAGATAATGACATATCCTATGAAGAGGCGTACATACATGTATACAAGCACATAAATGTGATTTTGTAGACATATCTGTTGTCACATATTAAGCTCTTAAACTTATTCAAATAATAAGTTTACCCTTTTTTTTAAAAAAAAAAATGCGGGATTATTGGATTTCTATATAGCAGAATATTTGTTTTGTGAAAAATTACAAGAGAGAAACATAAAGAGGACCCCAAGAAAAGCAATAAGAGCAGAACATAAGGTAACTCAATAAACCCACTCCAAATAATACTTTTTCCCTGCTATGGAATCCAAATAAATATTCATATGGTCAATGCACTTAACCCCAAATAACTTCTCCACTGAGTTGACGAGAGGTTGAGTAACTCAATCATTTGGAATGTCTGAAAGCTGGAAACAATCTTCTGCAATAACTATCTGACTGGGTTTGACATGATCCACATAAGGTAATTGTAGAAGTACTCGTCCAACTCTATTCAAAATTACATGGTCCCTAGCAAACCATCCTGGATGAGAAGTTGGTGTCCCAAAACAAAAGAATGACTTCTATACCAAATAAGAGGAAGGCAATAGAAATTGATGTAGCATACTATCAAGATAACAGCAATTGGTTGGTTTATTATGCAAAGAATCATTGTTGATATGATTTTATCATTTGATATGACATAAATGTTCTGAAACACTCACTTCTGGATGCTTAAACTCTGATTCATAGGTTATTATGAATGCCCACACATGCACACCCCATAAAGTAGACACAAATGGCTGGTGCATGCATGATTCGCAAGAACTTACAAGGAGAAAAACGTGATCATGAGATGTTAAGGAAAAACTGAAAAAACAGAATTGTTTGGTTGCATCACAGTACAAACCAATTCTTTCAATTTGAACAATATCATAAGCATTTGCTATACTTTCAGATACAGAGTTGAACTTTTTTGCACTACATTTCAATATAATATACAATTTGACTCAAGCGACATAAATTAGTTTGTTCCTTACCCACAGTCTCAAAACTTTGCACCAAAGGAATAACTCCAGCAGTACAAGGCATCATGTGAAGGCTGAAAACCAAGAATTCCACAATATCAGGCACACATGGATTTTAGGTGTGCCAAAATGTTTGTTTTCTCCATTTATACTGCCAAAACAAGGTCATTCAATCATATCCCATTAGGTATGATGTGAACATTCAAGGACCTATTTTTCCAAGATGATTGAGTGACAGCCCTTGCCTATTTAAGAAGCAATTGGGAACCACAGAGAAATGTATTGGTTAAGTGACATATCCCATATCATTTTGAAGTACAAAAACAAGTATTGCATTGCCACTTGACGAAATTAACGAACTAGAAATCCTGTGGACAAAGTCTAATATAAAATGAAAATTAAAACCACATTTTTCCTTTCTATACAAAATAATAGTGCATATTGAAATTACACTGGCACATTGATAGATCACCTCTTTGCAAGTACAACCAGAATTGTGACATTGAGGGTAGTCTTTAGTCTCCTCAATTAAAGTAAGGGGGTGTGCATGACAGTCAAATGTGTAAGAACCTCTAAATAGCTGTTATATGTCTGTCTTGACATTTGGGTCTTCCCCAAGAATACATTCGGGATGAGCAGGATAACTGCAATCTGCACAGTAGTAGAACCAATGTTTCGGGTTTCGTTCTTCTTCACAGATATCACAGTAGTATTCACCAGAGTCATCTTCAGCAGTATAACAAAGAGTGAAGGGATGCTCATATTGTTCGTACCTTGTAGTAAGTGGTAGTGTAGCGCATTTGAAGTCCAATGCAAATCCACAAGTGGCACAACGGAATAGGTTTTGGCTTTCAGAATCACAACCATTGCATTTCTGATTATATGGTGTATTGGAGAGGAAAAGACGATGTTCGTGACCTTCATGGGTGAGGATATCTGACATCAAACTACATTGAACATCGAGATGAAACCGGCACCACCTCTGATCACAACTATAGCTGAAGCCATTGTGCCATTGCCTACAGCCCCTACAAATCTCATATGACTTTGTGACGAGTGTGAGTGTGAGTGAGTGTTGATGAAGTGGGTGTCGCTTTCTTTTAGGTAATTCAACACAAGATTTATGGAGAAAGAAGCTACACTTACCACAACTGTAAAATGGAGGGTGAATGGCTCTTACACATCCATCACATATTTTGTTATTCTGAACCTCATCACTAAGCTTTAAGTCATGCTCATGACTGAAGTGTTTAATTTCTGTGGCTATTTCAACT
This sequence comes from Fagus sylvatica, assembly GCA_907173295.1. Classification (NCBI taxonomy): domain Eukaryota; kingdom Viridiplantae; phylum Streptophyta; class Magnoliopsida; order Fagales; family Fagaceae; genus Fagus; species Fagus sylvatica. The sequence continues at coordinate 12,495,350 of OU015761.1, forward strand.
CCGTCCTTCCCCATATTCTGTTTTTTGACTTCGAAAGCTGCTGAGTCAACCGATTGTTCGGTGGAATCCTCATCTTTAAGTTCCTCCCTATTTTCTTTGTCCATAGCACAATCGAGGTGGGCAACAAAATCGCACTCAGAGCAATAGTAAAGCCCATAGTCTGTGTCCACTTTCCGAACACAGATTTGACAAAATCGGGAATCGGATTGATGGACTTCAAGAGAATGGATGAGGTCGAGGGGGTGCTTGTGGCGTATAACTTTGACTCTGCGTAGGCAAGAAGCACAGCTTTTATGTGTCCAGAAATTGCATAGGGCACATAGATGAGGCGCATCATTGCCTTCTTTGCCGCAAAGGTCGCAAGTGAACTTGACTAACTTCCAAATGCGGGTCAGTGGGTGGTCATGGATTTCAGATTCCTTGTTGAGCGGTAAATCAGCACATCTGATGTGAAGGTTAAAATCGCACCGTGAACAACGATAACGGTATTCCAAACGACGATCTTCTTTGCAGACTTCGCATTTGCTATAATCTTTTACATCATAGTTAGACATGTCAAAGAGAATAAGAGGATGTTTTGGGTGCAAGGGATGGTGCAACCCAAGGGGTAGTTCGGCACATGATTTATGATGAACGTATCCACATTCTTTACACCAGTAGCTAGGACCATAAACTCTTTCCCTGCACCCATAACACGGCCATCCTCCTCTCTCGTTTTGATTGAAGACCAGCGGGTGTTTATTGTCACAAAAATGTTGAAGGTGGTCCATCTTGTATTATAAGATAAGATGCAGAGAAAACATGAAAGTTGTTGTTTAGAAAACGAGTTAATAGATAGAAGATGGGAATTAGGTGGAGACAGAGACAGAATTAATTTGAGTTTAGGGATTTAAACAAAGATTAGATGGGGAATTAATTTGAGTATTTGGAGCTGTTTCACTTTTGGGTCTTAGCTTGCAAACATCACGTGACTGGGAGTTGGGTCTACTGGCTTTCACTTTTGGGCCTAATCACGTGACTGGGAGTTTGCTGTTTGGATTGTTTTGTGGGGGCGTGACACTAGTGTTTGATTGGGTCTTATAAAATGATTTTGTCAAATGGTTATGGTGCTACCCATTTTCCCAGGTGATAATATTTGGCTACTGATTTGGTGTGATCTTTTAAATGGTTAGTCTATTTTTTATTTTATTTTATTAAGGGTAACAAATTGCAAACATAAGATACAACTTAAATTGTAAATCTACATTTATTTTGTATCTTTTAGAAAATTTACAAATATAAATTTCCAAAATTCAAATATGTGATATGTGTTAAAATTGATATAATGAATATTTGACAGGGAATTGGTTCAAAATAGATTAAAATTGACTATTACAAAAGTTATACTACTCAATAACATTTTTTAATAATAATATTTTGCTAAACCCAACATTGAATTAAATATGATGCTTACCAAATATTAAGGTGATATCATGATTTCCAAATATCAAGGTAATTAGGCATTAAAAACTTAGTAATTTATAAAAGAGCTCAAAATTATAGTTTTTTGTATTCTTAATAACAAATAACCTTATAGATTTAATAGTAAATGGCACCACGATTGTTGTGAAATTTTGCAGTGATTAACTTATAATAGGTATTTAACAAAAACTTGGATTTGGAGAAAATAGTGATTTATAAAAAGAAATTGAGTGATATCCCTTTAATCAAAGTTACTTAAAATATAACATGAATCAAACACATTTAACAATAACATATCTCGTGAAAATGTTTTTTTAATTCAAGTGCACATTAGCAACTCAATAGGTCCAAAATATTATTGCATTTAACATCTATAAGACAATATTAAGCAAGCAAAACAACGTAGTGATTATGAATGGCAATATAAATACACACACATACAAACAAAGCTATAGAAACAAGTGTTAATACTTACATTAACAAGAATCCAAATTTGGCTTCAAAACACACCTAGGGAAGCTCCAAGTTAACCCCAATTTCAATTTTGTTAAAGCTAAGTTTTATGTGGAATGCATTTCATAAGTTGTACTATATATAGAAAGAAAGAAGGAAAGAAAAAGAGAAGAAAGTTGGCAAGGCATTTATGCCTTGCCAACTTAAATGTATATACTTCTCTTTGGGCAAGGAATTTATGTTGCCAACTTAAATGTAGATACTTATCTTTCTCTTTTATCTAATCTCATTTTTTATCCATGTCCAAAATTTATACTAACATTCCTTTTAATTATATTACTTTTTGGTTTCCAAACATGTTCATACTAACATTTTATTTTCTCATTCATTTATGAGCTCTATTTATGCATCTCTATCTAGGTTATACATACGTGAGGTTCTATCCCTTATTTTGTATTTGGATGATGAATTTGAGGTGGAATTTACTCAAACATGTAATTTGAAAATTTCCAATATTGACTTTCTTTATTAATGTTAACAAGAAATTAGGTAATTAAAAAAAAGTCTAGAATTTTAGATTTGATATTTCGAAGCATCCAAATTTGAAGATCAAATTCTATGGAGGAATGCCTCATTTACAAATTCTACCAACATTACAATTGTCATACCACCGACCAATCATTAATTATTGATCTCATGGATAAAACTACATATATGCTTTGGGCATCCAAACTTTTTAAAATGTCAAACTTCATGTTTATATTTCAATTTAATTTTGTACCAATATATCTTAGTTCTTATGTGACCCTTAAAGTTTGTTTATATAATTGTTATTACTTTAGACCCTAATCTTGAAATTCTAGTTTCCCCCCTAACTAGTCATCATACTACTATCACCACCATTGTCATTGTTAATGTTGTCACCACTACCACCACGAAATCATTACATAAAAATTCAAAGATAAAAAACCTTTTTTTTTTTTTGATAAATCGATACTTGGGGGAGAGAGGATTTGAACTTTGGACGTATTCATTGAAAACACCAAGAGGTGTCAGTTAAGTTACAAGGATGTTGACAAAGATAAGAAACTTCAACTTGATAAACACACTAGATTCATATGCTTTTCTTTATCTTATATGTTACCTTTTTTCTATATTTTATTATCTTAATGTTTTCATTCATTGACAAGTTTTCTTAGTCTCTTTTGTGATTCTTTCTTGATTTGAAAGAAAATAATTTATGACATTAAGAAGTCGAGAGAAAATAATAGAAACTTCAACCTGAACTATATTTATATTCCTTTCTTTATCTCATATGTCATCTTCTTCTTTTTCTTTTCTTTATATTCTTATTATCTTAACATTTTCATTTATTGACAAGTTTCTTAGTGCCTTTTGTGATTCTTTCTTGATTTGAAAGAAAATAATCAATGACATGAAGAAGCCAAGAGAATTTAAGTAACTATACTTTTTATCTTTCCTAAGAATATATTCAATTGTTTCTAAATATCGTTATTCTAAACTTAAGACTTATCTTTCGTGTTGTTCAATCTCATATGGCATTCTATGTGCATGAAGCCATGTTGGGTTGGTTGAAGAGGGCCAAAGACATTTCACCACAATGACAGAAGTTTATGGCATAGAGCTAGAAATTGAACATTATGGTTAGGCCACTTTGAAGAGGCAGCGAGATTAGTGAAGAAAATGCCAATACAACACAAATATTTTACTAGGTTACTTAATTATTTTCAAAAAGTGCATGAAGCAAAATTTGACTTATGAACTTGAGTATATTATGCTGCATCCTTGGAGAATTATATCAGCATTACTTCCTTAATTCCCAAAATGAACCTAAACAATTATGAATTATCCTATCTCTTTCACTCTCCTTATGTAGATATACTGTGAGCTAATTCAAAATGTTAATTGCAAGAGTCTAATGAGTCTCTTTCTCTACAATACTTTGGAAATCTATCAATCGGATTCCAACTGAAAATCAATTGATGCTATAACTGAAATATTGAAGTTCTTGCACTATACTTTCTCACAAGTCATTTCACTCTCTTCAATATAATTTTTCCATCAAAATACATTTAGCTCACTTAATTTAGCATTCTGGAACAGAAATGAATCAATATTCTGGAACCTGCATATCAAAATGTAGATTGCTAAGGAATCAAGTGCTCTCTTCCCTTTTTTGCTTGAAAAAAAAGCCAATAAAAAGAATTTCATCTCAGCAATGTTTGCTCACAAAATCATATTGGGCTTTATCAGCTAAAGCAAACCTGGAAAAACTATAGGCATGAAACATTATCTCTACAAATTATCAAATTTAGCTCAAAATTTCAATAAAGAAAAAAATCACATTTTTAATGAACTTTAAAAGGGTATTTTCATATAACTTCCAGCAAGACCAAAAGAACCTAATTTTGAATGGGAGAAAAGGAACCTTGATTTCTGCAAATTTAACATGCAAAAAGACAAACACCACTGCCAAAAACTCTTAGTAGAAAAATTAAAATATAGAGTCACTATCACAAAAAGCTCAAGAGGTTCAAGCAAACCCAATTCAACCCAAACCCCAAAATCACAAATCCAAAGCAAACCATATCCAAACACTGCAACACATACACTCAAGGAGAGGAAAACCACAAATGCTCAAAAGGGTATACTCCAATCAGCAATTCAACCAAACCCAATTCAGAAAAAAAAACCTTAAAATGGTTAGCAACTAAAGTATGTCTATCCAAATAAAGGGTAAATCAAAACACGGTTAATTTTTCATGTGATCAACACAGTTGAAACTTGAAACACAGAATCAACCAAATTAATGGAAAAACACACATAGAAACAATTTTATTTTTTATTTTTAAAGCTCCATTTTTTTTTTCTTTTGATAAACAATTGCTCAACTTCATACAAAGACACATACAAATCACTAGGAAAAAGACCCCCCTGCCCTCAAAAAAATAAAAAATCGTTAATGGGCAAGGAAGATTTACTGTGTTTAGGTCCATGAAAATCCACATAGAACTATTGAGTGCCATCATTGATCATCTCCACCTTGTTATCACTCATCATCAGTTTCAACCAATCTATCTATCAGCATTTGCTTGGTAAAGACATTTCTTATTTCCTTTCCTTTTTTCTTTTTCTTTTTTTCTTTTTTTTTTTTGGTTATGGGATTTGTTGATTGGTAGAGAAAGTTTTATAGGTTGGAAAACTTCCACAAACAAAAGGTTGAACCAAATCCAATTCAACCCAAACCTCAAAATCACAAATCCAAAGCACTGCAAACACACACACACACACATAGAGGAAAAGCACAAATGCTGAAGAGGGTATATTCCAATCAACAAATTCAACCAAACCTAATTCCAACCCAAATTAATAAATCACAGAAACACATTGCAGCACACACACACAGCATAAAACCACAAAAACTCAAAAGGATATCCTCTAATCACTATTTCAACCAATACACAATTCAACTCAGTACCAAAATCTCCCATCTTTGCGCCAATTCAACACAACCCCATCACAAATATCCAAAACAAAAAACCACATATTGTCCTTTACATTCAAAAGATAATGTTTATGGCATATCATCACACTGTGTTTGTTGTATGGTTTACCACTAGAGAAAAGAAAAGAAAAAAAAGTTTTAAGTTTTGATTTTGTTACATTGTCTTTGTCTGGTTTGTAAATGAGAAGAAAAAAAAGACTAGAAAGAGTGAACAATAATTAAAAAATTTCCTCTCTGATCCACCAAAGTTTTTAGTGGAAAAAGGTTCCCTTCCTAACTAAAATGAGAGTGTTTTATGTTTACATAAACATGATTTGGTTTTTAGATAAATCAACCACATACCAAATTTTCATTATGCTAGCCATCTTATTCAATGGCTCATATCTGTGTCCAAGTTATACCATCTAATCCCCAATATTAAATTAAATTGGGGTAAGTAATTATTCCAAACCTTAATTTGTTATCACAAAGGAATATCCTACGCAACATTCCTTGATTGGCTCATACTAACAATAAAAATGGAGAAAGTCCTGGCTACAAACTTAATCCATTGAGTTGGAAATAGAGCAATATATTGATGATCAAGTAGTGTTTATTAGTTACATTTCAGAGTCACATTGAGAATTAAATGTTTCAAGAAGAAATGGCCTTTGTGGCACAAAAGTGCAAGCACAAAGCCCATTTTTATATCATTGAGTACGATATAAGACTTACAATAAAACATTAGGAAAAGAAAGATTGCAGTAACCCTTTTCTCAGCAATGCCAACCTCTTCTTGGAAGAGTGTCATAAAGAATCTCTACAAGATTAAGCAGGAAACTATCTGAACCATGTTTTGCCAACAAGGAAATTGCCACAAGAAGATTATCATACAGCCCTAGTGGTATGCTCTCCTGTAGATATGCAGAAGCAAATTTAATGGTATGCTCACCTGTAGAAATGCAGAAATAAATTTATGTGGTTTTTCAAAGGTCTTAAGATAAACAATTAAGGAAAAAGTAAGATGGTCATGTCTCACAACACACGCACAGAGAGAGAGAGAGAGAGAGAGAACTTGGCAGAATCCAGATACTCAAGCTATTATTAGCAAGCTAAAAGCCTTAGCACGAAAAGCTTCCAATGGAGTTGGATCACCATGGAGTTTTGGTGGTAGCCCAGGAACTGTGGGAATTGCAAGAACACAAAAATCCTGAATAATAATCATTCAGAAGTGTTACTCAAGATAGTGGAAAAGTTGATTTAATTTATTAGAGATGATGCCACTTTCCTTTGCAGATATAGGTTGCTTGTGAGAGCAAAGTGAAGCGAGATGCAGATATGCTGCACTATACTTCCTAAAAGTTACTCAATTTTGAAATACAAACATGGAGTCATAACTGTATGCTAAATAGGCTGAGCATGAAAACATTTTTCCCTTTTCCTTTTTTCTTTTTTTCTTAAATGTTCTCTCCTCTGTACACATCCTGTGTCTTGGGAGATACCTTTTGATTTAATGAAATTTTGATCTTTACCTATCAATTTTATTTTTTTATTTTTTATTTATCACATAAATGAATTGAAGCTAAATAGTATGAGCAACTGCAATCACATCACTCCTACTCCTAAAATTTGAATCAGAGAGAATTTGATTGAGATGTGTGTATATGATAAAAAGGACAAATCACTAAGTGTTAAAATTCATGTTTAATGCTTAGATAGCATTTGATTTTTTAAGTGTCTTTGTTCACTTGACTAAAATGGTGTTTCTTTTTATGGAAGATAATGGTGTGTCATATTTAAAGGCATACCTGCATGCATACAAGCACATATTTTTCATCTCACAGACACATCCATGTCATATATTAAGCTCCTAATATTTTAAAAAATTAAAATTTTGTTTAATCATGAGATTATGGGAACTTCATATAGCACAATCCTAGATTTGTGAAGCATTCAGCGGGAGAGAAAGAGAGAGTACCCCAAGAAGAGCATTAAGAGCAGCACGTAGTTGAGTCTTCACAGAGTGACAGGCATCCACATTTTCATCTGTTGTCCTAAGGGCTTCCCAAACCCATTCTGATAATCCAGGATCCACATCAGGTTTGACAGTACCATTCACCATGGTTATTCTTGAATTCATACCTATGCTTTGAAATATTAATAAGTTCAAAAGCCAATGTTTATGTAAGAGCAGTATTTTCATCTAGCAAGATCCACACCAATATCACAGGTATCATTTAAGTTGTTTGAATCAATTTTTCTAGTGACAATCTGCACCATTGAAGCAACCGCATAAGGGCTGCCAAAGATGGTATATCATACTCTTGAGCTGAGTTTTCCTTAGTCATGAATTGTTTTAAACTTGGAACTTTTTCCTTGACATAGTCCCCAAGGATTGCATGCTTTACAAGATCACCGGCATTATTTGTGAAAAGAATGATGTGACATCTCATTCAGTGAAAAAAAATATATTTATGTGAACAAAGGATGTGTTTGGAAACAGAAAAACAATGAAATATTACTGAGCTAAGCTTTCTCTCTTTGTAGAAGTTGAGAGGTATCTTTTGCCGCATGACTAAGGCGAGAGTCTAGTTAATTATCATCTTTTTCAGTGTGATACTGCATAAATCCACTGTAGACGGTGCTTTTGTCCTTGAAATTCTAAGAAAGTGTTTTCAAATGTATTGTTCTAGTATTTTCATCCTCCCCAAGAAAGTGATTAAAGCTATTGAGCATCATTTTAATATCTTTGGCAAGGGCAGTGTACTGGCAAAGGAGTTATTAAAGTAGCATGGGAAAAAGTTTGGTTACCTAAAAGAGAAGGTGGTCTTGGCTTAAAGAGAGTAGTGGATTGGAATAGGGCTGCTATATTTAAGCACATTTGGAGTCTCTTCACCCAATCTGGCTCCTTGTGGGTGGCATGGGTTCATACACATTTGATAAATGATAAATGCTTTGGACTATTAAAAAGGCCTCAGATTCTACTTGGGGTTGGAGTACTACATTAAAATTGAGAAATGATGCTAGATTGTTTCTAAAGTATGAAGTTAGTGATGGAAAGAAGATTTTTCTGTGGCATGATCATTGGCACCCGGATGGTGTGTTGTATCTCAAATATGGTCATAGAATCATCGATGATGCTGCTAGCAAGACTGATGCTCGAGTTGATTCTGTTCTAATTGACAAGCAATGGCATTGGAGACCTGCCAGATCAGAGGAACTTGTCTCTTTTCAAAGCAAGCTGTTTTCTATTAATCTGAGGGAGGAAGATAAGGCTTTGTGGTCCGCCTCAAGCTTTGGGAGGTTCAGTTGTGCTGCCACTTGGAATAAGCTGAGAACTAAGGGTAATGAAGTGAATTGGTGGAATCTCATCTGGTTTTCTCTTAATATTCCAAGGCATTCTTTTATTGGGTGGTTAGCTATACTAAATAAGCTTCCCACTAAAGAGAGAATGCTGAAATGGGGTTTCAATGTGGATGGTAATTGTGTCTTCTGTAGAAATGCTATTGAAACCAGGAATCACATTTTCTTTGATTACTCTTTCTCTAAGAAAATTTGGAGAAATGTTATGGCTCTTTGCCTTATTTCTGATCCTCAATTTTGCTGGGAGCATCTTGTGGAATGGGGCTCCATGCATTTGAAGGGAAAAGGATTGAGGGCTAATCTTTGTAAGCTGGCTTGGTGGGCCACTGTATATTATCTTTGGTCGCAAAGAAATGCCTTACTTCATGCTGGACAGGTTAAGACTGAGGATCAAATTCTCAATCTAATCAAGAAAGATGTGAAGACTCGGCTCAGTAGTAAAATTTGCTTTGAAGACTCCATTCTGAACAGAGCTCTCTGTTGCAATTCGGGTATAAGCAGTGCTAGCTTATGCAGTAGAAGCAGATAAACTTGAGGCTAGTTATTGGTTAGCTTGGTTCTTGGAGCTGGCTGTTAGTGTTTGTGTCTGCATAGTTGTAGGTATTGGGTTGTCTTTGAGGTTCTGCTTTGTTTCTTTAGCTAGTCGAGTGTTGTTGGGGTAGTGCAGGGTTGTATTCTTGTTTTAAATCACAGGATCCCTAGCAAACCATCCTGGATGAGAAATTGGTGTAAAAAAAAAAAAAAAGTCTATGCCATTAAAGCACCACAACAGATAAGGAATTACTAATCACACTATTAAATAAAATAGCAGCAATTCACTGGTCTATTATGTAAAGAATAGTTGATAAATGATTTTGATATTTGAGAAGCTTCTAGCAAACTACTTTTAATAGCTCATAGCTTAAACTCAATTATTCAAAAGTATTATAGGTTATTTATGAATGCATGCATACACACAACAGACAAATATTCTAAAGTAGGCACAGGTAGCTGCACATGGATAATTTGCAAGAATATAAACCAAGAAAATTTTGTTCATGAGACATTTGAGGAAAAATGCAAACAACACAAGTTTCTTGTAGCATCATTGTCTAAACCAGTGTGCCAATCTCAACAATATCATCACCATTTGGCCATACTTTCAGGTGCAGAGTTGAATTTATTTTAGACATATCTCGCTATTAAGTTAGACTTTTCAAATGGTTGACTCCTTACCCACTGTATCAAAACTCTATGCCATAGGAATAACTCCAGCTGTAGAAATGGCATCTTGTGAAGGTCGAAAGCCAAGAATTCCACAATATGATGCAGGTACTCTTACACTTCCTCCAATGTTAGTTCCTATGATAGAGAGAACCTTTTGGTTCAATTTATTGAGGACAAGCCAAGAAGCATAAAAAATTTCCACAAAAGAAACTCACCTAAGGTAAAATCAACAAGCTTTGTGCCTACTGCAACAGCAGATCCACTGAAAGATCCTCCAGGTACCCGATCAGGCACACAAGGGTTTTTAGGTGTGCCATAATGTTTGTTTTCACCATATATACTGCCAAAAATGTGGTCCTTTAATCATATGTACAACAACTATGATGTGAATATTCAAGGACCTTCCTTTTTTATCTTAGTTTTCAAGATGAATAACTAAGTAAGAAGCCTCAACTATTTAGGAAGCAATTAGAAACTGCACATAAATGTATTCGTTCAGTATCATGTGTGTGAAAACAATTATTTAGACATAGAGAAATGGTTATAATCATGAATTGAATTGTCATCATTGCCCAAAATTATGTTGGTTTTCTTATTTTTAGACAGGCAGGAAATAAAAATTCATTTCTGATTATTATTAGTAATCAACATAAAGTTCTTTTACCCAAGAAACAATAGTTAATAGAAGGCAATCATGTTATTGATATTTCTAAGACAACCTGAAAGCCATTTCATCCATGAGAGTTTTACCAACACATGTAGCACCTCCCCATAAGACAGCCAAAACAGCTAGGGCTGTCAATGTGGCAGCCAGATGAGTCCTTGCCTAGTCAGGATTTCCAAACCTAGTCACATATCCTTCCAGATCAAATCTGTTTCCAAAAAATAAAAATAAAAACCTTTAAGAAAAAGCTAGCACACAGACACACACCCACAAAAAATTGATATCCACATAAAAATACCCAATTGGTGATATTGATATCCACACATTTCAAAAGATTATAGATATAACCCAAACTTTAAACTGAAATCAAGTGGCTCACACACATTCACAAACAAATAAAATCTTCTAAATAATAGTATAGATAATCACAAACAATAGCAGAAATTGATGGATAAGCTTGCGCACACACTTTAAGAATATAGATAATACATCTACAGAGACAAACACAAAGACAAATACAAACATAAAAACACAAACTTTAAACTTCAAAAGAGTACCTCACAATGAATTTTACTGTACATGATTTTGCAAGCACTCAACACACTTCAAAAATTTTGTCAAAGTGAATGTACCTTTGATGGCTATGATGACATGATATGAACACCCTTATCCAATTCCCAAAATTCAACGCGTAATAGTATGGTTGGCTGGATTGAGATGGTTGGCTTGAGTTGTAGTACTATTTTGACAGGAAAATGTTTTCTTCTTCTTTTTTTCTTTTTTAATGTTTTAAAGGATCAAAACCACAATTAAAAAGCTTAAAATATTTTTTTTCCTGTGTCAACCTTCAAAGATTTTCACAGTGACATATTTATTAACATCAAATCTGTTTCCAAATAAAATAAAAAAATAAAAAATAAAATAAAGAAAAATCTAATACAACACATAAAAATACCCAATTGGTGATATTGATATCCACAGTTCCACACACACTTCAAAGGATTATAGATATAACCCAATAGCTGAAACTGAAATCAATTGGGTCACACAAACACACTCACAAACAAATAAAATCTGATAAATAGTATAGATAATCACAAATAATACCTGAAATTGATGCATAAGCTTGCACACACACATTAAGAATATAGATAAACATCTACAGAGACAAACACAAACACAAACACAAATGCAAACATAAAAACACAAACCTTAAACTTCAAAAAGAGTACCTCACAATGAATTTTACTGCACATGATTTTGCACGCACTCAACACACTTCAAAAGAAAAATGGGCAAAACCCAATTGTTAAATTGATGTATGAATCCAAAAGCAAAAGAAAACAAGTAGGAAAGCTTTGAAAAGAAGTAATAAAAATGAAAAGAATGTTATTAGGACTTACATGTCTTTAACAGCAAAGGTGAGGGCACGTAAGGGAAGTTGATGAAGTGAAGAACTTGGTTGTAGAAGAAACTTCTCCAAGAAAGCTCCATTCTCTCATTCTTTCTGTTATTTAAGCTCATCTATACGGTGTCGTTTTTAAGTTCAATAATTTTTCAATTTCGTATGTGAATCCTAAGGTTTGTAAAATAAAATTGTTGGGTTGATTAAGAATTTAACTTATGGACTAAAAACATAATAATTGAAAAAATTGTAGGACTAAATTGTAATACTAACAAATTATAAGAAGGTAAATAATTTATTTACAAACTCTTGGGTGTCAAATGTAACAATAATGAAAAGTTTGTGGGCTAAATTATAATAGAAACAAATTATAGATATTAAATTGTAATATTTTTAAATAAATATTTAACTTTGGGAATGTTCAGAGAAATGTGGAGCAGGGAAAAGTTTATTGATGGTGTGACAATTTAGTCCATTAAATGATACCCATGTGGACAATTGAAGTGGGCAAAGATGGAAATGTCCACAAGGAGTTTTTAAGAGCAACCACATCCACAGGCCACAGCTATGGAATCTGGATGCAAGGATGTTCCATCTATGATAAGGTGGCTCACATCTAAAAAGAAAAAACTTAGAAAGTAGTTTCCAAAATATTAATAAATGAGAAAACAATTTTAATTACTTAAATAAAAATTAAATATTCAATCAGATCCATGAGAGTCTTTATCTAAGATGTACTTGAATCAATGGAGTCTTCATCTAAGATGTACGAGAAATCCTTATGTGTTTAGTTTATTTGCTTAAAGAGTTCAGCAATTAAACTAAGTTGGTTCACAAATTAAACTAACAAGAGTATATATATATATATAGATATAGATGTAGGGTTAGTTCAAGGCTCAAAACACAAGACTTTATTGGTTTTACGTCAAATATAAGAAATTATTGGGTCCTCCAAGTGGAATTCTCCCACCCTCTCATATATATATATATATATATATATATATATACATATTTTGTTATTGTTTTTTTACTTTTTTTTCCCAATCTTAATATAAGATGGATATGAATCAATCAAATCCTAAACTTGAAAGTTATTTTTGCGTGCCCGAATCCATTCAGGAATGATGTATATGTCAATGGCTCTATAGACGTTATCACAATACCGAGCATCTTTTGGTAGGCCAAAGTTGCTAAAAAATACATTTTTTGTTTTTTAAAGTTTTTGGGCCAAACATGACTCTTGTGATGTTTATTTGAAAAATGGACTCATTCAAAATCGTCTTTGTGAAAGACACTTTTAAACGTGAAAATCGTCTTTGTGAAATATTGGTGAACCAACATGAAACAAGAAATTCTTCAAAGATATTACAAGAGAGATTAGAATGGAAAATGCAACTATAAGTGATTGCAATGAGAATCTTTTTTAAAGTATGGTTGAATCCTATGATCTTGATAAGGATCCTATCATCTGATATGTAATTTCCTGCGATCTCATAAATAATTCTCACAGCTTCAAATCAATGCAATCACAATATGTTGGAAAAGAATGGGGTGATGAAATCAGTGGATTGAACCTTTTCTTTCCAGAATTTGTAATATGAGAAAATGAGACATTTAGGATTGCAGAAAATCACACTGCAGCTGATGTAACCTTATGCTACCATACTTAATAGGAAGTTAATCTCTAAAAAATAATCTTCTTATCAAAAAAGAAGCAAAATCTCTAAATGAAGTGACTACCTTGCAATATTCTGATATGAATAAAAAATTGATGCTCCATAAGGTAGTGGTAGAACATCCCAAGTAGCAGTTTCCCTAAAACTAAAGCTATACTAAAAAAGGTACCGGTAGAAGATGAAACGTGTAACATTCGTAGCCTTTTTTTTTTTTTTTTTTTGGGTTTTATTTATTTACTCTTTTTTCCCAATCTTAATTAAAACCACCCTTCTCCACTTATGTCTCCATTTAAAATTTCTTGGATCAGATTAATTGCTAATCTCTTAGAATCATGATAAATGAATCTTAATTATTAGCTTTACTAAATTGTAACCTCCAAGAAATTTGTCTCCCCTTACTAAAATTCAACATGCCTATTTGTCTCTCCACTTAATTGCAAATGAATATTATGTTAATATTTCCTTTATCATTTGGCTCCACTTACTAATATTCAACGTAGCCATTTCTTGCCCATTAGGCATTGGCTTAGTTGTCCAACTCCCTCCCCAAAAGTCCCACCCCTCTAAGAGGGTGTGAGTTCGATCCATGTGATCCTCAAATATACCATGTGTGTGTGTGTGTTTAGAATGAAATTTCTACCTCAGCTTTAAAGAAAAAAAAAAAAAATGGTGGCCATTTCTCTCCACTTGATTGCAATTGAATATTATGTTCATATTTCCTTTACTAAAATCCAACGTGGTCATTTGTCTCCACTTAATTGTAAATGAGTAATACCTTAATATTTCCTTTAGAATCATGGTTAATGAATATTAATAAATTATTGCCTTTACTAAATTGTAACGTCTCTTCTTGGACGTGTGTGGGGAGTGAATTACTATTGGATGATCTTAGTTTCTTTATTTCTTAGTTGCCTCTTTGTTCAAAGGAATCTCATTTTCCTATGTGCGACATATCCAAATGTTGATGCAATCAACAAGAAGCTAAAAGTCCTATCACCAAATATTTCCAATAGAGTTGGATCTGTTTGTAACTTTGATGGAGGCCCCCATAACTGTGGGAAGTGCTAGGACACCAAAATCCTGAATAATCTTTCATTGTTACTCAAGCTAGCCAAAAAGATGAATTAATAAATGAGAGATGGTGTCATTTTTTTTTTGCTAATATAGGATTGCTTGTGAGAGGAAAAGAAGAGGAGAGGCAGATATGGTATATAATCCCTAAAAGTTGCTCAATTTTTGAAAGCAAACATGGAGGTGTAATAACCGTATGCCACTCTATTTGGTACTTAGGGGAAAGAAGACAATGAAAACCATATTGGAAAATATCATTAATATGTCAATTGCCGCAATCCATTCAAACATGATGTATATGTCAATGGCTCTATAGACGTTTTTATCACAATATTGAGCATCTTTTGGCATTGCTTTGGCAAGTGACTGAAAACTTTTTGCACTAAGGTTCTCATTCCTTGCAACTAGCATAAGATAAGCATCTATGAATCTTCCAATAGAAAATATTTTTTGGAGTGGGTTTTTTTGAAACAAAAGAAACATACGATTCTAAAGCCATTTTTTCAGTCCAATTATCAAGTCTAATATCATCCCTTCTACTTAATGAAACATCTTCAAAGCACCAATTATCAAGTTGATCTTCAAGTTTTGAGTTCTGAATATTATTTGCTAGAACATTCAAGCATTGTACATCATCATCACCAAAATTAAGTGTTTTTGGATTTGTGCAGGCCTTCTAGGCAATCCCTTTAGAGCATCTTTTCATGACTTGTAACTCTTTAACCCATGAAGAAATGGATTCACAGCTTTTGAAAATCCAAAAGTTTCTTTCTTTTCACAACCTAAAATATAAGAAGCTTAGAAAAGCCACAGCTTTGGACATTAGATTTCCTTGTTCAAGATCATCACTCATTTGCAAGGAATGTGCAGCAGAATATAATGGAGCAACATTGGATGCTGTTAAATAAACCTTACATTCATAACAAATTTGACTACTAATTCAAACGTTTTGGTTCCACCTAAGAGATTGTCTAGTTGGATAATGATGCTAGAGTCTCTCTTGCCATTACTTCTTCTTTGAATTACTAGTCGATTCGAATGTACACTTCTTGATACCATAGGGAGCTGACATCAAAGAAGCTTATATTTAGAAAGTAGAAGAAGATACAAATATAATTTGGGTAACTTCTGTTCTAACATTGTACTTTCTCTGCATATGTAACCTAGTATGCCTCACCAATTTCTTGTTGTTTGGTTTATTCTTAT
>OU015761.1:12511459-12525141 GCA_907173295.1 Fagus sylvatica
TAGTTCTTTGACTCAAGCCCTAAAATAGTTTGTTCCTTAGTCCTTACCCAAGGTATCAAAACTTTGTGCAAAGGAATAGCTCCAGCTGTGGAAATGGCATCATGTGAAGGCTGCAATATGATGCAGGTACTCCTACACTTCCTCCAGTGTCAGTTCCTATGATAGCAAGAACCTTTTGGTTCAATCTACTATGGACAAGCCAAGAAACACAAAAATTGCTCTTGAAAGAAACTTGCCTAAAATAAAATCAACAAGCTTTGCACCTACTGCAACAGCAGATCCACTGATCCTCCAGGTACCCAATCAGGCACACATGGATTTCTAGGTGTGCCATAATGTTTGTTTTCTCCATTTATACTGCCAAAAAATGGTCATTCAATTATATCCCATCAACTATGATGTAAACATTCAAGGACCTATTTTACCAAGATGAGTAAGTGACAGCCCTTGCCCATTTAGGAAGCAATTGGGAACTACAAAGAAATGTATTGGCTAAGTGTCATATTCCATATCATTTTAAAGAGGAAAAAAAAAAATGTTTGGACTAAAGATATTTTATACACAGAGAGATAATTGTATAAGCATGAATTGAATTGTTATCAATTTAAGATAGTTTTCTTAGTTTAGACATATCCAGAATTTACAAGCTAATTTCTGATTACTATTTGGAATCAACCCGTATACTTCTTCTACACCTCCCTCCCCCCCCCCCTATACTTCTTCTACACCCACCCTCCCCTCTTCTCCCCAAAAAAAGTTAATAGAATAGTGAAATTATTGGTTATTCTTGAATTCATACCTATTATTTGAATGGTTAATAATTTCAGCAGGCAATATTTATATAAGTAAAGTATTTTCATCCAACAAGATTTATCATTCAAGTCTGTTGAATCAATTAAGAAGGTGACAATCAGTACCCTATAATCAGCCACATGGCACTTGAAAGAGTAGTCAAGGATGGTGTATTAGACTCTTGATCTGTATTTCCTTTAAAAATGAATTGTTTCAAACTTGGAACTTTGTCCTTGACAGTCCTCAAGGACTGCACGCTTTACAAGATGACCTGCATTATTAGAAAAAACATGAAGTGAAATCTCACTTAATGAGAAACATATTGATCTAACACATAAGATGTATTTAGACAAAGGAAATGATGAAAGAATTCTAACTAGCCAAGCTTTTTCTTTTCATAGCATTTGAGATGTTTTTGCGGCATGCCTAAAAGGGAGGCATTCTAGTTAATTACCATCTTTTTTCAGCGTGATAGCTTTCTACTTCAATACATCCACTCCAAATAATACTTTTGCCCTGCTATGGAATCCAAATAAATATTCATATGGTCGATGCACTTACCCCCCAAATAACTTCTCCACTAAGTTGACAAGAGGTTGAGTAACTCAATCATTTGGAATGTCTGAAAGCTGGAAACAATCTTTTGCAATAACTATCTAACTGGGTTTGACAAGATCCTCATAAGGTAATTGTAGAAGTACTCGTTCAACTCTATTCAAAATTACAAGGTCCCTAGCAAACCATCCTAGATGAGAAATTGCTGTCGCATACTATCAAGATAACAGCAATTGGTTGGTTTATTATGCAAAGAATCATTGTTGATATGATTTCATCATTTGATATGACATAAACGTTCTGAAACACTCACTTCTGGATGCTTAAACTCTGATTCATAGGTTATTATGAATGCCCACACATGCAAACCCCATAAGTAGACACAGATGGTTGGTGCATGCATGATTTGAAAGAACTTACAAGGAGAAAAACGTGGTCATGAGATGTTAAGGAAAAACTGAAAAAACAGAATTGATTGGTTGCATCACAGTACAAACCAATTCTTTCAATTTGAACAATATCATAAGCATTTGCTATACTTTCAGATGCAGAGTTGAACTTTTTTGCACTACATTTCAATATAATATACAATTTGACTCTCAAGATACATAAATTAGTTTGTTCCTTACCCACAATCTCAAAAATTTGCACTAAAGGAATAAGTCCAGCAGTACAAACGGCATCATGTTAAGGCTGAAAACCAAGAATTCCACAATATCAAGCACCACATGGAATTCTAGGTGTGCCAAAATGTTTGTTTTCTCCATTTATACTGCCAAAACAAGGTCATTCAATCATATCCCATTAGGTATGATGTGAACATTCTGATGTAGGCTCTCGGGTAGAAGGGTTTGTGTTTAGGAATGGGGTTAGAGTGTGAGTTAATTTGAGTAGTAACTAGGCAGCATAAAGCCTCTGCATAGAGAAGTCCATCTCTAAAAGAAATAGCACAAAAGGCTAAGTAATTCTCATTCACAAAATATCAAATCTAAAAACTAAATTTACAAAGGCAAGGCCATGCATTATATAGCATGCCTCAGGTACAATCTGATTGGCTGCTGGATGCAGCCCTATGATTGGCTATCCTATGCTAAAAGCCCATTGGCTGAATTATTAACAACCCCTAACAAACTAACCAACTCAGCCAAGCCTTCCTATTGGCTGCACATGGCTTAATTCTAAGTGGTTAACAAGAAAAGACTAAGTACTAGGTTGTTAAGCTTTTGAGCCAACAAGTACAAGGTTGTCTCAAAACTAATTACAAGCCTAAAACAGAAATGAAAACACTAGCTTAGATGCTCCTGCATCACATTCAAGGACCTATTTTTCCAAGATGACTAAGTGACAGCCCTTGCCTATTTAAGAAGCAATTGGGAACCACAGAGAAATGTATTGGTTAAGTGACATATCCCATATCATTTTGAAGTACAAAAACAAGTATTGCGTTGCCACTTGACGAAATTAACGAACTAGAAATCCTGTGGACAAAGTCTAATATAAAATGAAAATTAAAACCACATTTTTCCTTTCTATACAAAATAATAATGCATATTGAAATTACACTGGCACATTGATAGATCACCTCTTTGCAAGTACAACCAGAATTGTGACATTGAGGGTAGTCTTTAGTCTCCTCAATTAAAGTAAGGGGGTGTGCATGACAGTCAAATGTGTAAGCACCTCTAAATAGGTGGCTGTTATATGTCTTTCTTGACATTTGGTTCTTCCCCAAGAATACATTTGGGATGAGCTGGATAACTGCAATTTGCACAGTAGTAAAACCAATGCTTCGGGTTTCGTTCTTCTTCACAGATATCACAGTAGTATTCACCAGAGTCATCTTCAGCAGTATAACAAAGAGTGAAGGGATGCTCATGTTGTTCGTACCTTGCAATAAGTGGTAGTGTAGCGCATCTGAAGTCCAATGCAAATCCACAAGTGGTACAACGGAATACTTTGAAACTTTTAGAATCACAACCATTGCATGTTTGCCAATATGGTGTATTGGAGAGCATAAGACGATGCTTGTGACCTTCATGGGTAAGGATATCTGAGATCAAACTACATTGAACATCGAGATCAAAACTGCACCTCCCACAACTATAGCTGAAGCCATTGTACTGTTGCCAACAGCCATTACATGTCTCATGTGTCTTTGTGAGGAGTGTGAGTGAGTGTTGATGAAGTGGGTGTCGCTTTCTTTTAGGTAATTCAACACAAGATTTATGGAGAAATAAGTTACACTTACCACAATTGTAAAATGGAGGATGAATGGCTCTTACACACCCATTGCATATCATGTTATTCTGAACCTCATCACTAAGCTTTAAGTCATGCTCATGACTGAAGTGTTTAATTTCTGTGGCTATTTTAGTTCCGTCCTTCCCCTCACTATGTTTTTTGACTTCAAAAGCTGTTGAGTCAACTGATTGTTCGGTGGAATCCTCATCTTTAAGTTCCTCCCTATTTTCTTTGTCCATAGCACAATCGAGGTGGGCAACAAAATCACACTCAGAGCAATAGTAAAGCCCATAGTCTGTGTCCACTTTCCGAACACAGATTTGACAAAATCGGGAATCGGATTGATGGACTTCAAGAGAATGGATGAGGTCGAGGGGGTGCTTGTGGCGTATAACTTTGACTCTGCGTAGGAAAGAAGCACAGCTTTTATGTGTCCAGAAATGGCATAGGGCACATAGATAACGCACAACATTGCTGCCTTCTTTGCCACAAAGGTCGCAAGTGAACTTGTCAAACTTCCAAAAGGGGGTCAATGGGTGGTCGTGGACTTCAGATTCTATGGTGAGCTGTAAATCAGCAGCACATCTGATGTGAATGTTAAAATCGCACCGTGAACAACGATAACGGTATTCCACATTACAATATTCCACATTACGATCTTCTTTGCAGACTACGCATTTGCTATAATCCTCAGCATATCTCCATTTGGGAAAGAGAATAAGAGGATGTTTTGGGTGCAAGGGATGGTGCAACCCAAGGGGTAGTTCGGCACATGATTTATGATGAAAATACCAGCCACCATAGCATGTTTTGCAACTGTAGCTAGGACCATAAACAGCTTCCCCACACCCCCAACAGCGTAATCCGCTTCTCTCGTCTTCATTGAAGACTAGCGGGTGTTCATCGTGACAAAAATGTTGAAGGTCCTCCATCTTGTATTATAAGATAAGATGCAGAGAAAACATGAAAGTTGTTGTTTAGAAAAGAAGTTAATAGATAGAAGATGGGAATTAGGTGGAGATAGAGACAGAATTTATTTGAGTTTAGGGATTTAAACAAAGATTAGATGCAACTGCAAGAGAGACTATTTCCACCTCTTTCACTTTTCGGACTTAGCTTGCAAACATCACGTGACTGGGAATTTGGATGTGGGGGCGTGACACTAGATGCAAGAGAGACAATTGGAGCCTAATCAAACACATCCTACGTGACTGGGAGTTGGGTCCGGTAGGCTTTCACTCTTGGGCCTAATCACGTGACTGGGAGTTTGCTGTTTGAAATTCTTTTCCTACAACAGTTTTATATTAATTTATTGGGAAACTGATGAGGTCAAATCATCATAGCTATATCTACATGAAGACTTCCACAACCAACCAATAATATGGATGGAAAATAAAACAAGTTGATGGCATTCACAAGGTATTAAACATAAGAAACTGTAGAAAAAACAAGTAGGAAATAAAAAAGCCTTGAAATTGAAGTATATAAACAGCAAGAGGAAATGGATACAGGTTGGCAACAGTGTCAGAACACAGCCTCCACCCCCAGCTCCTGTCAATTTGGAAGCTAACTTGTACTTCAACGTTGTCCTAAGAACAGTTTCTATGGAAGCATGGCTGACTCCCATACACTGGAGAAGACCTTGATTCATTTCTATTAACTCTTCTATCTTTGATTCCTTCTCTGTTATGGAGAGGTCATCAGGGGCTGGTGACTGGATAATGGTAGACAATTCTTTGCTGATAGAATCAACTGCATTAAACACAAGACTCATGGCATCTGGGTGCCGTAAGGTCCTCTCTGAAACACCAGCAACTAATGCCTTTGTATTCCTCCCAACCTTAGTGTTGGTAATGAGCATTTTGAGTGGCATATTGGACTTGAGGCGTGTCAAATTACCAGACCTAAACTTGATCATGTTGCCTGTTGCATAAGGATTTCAAATTAAAAGCAAATTCAAATGCAGTAACCCTCTTGCATTTGGGAGATAAAGGAAACAGAGTACTCATTGGTGAAGTTGACAAACATATGCACACAAGGCAGTTCTTTTTTCCCCCTATTTTAATTCTTCTTATTCCATTTTTAGGAGAAGGTGTGTATATGGAGAAAATGGATAATGAAATGCATTAAATTATTGAAAATTCCTACACTGTGTACAAGTTTAATGTGTGTGAGCAGCCCATTAATATTGTGTAGATAACTCATGACTCATTCAAGTAAGTCACCAACAAGTTTTAATAGATTAGGTGATAATGATGAATATAATATGAGAATGTACAACTCCAATTCCACAAAACAGATTGATTCACTTCTACTCATATTCAATATTGAATTCATTCTCACTTTCACAGGTAGATTTTTCAAATTGCCACTACTCTTACAATTCTTTCATATTACTATCAATAAACTAACATGTTTAATTCACCGCAGACACAAAGTGGTATGTAAATACCACTCAAGATGATGAGCAACAAGGAAAGACAACTTAGGCATAAAATGTTGATAAAAATAGAAAGGATAGATTTGTCTAAAGATCAAATACCATATGTGCTGACTGTGTTGTCAAGTCCAGATGGCTTTCCATGGATTATCTTTTCACCTTCAAAAGCCCATTTATTTAGCAATTCGAGCTCACTGTCCCCAAATACTGACCACCCCTGCTGGCTCATATCCAAACTCACTGAATCCGAGAAAGCAAGCAAAGCTGCTGTGAGTGCAACACACAACGCAGCAGATGAACCCAAGCCTGAACCCAGAGGAAGCTCAGAGGTGATAACCACCGTAGCAGGCTTAAATCTGATATGTAAAGAGAATAACATCAGAAAATAGAATACTAAGAAAAAAACAGTGAAAAATACAAACCGTTAATGGATGCATACCCAAGGATACAGGTGTATAGCCAGAGAAAAGCTGAAACTCCAGTAGCAAGTCCAATGTTTGCTTCTGGAATATTTTGTTCTTCGACTAGTGCTGCAATTGATTTCATGGTCTCTATTGAGCAAGAGGTAGGTTTTGAAGAGAGCAAATTCCCTGCTTCGGGTAGTGCTTCTTTGATTCTAGCAACTGGCCATGAAAATTCTAATGCCATATCCTTGAGTTGGAGTCTTAAAGAGTCATCATTGTCTATGAAAAAAGCACAAAAAAATCAGTGACAAATTCAAGAGAGAACCTGATGAGAAATGAACTAGAATTTTGCCAAAATAAAGAGAAAAAAGAAGTGCAAATTTGAAGAAATCTCAAAGAGACCATCACATATTTCATAAATTTAATTTGATCCCTAGCTCTTCAAGGAATGTGCGAGGATAAAAATTTTGAACTAGTGTACTTAACAAACATTGAGCTGGTAATGTCCAGTGGTCCATGCCTTTTCCTTCTATCTGTAAAGATTTAACTACTTTATTATTGTGTATATTTTGCCTTCAAAAAGAAATACCATACCAAAACACCGCAACACACACACATACTGAGGGAGGAAAATTACAAATGCTCAAAAGGGTATACTCCAATAAAAATTTCAACCAAACACAATTCAGTAAAAAAACGAAAAAGAAAAACCTTAATAAATGGTCAGCAACTATAGCATGCCCATCCAAATCAAGGGTAAATTAAAACCTGGTACCATTTTTCATGTGGTCAACACAGTTGAAACACAGAATCAACCAAATCAATGGAATAACCCACAAAGAAACAATAAAAAAAAAAAAAATGAACTTTTTGTTTTTTGGATAAATAATACCTCAACTTTATGCAAAGAACAATAAAAAAAGGATAAGAGGTTAGTAAGATTTATTGTGTTTAGGTCCACGGAAATACACATAACTCTTGCTTGCCATCATTAATCATCTACCTTGTAATCAATCATCAGTTTCAACAAACCTTAATATCAGTGAAGTAATTTGTTTTTGTTTTTTTTTTGGGTAGTGAGATTTGTTGATAAGCAGAGAAAGTTGTATAGGTTGGAACAGATATCAATGAGTACTTTCCACAAACAAAGCGGTTCAACCAAAACCAATTCAACCCAAACCCCAAAATCACAAATCCAAAGAACTGCAATACACAAACACACACATGGACACAGAGAAAAACCACAAATGCTCAAAAGGGTACATTCCAATCAACAAATTCAACCAAACCCAATTCCAACCCAAAGAAAACAATCACAGCAACACATTGCAGCACACACACACATCACAAAACCACAAAAAGCTCAAAAGGGTATCTTCCAATCACCATTTCAACCAATACCCAATTCAACCCAGTACCAAATTCTCCATCTTTATGCCAATTCAGCACAAACCCACATCACAAATGTCCAAAACAAAACAACCACAACAAAAGAAAATAGCAACAAAGAGAGTGAAAGAAATAGACCAGAGGGAGTGGGGAATCGAAGAGAAACATAGGTGTAGAGGTCAATGGAAGCAGCCACCGCCGTGGATCCGTGCACCACAGCATGCTCTCCGGTCAGTATGATTTTCCCTGGAGCTCTAGCTTTCACTTCCATTTTTTTTTTTTTTTTTTTCAATAAATGCTGCTCCTTGTATTCTTGTGTTTACTCTGTGTGTGTGTTCATAAATAACGAGAATGTCAAAGGGCGCTGCTGAGTGTTTTCACACCATGGATGTGGCAGCAAATTACTGGGTCACGGCAGCAAGTCCATCTACGGGTCCTATAAGTGTAAAATCAGCAATTTTTATTAAGAATGCAACTATCTTTGTTGCCAAACACACTAAAAATTTAGTTAAAAATAGCACATGGCAAATCACTTGAGAGGTCCACACCAACAGCACAGCAACCATCTTTTTTTTTCCCTCCACTTCCGCCTGTCTTCTTCTTCAGCATGACTCCCTGAACTGAAACACACGTCCATAGCAAGCAGAAAGTAAAAAAAAAAAAAAGACAACTTAGCCGAGAAGATCAAGCCAGTTCTAAGGTTGGATTTTTGAAGTTTTGGTGCTTATTATTTCTTGCCAATAATAATGAAACAGTAATCTTAAACATAGAAACCTTTTTTCTGTAAAACAGTGTTGCTGCCATTGTAGCTTGAGCTTGAGCTTGAGCTTGAAACAAAGTCACCATTTGGAGCAGAGACAGAGACCAACATTTGAGATTTGGAGCAGCATTTAACGTGAGTTTTGGAGTTTTGGAGGTCCATTGCACTGGTGCATTGACTGCACTGTTCACGTGGTATGTTTTTTTTTTTTTGCTCTTTTTCTTTTTTGTTAGTTGTGTATATTATTTAAGTTTATTTTTAGTGATAATCTGTACATATTTTTTTGTGTAATAAAAAATGAAAAAAAACAAAAAAAAATTATGCTTGTTTTAGGTGTAGCAAAATATTCATGATTATTGTATTATGGCTATAGATGTTTAATGGGTTTTTTCATGTTATTTTTTAATGATAATTTTAGTGAGTGTGTGTTGGTGTGTTTGAATGTTTTCTGTTATTGATACTAGTCACAATGTAATACTTTAGGTTTAGGTTGTATATCATTATTGGTACATGATAAATTATTTGGTAGAGTTTACATTACATGTTATAATTAACTTTGGTATTTGGCTTATAGGTTGTTGCAGTCATGAGTACACAAGAGATGGATGGTGTTAGATCCTTTGGTGCTAGTAATAGTTTTGTGGAGGATTTACCACAGCCTGTTGAGGGAAACATGCAGGAGGATACACCTGAGAGTGTGAGGAATTCAGTGATTGAACCAAGGGTTGGAATGGAGTTTGATTCACTTCAACAAGTCATTGAATTTTATAAGCATTATGCTTATTCGAAAGGATTTGCAACAATGACAAGGAATTCAAGAAAAAAGAAGGGCTTTAGTGAGACTTCTTATGTAAACTTGAAGTGTAACCGAGAGGGAAAATACAGTAGTTCGGTTGATGATCCTTCCAAGAAGAGGTCGACGATAAAAAATGCGTGTGAAGCTGGGATCAAAGCTTCGATGGATATTACCGATAAAAAATGGAGGATATTGAGTTTTATTGAGGATCATAACCATGAGTTGAGTCCTAGTAAATCTAGGCATTTTGCTGCTTTTCGGCATATAAGCACGGATACAAGAAGGAGACTCTTGATTAATGACAATGCCGGTGTTAGGATAAATAGTAGTATTAAGGCTTCCGTCGTTGAAGCAGGGGGTTATGAAAATATGACGTATAATCAAAGAGATGTTCGCAACTTTCTTGAAAAGGAACGTCGTTTAAAGTGTAAGGAGGGTGACGGACAAGCCTTGCACGATTACTTCGTTAGAATGCAAGCTAAAAATTCTAACTTCTACCATGCATTGGATTTGGATGATGAGTTACGTGTGCGAAATGTATTTTGGGTTGATGCGAGGAGTAGGGCAGCATACGAATCCTTTAATGATGTGATCACGTTCGACACCACATATCTAACAAACAAGTATGATATGCCATTCGCCCCTTTTATTGGAATTAATCATCATGGTGAATCTATTATACTTGGTTGTGGGTTATTGTCAAGTGAAGACACGGATTCGTTTGTGTGGGTATTTAGGCAATGGTTGCAAAGTATGTGTGACATTGCTCCAAAAGCCATTATCACAGACCAATGCCAAGCAATGCGGCGGGCCATTGAAATAGTTTTTCCGGAAACTGTTCATCGTTGGTGTATTTGGCATATTACGATGAAGTTGCCAGAAGCTGCTGGATTGGAGCTTATCAAGATATAAAGCTTATTTGCTTAAAGATTGGAAGCTTATCAAGATATAAAGCATTATTTGCTTAAAGCCGTGCATGTTGGTGTATTTGGCAATGATGAAGTTGCAGTGAAGCTTGCTGGATTGGAGCTTATCAAGTTAAAGCATTATTTGCTTAAGCCGTGCAAAAATGGAAGAGTCAAGAAAAATGGACATACCATCACTTTACATCATCTTGAGGAGAATGAGTGGTTGGCCAAGTTATATGAGGAACGGGAGCGATGGGTTCCCGCATTTCTCAATTCCAATTTCTTTGCGGGAATGTCGTCAACCCAACGTTCGGAATCAATGAATGCCTTTTTTGATGGTTATGTACATAGCTCTACAACTTTGAAAGTATTTGTGGAGCAATTCGAGAAGGCAATGCGGAATAAGGTTGAAAAAGAGATTTTATCAGATTTTGAGTGTTTCAAAGGCAAGCTGGAGTGTTCATCATCATCTCCTATGGAGAAACAGTTCCAAGAAGCTTACACCCATGAGATTTTTAAGCGGGTGCGACTAGAATTTGCTGGGAGACAAGGTTGTATAGTAAATGAGCTTGTTAGAGGTAGTGATGAAGTCAAATACAAGATTGAAGATGAAGCATGCCCAGGGAAGCTTTTTGAAGTGAGATTCAATAGCTCTGAATGCTTGGTTGGCTGTGTATGTCGCATGTTTGAGTTTAGGGGGATATTATGTAGGCATGCCTTATTTGTGCTTTCCCAGCAACGTGTGACTATACTTCCTGACAGGTATATACTAGACAGGTGGAGAAAGAATATCAAAAGAAAACACACTTACGTCTCCACTTGTACAGATGATGTACAACATAACCCTGTCTTGGAAAGGTACGAGAAGTTACATAGACTAGCAGTCGGTGTGCTTGAGATAGGGGCTGAGTCTGTAGAGAATTTTAATGTTCTAGAAAAGTTGTTAATTGATTTGAAAGACAACTTTTCTCGTTCATGTGATAAACAACCCTCGTCTCAGAGAAAGAATAGTGTTGGAGCTGCTCCTGATGTTGTTAGGACTGAAGTTGTAAGGAGTCCTACGGTTGTGAAGCGTAAGGGTCGACCTAGGATGAAACGGCTAAAGTCATCAATGGAGGAAGCGGTTTCAAAACCAAAGAAGAAAAGGAACAATGCCGTTGCTAGGAATCTTGCTCATTCAACATCAACTACTGGGGTACATAATTAAAAGACCACACTTCTTTTAATATCCTAGTCTATTATTGTTTATTAATTTTGGTTTAATTGTGATTGGATGGCCTAGGTTGGAGGTAGTGCTTATGGAGATTGCTCTACATCAAACATGGTAAGTATAGGTGATTTGCACTGTTATTATTCATATGTAGCAAAGATGTTATTTTGGGGCTTATGGTTGAATATATATATATATATATATATTTTTGTATTGTAGGAATATCCAGTGTCCATGCCACATTCACATGATGGAGTTATACACTTAACAAATCCAATGCCTTCCCAGAGTTTTGTGTCTGAGGTAAAGATATTTGTAATGTGGAAAAATTGGTTATTAAATCCTAGTTATTGCATACTTATTGTACCATGTTTTCTTTTACAGTCAATGTCACAGACTCAAGCTCATGGAAACGAAGACCAAGCCTTAAACCTTCCTTGATTAGATATATGTAAATATATATATATATTTTTTTTGTTAAACGATCCTCCTTTTTTTGTATTACGGAAGGATGCGTTGGTAGTTAGTTTTTTTGTATCATGGAAGGATCCGTCTCAATCTTGTATATCCTCAGCGTTGTTGTTTTTGCAAGAGGAAAGAGAAAGTGTAGGCTCCTTTCATTTCATTAATATACACCCATTGATTGTATTGTTTTTAGCTAGAGTGGATAATTAATGTATTTTGTCGTTCCAATCAATGATAATGGAAGTGCATACGTATTTGAGTGATTGCTAGTGGGTTATTCTAAGTTTTTTATGTATTCAGGTCATGGTGAATTTCATGAATATAGTAATTTTATGAAAGTTATGTTAGTGGTATACTTTGAACCAAGTTTGCAGAAATTGGCTAAGTTAAAACAGGTTTCTGGGTTGGTTTCTGGGTAAAGGCAGGTTTCTGGGTAATATGGTACCATGCACCAAGTTTGTAGAAAGTGTGGACAATTTTGTCCACACTTTAACAAAATTGTCCACACTTTCAGGCCAATATGAACACTGTTCACGTAGACTGTTCACGTTACTGCTGACGTGTACTGTTCACGTATGCTGTTTACCATGCTCTTCAAGTGTGGACAATTTTGTCCACACTTTGTTCAAATTGTCCACACTTTTTTCTGAAAGAGTTTACTGTTCACATAAAATACTGTTTACGTATCTCACAGAAAGTGTGGACAAAATTGTCCACACTTTGTTCAAATTGTCCACACTTTTATCAGAAAGAGTTCACTGTTCACGTAAAACACTGTTTACGTATCTGACAGAAAGTGTGGACAAACTTGTCCACACTTTTATCAAATTGTCCACACTTTCTGGGGATGAATTTTACTGTTCACGTGACTGTTTAGTGTTCTAACGTGCATCAAATTGCATGAATTTGCATGGCCATTGCAAGAAAATATAGACATTAATGTCCACACATTGATGCAAATTGTCCACAATTTCTGGGCAGACTTAAATGTTAAAATAAACATTTTTCTGGTACACAACACATTTCAATGAATACATTTCACTACATTCATTCATTCACATTCATTCAAATAAGCTTCCTCATTCATTCAACCAAATATTGTCTAATTACAAAAAGTGGTAATGACTACACTACACATTTATTGAATTTGATACCATAATACAACAATAAGGCCCACAATTACAGCAAGTCCTATTGTTAACAACTTCTTCAACGATTGGATGTCATCACGATGTACTGGTTGGACCATATCACGCATGCCACGCATCTCTGACTGAAGTTGATGCAAGTCCAGTAACAGTTGTGATGCATCAAGCAATTGTGATGCATCAACCATGGATTTAGAACTGGTTGCTTGTGATATCTCTTCCATTCTTTCACAGCCAGCTCGTTGGTTGATGGGCAAACACCAAGAAAAGAAACCGCATCGGTTGGCAGCACAACAATAATACAATTTGTTTTTGTTTAAACTTGATTCTGAAATCCTAACTGATGCTCTTTTGCCACAAACACAGTCTAAATTTCTAAATCTCAGCCCATCTCTAATTGCACTATTTACTGATGAGGAAGACATCTTTGCTGCACAAGTATTAAAATATGAATTTATATTATTAGGTTATTAAAAAATCATATAATATATTAGTTTATGTCAAAAAGCTTAGGGTTTTGAATATTAAGGGTTTGAATATTATTTGAGTTGAATAAATCATAATTAGGGTTTTG
>OU015761.1:12525241-12561590 GCA_907173295.1 Fagus sylvatica
CACAAAACCAGCCCCCAACCCTCACCAAACCAGCCCCCACCCTCACCCTCACAAAGCCAGCCCCCACCCTTACCCTCACACAGCCAGCCCCCACCCTCACAAAGCCAGCTGCCCATTCAAACCCCCATTGTGGACTTGCCAAGTTCACCGTCCAAGGCTGCCAAGAGAGGCAAAGCTGCCAAAAAGAAGGCCAAGGTGGCGGTGGTGGACTTGGCAAGCTCACCATCAAAGCAAGACAATGCAGGGGAGGCAGCTGCAGCTATGGTGGATTTGGTGAGTTCACCATCAAAGGGGGCTACTAGTGTGACGTATACAAGGGCGAAAACACGAGCCCACAAGAATCTAATGATAGTGGCCCCCCATTCGGAACCAGTTAGAAATGAGGTACGTGTGTTGTGTAATGATAAACTAACTTTATGTACTCCATATGAAAATCACATATGAAACACTATGAATGACATATGAAAATCACATGTGAACTAACTTTATGTACTCCATATGTTGTTGCTTTATATTGGGTTCATATGTCATTTAACTTTATGTTGGGTTAAATGCTCATGCTTTAACTTTTTTTTTGTTTAAAAATCACATATGAAATAACTTAATGTACTCCATGTTGAAAAATCATGAGCAGTGGGTGGATGCTCATTTCCTATACCAGCCAACAGCTGCTGATGAGGCTGTCTTGGCTGATTTTAGGAAGAAATGGGGGGCGCGAAAAGGCGGGGCACTAGGAAAAGGTTGTAACAATCTCTTCTTTCAATTATGTAATGATTTATGAAGTGATTATCAATATTACCTCATACTGGTTTATAACACGTTTAAAATTTTCTAGGCCCAACGAGGTTGATAGCAATGAGATGGCAATCTCGACCGAACATATGAGCTCACGGGTCGAGAGGTGTCATCATTGTTAGGCGATCAAGCTCAGGACGATGGTTCTAGGTGGATATCCACCGCGGTAATTACATATTTATTTTGCATTTTAGATCCTTTATTTATTGCATATTTGAGACATGAGTTTTACAATTTCACATTGTTTACTAAGCAAGTGTGACACACGCAGGTGGTGGACGCTTTCAAGGATGTCCTTATGCAAAAACTCACCGAAAGCGGCCATCCTCCACCGTACATAAACTTCATAATAAGCGTACATGGCGGGGTAAAATAACAAAATTTCAACCTTGGCAAATACTTGTTCATACTTTACACTATGCATGATGTCAATACAGTGAGCTCTTTTGTTGAAATAACTAACTATGATTTATGCAGACTACGATCTTGGGTATGGCTCCGTCAACCTCAACACAAAGAGGGAAAAGAACAAGAAAGGGTAAACAACCCATTCAAGATGACCAGCCTCAACCAGAAGCCATGTTCCGCCCTAGTTGGGTACGCTCAATGCCGACAAATTGCAACCGGGTAATTAGAGACCTCCAACTTTCATTTTGTCAAAAACTGTTGTTACATATCTATTCTCGGTGTATGACCTACCCTTTCGTGTTTCTTAATGCAGATTTTTGTCCCAGCATGCCACAATGGCCATTTTGTTATGATGGTTGTAGATTGTCTAGAAAAAGTTTTCTATTTTTTTATTCTTTGCCTAGTGCAACCCATAGAGCTTTGGCGCCAACATTGGTAAACACTTGTTTTTCATTTCAATTTTCTTGCTAACCCAGTATTTACATATAATCCCACTGATACTACTTTCTGCTGCTTGCATCATAGAGAAAAGCTTTGGAGCAGATATGCATAGAGAACTTGACCATAAGGATGTCCATACATGGCTCCTAAATACAAGGATGACATACCAACCCAAGATAAATACGCGTAAGTACCAATATCTATCATGACCTCAAATGTAATTGTTGCTATGTTGGTTCTGGGTTCACTTAATGTTATTACCATTTCCAGAAAATGTGGACAATAATGTCCAAACTTAAAGATAATTGTCCACACTTTCTATGGATGTTATGGATGTTACATAGGTTGTTGGTACATGTTGGTTTCTATGGATGTTATGAAAAAATAGTTACAAAAAAATATAAATAGCTTGTTGGATGTTATGGTACATGTTGGTTTCTATGGATGTTATGGTACATGTTGGTTTCAATTGAGAAACAGTACAAGAATCCAAAAACAGTCCTAAATAGCTTCATTTCAGAACATGGAACATGAAAACAGTTAAAAGGGTGTACCTGCATCTTCATGATATCTTGTTTACTCATCCTTTCTGAGAGAGAGAGAGAGAGATAAATTTAATCAAAAAAGAAAGGAAATGGGTCTTTAAGGGCTGAACCTGTAAGCTGAGAATAGTGAGACTTAAGAGGTGGGATAAGAGAGAGAGAGAGAGAGTGAGAGAGTTCAAGGGCAGTTGGTGAGCATTAAAACACTTATCTTTAAGCTTTGTCTTTCTGTTTCATGGTGTTTCATGGTTTTTTGAACTTTATTTTAACATGTTAGTTGCTCAAGCTACAAGAAATATCTTATAGTATATATAAACAATTGGAAATGGTTTTGCTGGACATTACTTTTTGGCTTAAAGTGGTTCATAGCCTAACTTGGCAATAAGGAAAGACATAATTTCCATAAATTATGTTGATCAATGTTGATTTTTATGTACTTTTGCCTCAATTTTTCCAGTTCCGACTGTGGCATTTTTATGTTGACATTCATGGAATCCTTGATTTTTTCAAACAAGATAGTACAGTTCAAAGAGGTATGATTTCCACACCTTTCATTTCATGATGCATTAATGCATTCATTTTAAGTCAAAACAACTAACCAATAATTTCTAAATCTCTTTTATGTTTTGTAGGCTGATTGCCCAAGAATAAGGCAACGCATTCTCCTAGAATTGTATTACACTTCCTTGCTGCCCAAAGCTGTACAAAGCTGAAACTGTGCTTGCGGCTGCCCAATTCTTTACCGGCATATAGTTGTTATGTTTTGACACATTTGTTATTTTTGTATTTACGTTTATACTTTTTGTATTTAAAACTCTATTCTTCCTATACTTGAGATTCTATTAAAGGTAGTGAACAGAAACAATATCTTTTTTTTTTTTTTTTTTTTTTTTAATTTTTTTTTTTTTTTTTTTTTTTTGTAAATGGAGTAAATAAATAAATGAAATGGTGGAATTGGTTGGATATTTTAGGTTACCCATGAGTTTCTTTTATATTTAATGTTACCAGGAGCAACCTATTGCCATTGGAATCTTCACATTACTTGTTGTGAAAGATATAAAAAAAGGATGTCTAAAAATGTTTCCCAAATTGTGGTGAAACTACATATGTTCAAACAAATACCCAGGAGCAAACTATTGCCATGTCTACATTGGAAATAATAAAATTTGGTTTTTTTTTTATTTTGAAGTGATTTTGGTTGGTTGAGATAGAAAATGACAAAATTGTTACAAAGATGCTAAGAAACATGTTTAATAGATGCCAAGAAACATGACCAATTCATATGAACATGTTTAAACGTTCATACAATTTTCTGGAAAATGTGGACAAAAACATGAAATTATGGACAAAAACATGACATTGTGGACAAAAATTTCGAATCTACTTATGAACATTAAAGTGAACCTCATACAATTTTCTGGAAAATGTGGACAAAAACATGAAATTATGGACAAAAATATGAAATTGTGGACAAAAATTTCGAGTCTACTTATGAACATTTAAGTGAACCCAGAAATGTTCATACAATTTTCTGGAAAATGTGGACAAAAACATGAAATTATGGACAAAAACATGACATTGTGGACAAAAATTTCGAATCTACTTATGAACATTAAAGTGAACCTCATACAATTTTCTGGAAAATGTGGACAAAAACATGAAATTATGGACAAAAATATGAAATTGTGGACAAAAATTTCGAGTCTACTTATGAACATTTAAGTGAACCCAGAAATGTTCATACAATTTTCTGGAAAATGTGGACAAAAACATGAAATTGTGGACAAACATTTCGAGTCTACTTATGAACATTCAAGTGAACTCAGAAAGTGTATTTCATGTTTTTGTCCATAATTTCATTTTTTTTGTCCATAATTTCATGTTTTTGTCCACATTTTCCAGAAAATTGTATGAACATTTCTGGGTTCACTTAAGTGTTCATAAGTAGACTCGAAATTTTTGTCCACAATGTCATGTTTTTGTCCATAATTCCATGTTTTTGTCCACATTTTCCAGAAAATTACATGAACATTTAAACATGTTCATACGAATTGGTCATGTTTCTTGCCATCTATTAAACATGTTTCTTGGCATTTTTGTAACAATTTTATTAATTTTTATCTCAACCAACCAAAATCACTTCAAAATCAAAAAACCAAACTTTATTATTTCCAATCTCAACCAAAATCAACCAAACCCAATTCCAACCCAAAGAAATATTGAACCACGACCAACACCTTTAAGCTTTTATTATTTCAAACCCATAACAAAATCATCAAAAACCCTCATAAAGGGTATCAATCCAAACCACCAACTTCAAACATCAAAACCTTCGTTATTCCCAAACCCAAATACCAAATTCTCCAAATCAGATGCTCAAATCAACACTTTCAAACCCCAAATCTTTCAAACGTCCAAACTGACAATAGAGAACCCAAATCTTAAAATCCAAATCAGATCACGTCAAATCAACACTTTCAAACCCCAAATCTTTCAAACTTCAAGGGACTTGGGGAATACGAATGAAAAACCTTCGGGGGAGAGAGATCCATGGCTTCATGAGGACAGCCATCGCCGTGGAGAGTGAGGAGCAGAAAATTCGGAGGAGAGAGCAGAGCAGAGCATTCGGGAGGAGAGAGAAAATTTCAGAAAAAATTGAGGAAAAATGTTTGGTTACACGGATAGTGGAACTTGGAATAGCAAACCGGGGATAGCGGGTTTGTCTTTTAGTGGGGGTGTGAAACAGTAACTTTCACACAGGGTGTGAAAGAAACATTTCCGTTTATAGTTTTATACGAAATAGCATGAGTTCTAATGATCGATTCTACTCCATGTTTTTATTGCCTTTTGTTATGTTGTGTTTGGTAGTAGTATCCACTCGAGCTAGTGGCGCGTGGGAAATACAGCAGTGATGTGGTTGGTGTAGATTGGACTAGGTTGCATGAATTATAAGGGGAACTTTTGTTCCAGTGCTCCAGTGTATTAGAACAGACACAATCAAGACATACGTTTATTTTGGTCACGTACCACAATCATGTCCTGTCCAATAAATTGGAGTATTAGACCGAAACCAAATCTTGAATTATAGGCATGGAGCACTAGAACGGACACGATTACAACATGTGTTTATTTTGGTCAAGTGTCACAATTGTGTTGGTTTAATATGTTGGAGTACTAGATTGAAGCAAAATCCTAAATTATAGGCATGGACAACAAATCATGAGTGTCCTAATCCCATCCCATCTAAATAAAAGACTTTTGATCTTATTAGACCATCTCATCACATTAATTGAAATATACTCAACTGTCCCATTCCACTTCTTTTTTTTTTTTTTTTTCCTTTCGATGATTCGATTGTTGGGGGGAGGATCTGAAATCTAAAACAACAGAAGATGCCAACAAATTGAGTTGCAAGACTCTTGATCATTTTTATTTTTTATATTTTTGAAAGAGTTAGACCGATAATAAGAATATCAAGAGTCTTGTAGTGAATTTGGATTCAAATATATCAAAATGTTGATAATTAGCGCATGTGTAAATCTAGAAGTATTTACTTAAACTTAAAATTAAGTTATTCTAAGGACGAAATAGAATGATATTAGGTTTGATGATCATTGAATATTATGAAGCTCCTTTATTATATTGTGCAAATTCTGTAATTGGATGTTCCATTTGAGCCTCCTAGGACAACTCACATTCAACTCCAGCCCCTTAAAGATTCAAGTTCCATTTGATTGGGTCGTGTTCTGCACAAGGTTGATAGGCGCTTGGGGATTCAGAGTGCTTCTCCACTAATGTGGGTTTACTCCCATTACTCTTTAGAGGTCAAAAGCCCATTATGATAGCTGTCCATCTTTGAACACATTTTGTTTATTTGGCAATGGAAGATGATTGAGGGAGTCTACAATGCTCACCTACCTTCACGGTTGACTTGGGGGCTCATTGGTGGGGCCACTTGAGGCTATTCAGTGAAACTAGGCCTTATGTATTTCTTTTCTTTTTTTTAAAAGTCCATTGGACTTTGATGGTTTTTTCATTCGAGAATGGGCTAAACATGGGCCAGTTTATAGTCTATTGAATCCATGCAACAAGAAAACATATGTATGCATCCAAAGATAATGTTTGTGGCACAAATGGTTTCACTGTATTTGCTTTTCTGGTTTGCCACTAGAGAAAAGAAATGAATAAAAATTGTTCAATATTAGTTAATGAGAATTTGTTCCATTGTCTGGTTAGTAAATGAGAAATGAAAAAGACTAGGGGGGAAGAAAATAATTCAAACTTTTCCTCTCTAACCAACCAAAGTTTTCTGTCCAAAAAGGTAAAATTTGAAGAGGATGTTTGTAGTTAGAACAAAAGTAGCCAAGATTTTCTTTTCTTGTTTTGTATTTTCCTTCCATTTTCTTTACATTAGCAATAAACCAAACAACAAAAAGTAAGTATATTTCTTTTTTAGATACATCAACTGTATACCAAATTCCCATTATGCTACTACCCATCTTATATAATGGCTCCTATCCTTGTCCAAGTTATACTATCTAATCACCAATATTAAATCATAAACTGGGATAAACAATTGTTCCAAACCTTAAATTGCATTGTTATCACAAAGGAATCTCTAATATCAATCAGCAACATTCCTTGATTGTCTCAAACTGAAAATAGAATTGGAGAAAGTCCTTACTACGAAGTTAATCCATTGAGTTGAAAATAGCACAATATATTGATGATAATGTAGTTATTTATTAGTTACATTTCAGAGTCACTTAGAGAATTACATGTTTCAAGAAGAAATGGCCTCAGTGGCACAAAAGTGCAAGCATAAAGCCCTTTCCCATTTTTATTTCTATATTAAACATTAGGAAGATACAATTTCAGTGACCCTTTTTCTCTGCAATGCCAACCTCTTCTTGTAGAGTGTCATAAAGAATCTCAACAAGACTAAGCAAGAACCCATCTGAACCATGTTTTGCCAACAAGGAAATTGACACAGGAAGATTATCATACAGTCCTAGTGGTATGCTCACCTGTAGATATGTAGAAAAAAATTTATGTGGTTGAGATCGTCATGTCTCACAACACACACACACACACACATAAAGAGAGAGAGAGAGAGAGAGAACTTGGCAGAATCCAGATACTCCAGCAATTGACAGCAAGCTAAAAGTCTTGACAAGAAGAGCTTCCAAAGCAGTTGGATCACTTTGTAGTTTTGGTGGAGGCCCCTGGAACTGTGGGAATTGCCTAGGACACCAAAATCCTGAATAATCATCAATTTTAGAAAGTGAAGCAAGATTCCACTTTCTTTTGCTGCTATAAGTAGCATGTGAGAGAAAAGTGAAGCAAGATGCAGATATGGTGCATTATACTTCCTAAAAGTTACCCAATTTTGAAATACAAACATGGAGTAATAACTCTATGCTATTCTCACAGTCTCACTACCCTCACCACTTTTAAATTTTTTTTAAAAGAAGACGCTTACAACCATAATGGAAAACGTCAACATATGTAATTTGTTTAAAACAATCTGCAATTCTTCAATAATACAATTCCACTTATACTTTGGGATGCATTTCCAGGAAATAGGGTCATCTCACAGACAAGTCCATGAACAGATATTAAGCTCCATATTCAAATCTAGCTTAGTGAAACATTCAACAGAAGAGAAAGACAGAGTACCCCAAGAAGAGCATTAAGAGCAGCATGTAGTTCAGTCTTTGCAGAGTGACAGACATCCACATTTTCATCAGTTGTCCTAAGGGCTTCCCAAGTCCGTTCTGATATTCCAGGACCCAAATCTGGTTTGACGGTACTGACCCATTCACCATGGTTATTCTTGAATTCATACCTATGTTTTAAAAGGCTAATAAGTTCAAAAGCCCATGTTTATATAACAGTATTTTCATCTAGCAAGATCCACACCAATATCATAGTTATCATTCAAGTCGTTTGAATCAATTGTTCTAGTGACAATCTGCACCTTTGAAGCAACCGCATGGCACTTGAAAGGGCTGCCAAAGATGGTATATTATACTCTTGATCTGCATTTTCCTTAGTCATGAATTGTTTTAAACTTGGAACTTTTTCCTTGACATAGTCCCCAAGGATTGCATGCTTTACAAGATCACCTGCATTATTTGTGAAAAGCATGATATGACATCTCATATATTTATGTGAACACAGATGTTTGGAAACAGAAAAACAATGAAATATGACTGCATGACATAAAATTAATAATGAGCTAAGCTTTCTCTTTTTGTAGCATTTGAGAGGTATCTTTTGCCGGATGACTACAGAGACAATCTAGTGAATTACAATTTTTTTCAGGGTGATACTGCATAAATCCACTTCAGATGGTACTTTTGTCCTTAAACTTCTAAGGAAACAAAATTGAGTTATTTAAAGTTTATATGATGTATGAACTCCTCCCACATATTGAACTACAAAAATAACAAATTTATATGGTCAATGCACTAACCCCCAAATAACTTGTTCACTGATTTAAAAAGAGGTTCAGCAAGTCGATCACTTGGAATGGTTGAAAGCTGGAAACAATCTTCAGCAATAATTATCTGCGAGGGTTTGACGGGATCCACATAAGGTAATTGCAGTAGTACTCGTCCAGCTCTGTTCAAAATCACAGGATCCCTAGCAAACCATCCTGGATGAGAAATTGATGTGAAAAAAATGTCTATGCCATTAAGAAGGACCACAATGAATAAGGAATTACTAATCACACTATTAAACGAAATAGCAGCAATTCACTCGTCTATTATGTAATGAATAGTTGATATGATTTTGACATTTGAGTACAAAAATAAGCTTCTAGACAAACTACTTCTGATAGCTTAAGTATTAGAGATTATTACGAATGCATGCATATGCACAAAGAGATATATTCTAAATTAAAGCACAGGTAGCTGGCACATGGAAATTCACAAGAATTTAAAAAAGCAAATTTTGTTCATCATCCCCATTTGGTCATACTTTCAGGTGCAGAGTTGAATTTCTTTTAAATATATCTTGATATTAAGTTAGACATTTCAAATCAAGCCATCTAATAGTTGATTCCTTACCCACGGTATCAAAACTCTGTGACATAGGAATAACTCCAGCTGTTGAAATGACATCATGTGAAGGCTGAAAGCCAAGAATTCCACAATATGATGCAGGTACTCTTACACTTGCTCTAGTGTCAGTTCCTATGATAGAGAGAACCGGTTCAATTTATTGAGGACAAGCCAAGAAACATAAAAATTGTCCATGAAAAAAAACTCACCTAAGGCGAAATCAACAAGCTTTGCGCCTACTGCAACAGCAGATCCACTGGAAGATCCTCCAAGGTACCCGATCAGGCACGCATGGATTTCTAGGTGTGCCATAATGTTTGTTTTCTCCATACATACTGCCAAAAATGTGGTCCTTCAATCATATGCCCAACAACAATGATTTGAATATTCAAGGACCTTCTTTTTTATTTTATTTTTCAAGATGAATACCTAAGTGAGAGGCCTCAACTATTTTAGGAAGTAATTAGAAACCACACATAAATGTATTTGTTCAGTATCATGTTCATGTCATTTACTGCGTGAAAACATTTGTTTAGACTAGAGATATGTCATACTTAGAGAAATGGTTATAATCATGAATTGAATTGTCATCAATTCCCAAAATTATGTTAGTTTTCTTATTTTTAGACATATGCAGGAAATACAAATTCATTTCTGATTACTATTAGGAATCAACAAAAGTTCTTACTAAAAAAAAAAAAGAGTTAATAGAAGGTAATCAAGTTATTGATATTTTTAATACTAACCAGTATGCCATTTCATCCATGACAGTTTTACCAATACATGTAGCACCTCCCCTTAAGAGAGCCAAAACGGCTGGGGCTGTCGATGTGGCAGCCGGATGAGTCTTCGCCCATTCAGGATTTCCAAACCCAGTCACATATCCTTCCACATCAAATCTGTTTCCAAATAAAAAATTAAAGAAAAATCCAATACACACATACTCCCACCCACAAAATCTGCAAAACAACAAATAAAAATACCCAATTGCTGATATTGATATCCACACACACCTTAAAAGAATATAGATAAACCCCAATAGCTGAAAATGATAGCAATTGGCTCACACACACACAAACACACAAAATTGAATAGGAACCCATCTGAACCATGTTTCACCAACAAGGAAATTGAGACATGAAGATTATCATACAATCCTAGTGGTATGCTCACCTGTAGATATGAAAAAGCAAATTACAAGGATTTCAACAGGTCTTAACATAAACAAGCAAGGAAAAAGTAAGATTGCTATGTCACTCAGATAAAGAAGCTGGCATAATCTAGATGCTGATACAATCAACAAGAAGCTAAAAGTTTGTGGAACATTACAAGAGAGGAAGATAAAGAGTACACCAAGAAAAGTAATAAGAGCAGCATGTAACTCAGTCTTCACAGAGTGACAGACATCCCAGGTACCAAATCAGGTTTGATAGTACTGATCCATTCACCTGTAAGGTTTTGAAATTCTGTGTATAATATTCTCTTAGTAGAGGGATTAAATACATGTACAAAGTATATAAAATAGGAAAGGACAGCAATACCCTAATTATAGCACCCTAATTACAGTCTAAAATCAAGAATACAGCTATCAATTAGAATACATAAGAAACATGTGTCAAATTGGTTTAACATCACCATGGTTATTCTTGAATCCATACCTATTATTTGAATGGTTAATAAGTTCAGGAGGCAATGTTTATATAAAAACAGTATTTCCATCCAACAAGATTTAGATTTTAGACCACTATCAAAGTCATCACTCAAGTCTTTTGAATCAATTAAGAATGTGGCAATCAGTACCCTTTAATCAACTGCATGACACTTGAAAGGGCTGCCAAGGATGGTATATTAGACTCTTGATCTGTATTTACTTTACTGTTGAATTGTTTCAAACTTGAAACTCTCTAGTTGAGATAGTCCTCAAGGAATGCACACTTTACAAGATGACCTGCATTATTAGAAAAAAACATGAAGTGAAATCTCACTCAATGAGAAACATATTGATCTAAAGACATAATATGTATTTGGACAAAGAAAATAATGAAACATTACTTTATGACAAAAGATTTCTAATGAGCCAAGCCTTTTCTGTTCATAGCATTTGAGATGTATCTTTTGCTGCATGCCTAAAAGGAGACATATATTCTAGTTTATTACTATCATTTTTCAGGGTGATAGCTTTCTACTTCAATAAATCCAGTTCAGATAATACTTTTGCCTTTAAAATGCTATGGAATCCAAATAGAGCCTTTTAGAATTAGACAAATAAAAGATTCATAGCAGTAATTATCCGATTGGGTCTGACATCAGGTAATTATAGCCGTACTCGTCCAATATTCAAAATTACCGGGACCCTAGCAAACCATTCTGGATGAAAAGTTGGTGTCAAAGAATGACATCCAGCCCCCCCAAAGCAAAGGAAATGACTTCTATACCAGGAGGAGGACTAGAATGCAATCGAAATTGATGTAGCCTACTTTTAAACAAGATAGCAGCAATTGGT
This sequence comes from Fagus sylvatica, assembly GCA_907173295.1. Lineage (NCBI taxonomy): Eukaryota > Viridiplantae > Streptophyta > Magnoliopsida > Fagales > Fagaceae > Fagus > Fagus sylvatica. The sequence goes on from OU015761.1 coordinate 12,537,001, forward strand.
TTGTTTATTATGCAAAAAATCATTGTTAATATGATTTCATCATTTGAGAATGACAAATCACTTCTACATGCACGCACACACTCACACCCCATACAGCAGACACAGATAGCTGGTGCATGCATAATTCACAAGAAATTAGGAGAAAAATGTGGTCATGAGACGTTAGGGAAAAACGTAAACAACACAAGTTTTTTGTTGCATCATAGTACAAAACAGTCTGCCAATCTGAACAATATCATCAACATTTGCCATACTTTTAGGTGCAGACTTGAACTTTTTCCTGCTAAATTTCAATATTAAATTCAAATTTGACTCTTGATATAAATTAGTTTATTTCTTACCCACAGTATCAAAACTTTGCGCTGAAGGAATAACTCCAGCAGTGGAAATGGCATCATGTGAAGGCCAAAACCCAAGAATTCCACAATATGATGCAGGTACTCTTACACTTCCTCCTGTGTCAGTTCCTATGATAGCAAGAACCTTTTAGTTCAATCTATTAAGGACAAGCCAATAAACACAAAAAATGTTCTCTAAAGAAACTCACCTATGGAAAAATCAACAAGCTGTGCACCTACTGCAACAGCAGATCCACCGGAAGATCCTCCAGGTAGCTGATCAGGCACACATGGATTTTTAGGTGTGCCAAAATGTTTGTTTTCTCCATTTATACTGACAAAACAAGGTCATTCAATTATATCTCATCATCTATGATGTGAACATTCAATTATATCCTCATTTAGTGTTTGATTATGGGCCTAATGAAAGGCATGCTTGGTGCACATGATGTGAATGGGATTGGGTGGTACACATGAGGCTTTTGCGTTCATACAGATTTGGACATGTTGGTGTTTATTCTGTTTGATTATGGGTCTTATAAAATGCATGGGGTTGTCAAATGGTGCTAGCAAAGTAGCAATTTTCCCAGGTGATAAGTGGAGCTGGTGGTGAATTGGTGTGGTCAAGTCTTTTAATATATCCAAAGTATATTTCCTTCTACAGACCATTTTTTTCCTTTTTATTTGCTTCTGCTTTATATAAATAATAAACCAAACAACAAGAAATAATAGGAGTACATTGCTTCATTTGATTCGTGGAAGACCAAGGGAAAATAAAAGTTGGGAAGACATAGGACCGTGGGAGGATTCTTATAAAATTCACTTTTCTTTCTTTTCTTCTTGGCAACCAAAAGAAATTTCCAATTTTCCTCTTGGTAACCTAATGAAGCATAACTGATCTTGCAGGCTCTCTTCCTATACTAAAATGTGAGTTTGGTTTTCAGATACATCAACAAGATACCAAGTTATCATCATCTTAGCAATCTTTTTCAATGACTACCATCTTTGTCCACACTATACAAATATAATCCCCAATATTATTAAATTATAAATTTGGATACATTGTTCTCCTAAATATTAAATCAAACAGTATCTATTACCATAAAAGTATCTCTAATTCTTAGCAATAAAATAAAAATAAATAAAAATATCTCTAATAGCCATATGCAACATGCTCTGATAAATCTAAAATTGTAGGTAGAGCTAGAGAAAGTCTAGGCCTATGAAGTTAATGCATTCAAGTAAAAATGGCTCTGCATTATTTGTGCAAGAAAATGATAATCAAGTAGTTATTAGTTACATTTCAGAGCCACTTGGAGAATCAAATGTTTCAAGAAGAAAGAGCCTATGTGGCAGAAAATTGCAAGCAAGAGAATTTTTTTTCCAATTTTATATATGTGTGTGGGATATAGGATGAACAATAAAATATTAGGAAGAGACAGAATTCAGTAACCTATTTTCTCAACAATGTCAACCTCTTCCTTGAGAGTGTCATAAAGAGTACTCTCAACAAGATTGAGTAGGTACTCATCTGAACCATGTTTCGCCAACAAGGAAATTGAGACATGAAGATTATCATAAAACCCTAGTGGTATGTTGACCTGTCGATATGCAGAAACAAATTACAAGGCAGTCCAAAGGTCTTAACATAAACAAGCAAGATAAAAGTAAGATTATTATGTCACACAAAGAGAGAACCTGGGAAAATCATGCTGATGCAATCAAGCTAAAAGTCCTATCACAATTTTTTTCCAAATAGAGTGGGATCTGTCTGTTACTTTGACGGAGGCCCCATAACTGTGGGAAGTGCTAGGACACCAAAATTCTGGATAATCTTCATTGTTACTCAAGCTGGCGAAAAGATGAATTAATAAATGATAGATGGTGTCATTATTTTTGCTACTACATGATTGCTTGTGAGAGGAAAGGGAGAGGAGAGGCAGAAATGGTATATACTCCCTCTAAGTTTCTCAATTTTGAAGGCAAAAATGGAGTCATAACTGTATGCCACTCTGACTACCCGCACCAGTCTTCAAAAATTTAAGGGAAAGACTTTCAAAGTTTCTATTTGGTACTTGTGGAAAGAAGACAATGAAAACCATATTGGAAAACAACATTTATATTGCTTTTGTAATTCTTAAAGAATCCACTTTTATCTTGGGATCATGCTCTGGGAAATAGGTTGGATATACTGGATTCATTATCATCAATAACATAAAGACACAACTTTTTTGGGTTTTGTTATGTCATCAACAAATTGAACCTAAATACATATTGACCATCACATTAGATGTGTGTGTAATGCATATACCATATCTGATTCCAAGAGAGTTTGAATTAGATGTGAGTGTATATGTATAGACTATAGAGAGTAAGTGTATAAATCTTTGATGCATAGATAGAATTTTTGACTTTTGAGCATCTCTCTTGCATTAAAATGGGTGTTTATCTATTTGAAAGATAATGACATATCCTATGAAGAGGCGTACATACATGTATACAAGCACATAAATGTGATTTTGTAGACATATCTGTTGTCACATATTAAGCTCTTAAACTTATTCAAATAATAAGTTTACCCTTTTTTTTAAAAAAAAAATGCGGGATTATTGGATTTCTATATAGCAGAATATTTGTTTTGTGAAAAATTACAAGAGAGAAACATAAAGAGGACCCCAAGAAAAGCAATAAGAGCAGCACATAAGGTAACTCAATAAACCCACTTCAAATAATACTTTTTCCCTGCTATGGAATCCAAATAAATATTCATATGGTCAATGCACTTACCCCCAAATAACTTCTCCACTAAGTTGACAAGAGGTTGAGTAACTCAATCATTTGGAATGTCTGAAAGCTGGAAACAATCTTCTGCAATAACTATCTGACTGGGTTTGACATGATCCACATAAGGTAATTGTAGAAGTACTCGTCCAACTCTATTCAAAATTACATGGTCCCTAGCAAACCATCCTGGATGAGAAGTTGGTGTCAAAGAATGAGACCCCCCCCAAAACAAAAGAATGACTTCTATACCAAATAAGAGGAAGGCAATAGAAATTGATGTAGCATACTATCAAGATAACAGCAATTGGTTGGTTTATTATGCAAAGAATCATTGTTGATATGATTTTATCATTTGATATGACATAAATGTTCTGAAACACTCACTTCTGGATGCTTAAACTCTGATTCATAGGTTATTATGAATGCCCACACATGCACACCCCATAAAGTAGACACAAATGGCTGGTGCATGCATGATTCGCAAGAACTTACAAGGAGAAAAACGTGATCATGAGATGTTAAGGAAAAACTGAAAAAACAGAATTGTTTGGTTGCATCACAGTACAAACCAATTCTTTCAATTTGAACAATATCATAAGTATTTGCTATACTTTCAGATACAGAGTTGAACTTTTTTGCACTACATTTCAATATAATATACAATTTGACTCAAGCGACATAAATTAGTTTGTTCCTTACCCACAGTCCTCAAAACTTTGCACCAAAGGAATAACTCCAGCAGTACAAGGCATCATGTGAAGGCTGAAACCAAGAATTCCACAATATGATGCAGGTACTCTTATACTTCCTCTAGTGTCAGTTCCTATGATAGCAAGAACCTTTTGGTTCAATAATCTATTAAGGACAAGCCAAGAAAGACAACAATTGTTCTTGAAAGAAACCCACCTAAGACAAAATCAACAAGCTTTGCACCTACTGCAACAGCAGATCCGCTGATCCTCCAGTACCTGATCAGGCACACATGGATTTCTAGGTCATTCAATCATATCCCATTAGGTATGATGTGAACATTCAAGGACCTATTTTTCCAAGATGATTGAGTGACAGCCCTTGCCTATTTAAGAAGCAATTGGGAACCACAGAGAAATGTATTGGTTAAGTGACATATCCCATATTATTTTGAAGTACAAAAACAAGTATTGCATTGCCACCTGACGAAATTAATGAACTAGAAATCCTGTGGACAAAGTCTAATATAAAATGAAAATTAAAACCACATTTTTCCTTTCTATACAAAATAATAGTGCATATTGAAATTACACTGGCACATTGATAGATCACCTCTTTGCAAGTACAACCAGAATTGTGACATTGAGGGTAGTCTTTAGTCTCCTCAATTAAAGTAAAGGGATGTGGGTGACAGTAAAATGTGTAAGCACCTCTAAATAGGTGGCTGTTATATGTCTTTTTTGACATTTGGTTTTTCCCCAAGAATACATTTGCGATGAGCTGGAAAACTGCAATCTGCACAGTAATAGAACCACTGCTTCGGGTTTCGTTCTTCTTCACAGATATCACAGTAGTATTCACCAGAGTCATCTTCAGCAGTATAACTAAGAATGAAGGGATGCTCATGTTGTTCGTACCTTGCAGTAAGTGGTAGTGTAGCGCATCTGAAGTCCAATGCAAATTCACAAGTGGTACAACGGAATACATTGTAACTTTTAGAATCACAACCATTGCAAGGCTGCTCATATGGTGTATTGGAGAGGATAAGACGATGCTCGTGACCTTCATGGGTAAGGATATCTGACATCAAACTACATTGAACATCGAGATCAAACCAGCACCCACGCTGATCACAACTATAGCTGAAGCCATTGTAATCTTGTTGACAGCCTCTACAAAACTGACGTATGTTTGTGATGAAGAGTGTGAGTAAGTGTTGATGAAGTGGGTGTTGCTTTCTTCTAGGTAATTCAACACAAGATTTATGGAGAACGAAGCTACACTTACTACAATTGTAAAATGGAGGGTGAATGGCTCTTACACACCCATTGCATATTTGGTTATTCTGAACCTCATCACTAAGCTTTAAGTCATGCTCATGACTGAAGTGTTTAATTTCTGTGGCTATTTTAGTTCCATCCTTCCCCACATTGTGTTTTTTGACTTTAAAAGCTGCTGTTTCAACCGATTGTTCGGTGGACTCCTCATCTTTAAGTTCCTCCCTGTTTCTCCAATCCATAGCACAATTGAGGTGGGCAATAAAATTGCACTCAGAGCAATAGTAAAACCCATAGCGTGTGTCCACTTTCTGAACACAGATTTGACAAAATCGAGAATTGGATTGATGGACTTCAAGAGAATGGATGAGGTTGAGGGGGTGTTTGTGGCGTATAACTTTGACTCTATGTGGGCAAGAAGCACACCTATTATGAGTCCAGAAACCACAATAGGCACAATGATTGGGTATACCCGTACCTTCTTTGCCGCAAAGGTCGCAAGTGAATGTGATCCACTTCCAAAAGGGGGTCAATGGGTGGGTGTGGACTTCGGATTCCATGGTGGGTGGTAAATCAGCACATCTGATGTGAAGGTTAAAATCGCACCGTGAACAACGATAACGGTATTCCTGATTACGATCTTCTTTGCAGACTACGCATTTGCTATAATCTTTGACATCTTTGTTCTTATATCTCCTTGGGCTAAAGAGAATAAGAGGATGTTTTGGGTGCAAGGGATGGTGCAACCCAAGGGGTAGTTCGGCACATGATTTATGATGAAGGTAGTTCTCACAGAAGCTGTGGCTTTCACAACTGTAGCTAGGACCATAAACATCTTCCCAGCACCCCAAACAAGGTTCTCCGCTTCTCTCGTTTTCAAAGAATACCAGCGGGTGTTTATCGTGAGAAAAATGTTGAAGCTTTTCCATCTTGTATTATAAGATAAGATGCAGAGAAAACATGAAAGTTGTTGTTTAGAAAAGGAGTTAATAGATAGAAGATGGGAATTAGGTGGAGACAGAGACAGAATTAATTTGAGTTTAGGGATTTAAACAAAGATTAGATGGGGAATTAATTTGAGTATTTGGAGCTGTTTCACTTTTGGGTCTTAGCTTGCAAACACGTGACTGGGAGTTGGGTCTACTGCTTTCACTTTTGCCTAATCACGGAAGTTTGCTGTTTGGATTGTTTTGTGGGGGCGTGACACAAGTGTTTTATTGGGTCTTATACAATCATTCGGGTTAGTCAAATAGTGCTACCAATTTTCCCCGGTGGATGATATATGGAGCTACTGATTTGGTGTCATCTTTTAAAAAGTCTACGGTAGCATTTTAAAACATTTTGTACATTCAGGTAAGGTGATTGATATAAGTCTGAGTGAACATTTGATAGAGATTATTTTCAAGTTACACTTAGATAGATTATACAAATGTATGACTTATTTAGTATATATATATATATATATATATTTTTATCTTTTGTTAATTTTTTATTATGTGTTGGATTTCAGTGTTTATTTATAATTTTTATTCTTTTTTTAGAAAATTGAAAAAAGGAATAGCCAGGTGGAAGAACCCATGTTGTGGAGGCATGTTTTGTTTTCCTATTTGCACCTATTTCATTGACGTAAAACGTTTTTGGTTGATGAAAAATGTGGATATTATAAACAATCTTTTTGGCAAAATTAGAGAGAGAGAGAGAGAGAGAGAGAGAACTTACCCCTTTCTTTCCACGTGCATACTCCAAATACATCTGCCGGCGGTAAATCTGGTGCATCCTATATTTTTCCCATTGAATCCTGTGTGTCACTGGAGAGATGGCACCATCAATCCCTTATTTCCCTCTCTTTTCACCACTCATCAATCAACTATTCAACAAACTAAAATACACACTCTTCTCTCTCTCTCTCTCTCTCTCTCTCTCTCTCTCTAACCAGAAACAACTAGCAAATCTGTTTTTTACAAAAGGATTTTTTTTTTTGGATCCCAGCTCAAATATCTTAACATAATAATTTCTTATTTTGATTTGACACCCAAAAAGCTACGAATAAATAAGGAATAAGACACTAGCTGCACAACAAAAAAATATAAACTGGTTGACACTTTTTAATGTTTTCTAAATGAGACATTCAAGGTTTAAATTGACCCTCACCAGCTATTGAATTATTAAAAAAAAAAATTGATTCTCCAATTCTTTAATTTGATTCACTTTCTTCTATGTATATTAATTGTCACCAATCATTAAAAATAACCACGATATTCTATATTCATTATTAACAGCATTTATCCAATATGATGAAAATTCAATATGAATTTAGGCAGAAAGGGTGTATATTGAGTGGAATTTGGGTTTTGCTTGCCTATTCAGAGATAGAACTTTAAGTTTCATTTTACAAATTGAACAAGAAGTTGAGGTTTATTGAAGTTCAAGTTTCAAAGTACACATAGAATTCAAGTTGATATCAAGTAAAGAGTGTAGCTAAACTTTGCCATCATGTTTGATCTGGTTAATTCTCTATGTAAGTTTTCACATATCCTACATCAGTCAGTGCATCTCAAAACAACAAAGTCAATCCAACAAAAACTAATAACTGAAAGTTTAGGAGTAGCAATATTCCGAGGATACAAAAATTAAACGTAAAGTTTTTTAGAGTTTCATATAAACCTTAAGTGAGCTTAGTTCACTGTAAATCTGATTTTAGTATGAGAAATGCAACACACAACTTCTTAGTTTTACTACTAAATAAATTTTTTCCATAATAAAAGTTTGTGCTTGTTGGAATAAATTTCTTTCCTACAACTACCATGCTTACCAAATATTAAGGTGATCCATTATTCTTTCCAAATATTAAGGTGTGTAGGCTTTAAAAACTCACTAATCTATGAAGAACTCTTATATTGTTTTTGAATTCTTAAATATACTAAAAGAATGACAACAACCGATTTTCGTGAAATTATGCTTGTGATAACTTATAATAGATATTTAATAAACATAAGAAAATAGTGATATATAAAAAGTAATTGAGTGATATACCTTTTATTAAAGCTACATTAAATGTATCATGAACCAAACCCATTTAACAAAAATATATTTCACAAAAATATATTTGTTACTTCAAGTGCAAATTAACAGCTAAATAGGCCCAAAATTTTACAATATTAACATCTATATGACAACTTTTAGGCAAACAAAGCAACCTACTATTTATGAATAGCAATAGAAAAACACACATACATATGAAGAAGTTTGCATAAGCAATCATCAATACTTACAATCATCATCCATTTTTTGCTTCAAAGCACACCTAGGTAAGCTTCCAACTTAGCCTCACTTTCAATTATGTTAAAGCTAAATTCATATGGAGCTCATCTCCAACTTCAAGTATATATAAGATTATTATGCCATTATGCCAAAAAATAAAAAACACAAAAGAAAAGCAAAGCAAAGAAAGAACAAGAGAACAAATTAAGCAAGGTATTTGTCCTTGCTTGCTTAGATATATATATACCTTTTTTTTTTCTTTTTTTTCTTTTTTTTAAATCCATGTTCAAACTTCATACTAACATTTCCTCTTTTATTTTTTCATTTTTTTTCTAAACATATCCATACTAAAAATTTATTTTCTAATTCATTTATGAGGTTTCTTTGCAAATCTCTATCTAGGCTCTCTCATATTATATTTAGATGATGAATTTTGAGATGGAGCTAACTCAAAATTTTAATTTAGAAATTTCTAATATTAATTTTCTTTGTTTATGTTAACAAGAAAGGTAATTAAAAAATCCAATGGAATTTTAGACTTGGATTTTGAAGCATCCAAATTCAAAGTTCAATCTTTATGAAGCAATGCATCATTTATAAATTCTACCAACATTACTATTGTCATACCACCAATCAATCTACCATTATTACCCTCTTGGGAAAAACTACATATATGCTTTAGGCATCCAAACTTTTTAAAATGTCAAACTTTATCCTTATATTTCAGTTTAATTTTGTAACAAGTATATCGGTGCCTCCAAACTTTCTTATTTCTTATATAACTCTTTTAAGTTTGTTTATATAACTATTATTACTTTGGACCCTAATCTTAATATATTAGTTCTACCCCCATTTCCACCACCTGTTAAAAAGGGGAAAAATAAAAAAATAAAAAAAAATAAAGGAAGAAATTAAGAGTATGATACTCTGAATAAGATACTTTGAATTGCTAAACAAACTAGGTTCATATGCTTTTCTTTCTCTCATCTATTATCTTATTTCTATTCATTAAAAAGATTTCTTAGTTTCTTTTGTGATTTACAAGAAAAAAATAAAAGACATTCAGGATTCAAGGGAATTTAAGAAACTATACTCTTTTTTTTTTTTTTTTTTAAATCTATTAGCATGATGTATATATCAATGGCTCTATAGACGTTGTTATCACAATACCGAGCATCTTTTGGCATTGCTTTGGAGTGACTGAAAAACTTTTTGCACTAAGGTTCTCATTCCTTGCAACTAGCTTAAGATAAGCATCTATGAATCTTCCAAAAGAAAATATTTTTGGTGTGGGTTTGTTTGAAACAAAAGAAACTTACGATTCTACCACCCTAATAACAATGCTCACACCATAACCACTTTCATTGTCTCCATAATTCTTAAGCAAGAGATCTGGAACATGACACTGCTCCAACATGGAAGCAATTCTTCAATCTAGCATATTAATCATTCAGAATTGATTTTCATCCTTAAACCAACCTTGAGAAGGTGTAGAGAAAATTGCAAGAAACTGAATTTTCTGCCACAGGGAGACAATTAGTCAAGTATACAATTGTAATTCTTTGTAACTGGTGGTTTAGATGTTAGAAACATAACATAACAATTGTAAGTCCAAAAGTAATTTAGGAAAGCCATTTTTTCAGTCCAATTATCAAGTCTAATATCATCCCTTTACTTTTCGAAGGAATGAAGCATCTTCAAACCACCAATTATCAAGTTTGTCTTCAAGTTTTGAGTTCTTGACATTATTTGCTAGACCATTCAAGCATTGTACATCATCATCACCAAAATTAAGTGTTTTTGGATTTGTGCAGGCCTTCTAGGCAATCCCTTTAGAGCATCTTTTCATGACTTGTAACTCTTTAACCCATGAAGAAATGGATTCACAGCTTTTGAAATTCTGAAAGTTTCTTTCTTTTCACAACGTAAAAAAATAAGTAGCTTAGAACAGCCTCAGCTTTACATTTGATTTCCTTGTTCAGGATCATCACTCATTTGCAAGGAATGTGCAGCACAAAATAATGGAGCATTGGATGCTGTTAAATCAACCTTACATTCATAACAAATTTGAGTACTAATTCAAAAGTTTTGGTTCCACCTAAGAGATTGCAACACATTGCAACACACACACAACACAAAACCACAAAAACTCAAAGAGTATCCTTTAATCACTATTTCAACCCATACACAATTCGACCCAGTACCAAAATCTCCCATCTTTGTGCCAATTCAGCACAACCCCATCACAAATATCCAAAACAAGAAACCACATGTTGTCCTTTACATCAAAAGATCATGTTTATGGCATATCATCACACTGTGTTTGTTGTATGGTTTACCAATAGAGAAAACAAAAGAATAAAAAAATCTAAGTTTTGATTTTGTTCCCTTGTCTTTGTCTGGTGTGTAAACAAGCAGAAAAAATACTAGAAAGAGTGAAAACAAGAATTAAAAATTTTCATCTCTGATCCACCAAAGTTTTTAGTGGAAAAAGGTTCCCTTCCTAACTAAAATGAGAGTGTTTTATGTTTACATAAACATGATTTGGTTTTTAGATAAATCAACCACATAACAAATTTTCATTATGCTAGCCATCTTATTCAATGGCTCAAATCTGAGTCCAAGTTATACCATCTAATCCCCAATATTAAATTAAATTGGGATAAGTAATTATTCCAAACCTTAATTTGTTATCACAAAGGAATACCCAGCGCAAGATTCCTTGATTGGCTTAAACTGACAATAAAAATGGAGAAAGTCTTGGCTATAAAGTTAATCCATTGAGTTGGAAATAGAGCAATATATTGATGATCAAGTAGTTATTAGTTACATTTCAGAGTCACATAGAGAATTAAATATTTCAAGAAGAAATGGGCTTTGTGGCACAAAGTGCAAGCACAAAGCCCATCCCATTTTTATATCTTTGAGTACAATATAAGACTTACAATAAAACATTTGGGAAAGAATGAATTCAGTAACCCTTTTTCTCAGCAAAGCCAACCTCTTCTTGGAGAGTGTCATAAAGAATCTCTACAAGATTAAGTAGGAACCCATCTGAACCATGTTTCGTCAACTAGGAAATTGTCACAGAAAGATTATCATACAGCCCTAGTGGTATACTCACCTGTAGATATGCAGAAGCAAATTTAGTGCTATGCTCACCTGTAGATATGCAGAAACAAATTTATCTGGTTTTTCAAAGAACTTAAAATAAACAAGTAAGGAAAAAGTAAGATGGTCATGTCTCACAACACACGCACACTGAGAGAGAGAGAGAGAGAGAGAGAGAGAGAGAGAGAGAACTTGGCAGAATCCAGATACTCTAGCTATTGTTAGCAAGCAAGCCTTGGCACGAAAAGCTTCCAATGGAGTTGGATCACTATGGAGTTTTGGTGGTGGCCAAGGAACTGTGGGAATTGCATGGACACCAAAATCCTAAATAATAATCATTCAGAAGTGTTACTCAAGCTAGTGGAAAAGTTGATTTCATTTATTAGAGATGATGCCACTTTCCTTTGCAGATATAGGTTGCTTGTGAAAGCAAAGTGAAGCGACATGCAGATATGCTGCACTATACTTCCTAAAAGTTACTCAATTTTGAAATACAAACATGGAGTCATAACTGTATGCTAAATAGGCTGAGCATGAAAACACTTTTCCCTTTTCCTATTTTCTTTTTTCAAATTTTATTTATCACATAAATGAATCGAAGCTAAATAGTATGAGCAACTGAAATCACATCACTACTACACCTAAAATTTGAATCAAAGAGAATTTGATTGAGATGTGTGTATATGATAGAAAGGACAGATCTCTAAGTGTTGAAATTCATGTTTAATGCTTAGATAGCATTTGATTTTTTAAGTGTCTCTGTTCCCTTGACTAAAATGGTGTTTCTTTTTATGGAAGATAATGGTGTGTCATATTTAAAGGCATACCTGCATGCATACAAGCACATATTTTTCATCTCACAGACACATCCATGTCATATATTAAGCTCCTAACTTATATTTTAAAAAATTAAAATTTGGTTTAATCATGAGATTATGGGAACTTCATATAGCACAATCCTAGATTTGTGAAGCATTCAGCGGGAGAGAAAGAGTACCCTGTTTCGAGTCGAGTCCCACATCGCCAGGGTGTCCATGGGTTGTGCACTTTAAAAGTCATGGGCAATCCTCCACTTACAAGAGCTCCTTTGAGTGGAGTTAACCCATTTGAAAAGAAAAGCATTAAGCAGCACATAGTCTTCACAGCAGAGTGACAGACATCCACATTTTCATCTGTTGTCCTAAGGGCTTCCCAAAGTGAGACCCAAAGACCCAAATCAGGTTTGACAGTACTAACCCATTCACCATGGTTATTCTTGAATTCATACCTATGCTTTGAAAGATTAATAAGCTAAAAGCCAATGTTTATATAAGAACAGTATTTTCATCTAGCAAGATCCACACCAATATCACAGGTATGCATTCAAGTTATTTGAATCAATTGTTCTAGTGACAATCTGCACCATTGAAGCAACAGCATGGCACTTGCAAGGGCTGCCAAAGATGGTATATCATACTCTTGAGCTGAGTTTACCTTAGTCATGAATTGTTTTAAACTTGGAACTTTTCTCCTTGACATAGTCCCCAAGGATTGCATGCTTTACAAGATCTTGCATTATTTGTGAAAAGCATGATGTAGACATCTCATTCAGTGAAAATATATAGGTTTATGTGAACAAAGGATGTGTTTGGAAACAGAAAAACAATGAAATAACTGCCTGATATAAAAGAATGATGTTTCTCTCTTAGTAGAAGTGGAGAGGTATCTTTTGCCGCATGACAAACAGTCTAGTTAATTATCATCTTTTTCAGCATGATATGCATAAATCCACTGTAGACGGTGCTTTTGTCCTTGAAATTCCAAGAAAGTGTTTTCAAATGTATTGGTCTAGTATTTTCATCCTCCCCAAGAAAGTGATTAAAGCTATTGAGCATCATTTTAATCACTATCTTTGGCAAGGGAAGTGTACTGGCAAAGGAGTTATTAAAGTAGCATGGGAAAAAGTTTGCTTACCTAAAAGAGAAGGTGGTCTTGGCTTAAAGAGAGTAGTGGATTGGAATAGGGCTGCTATACTTAAGCACATTTGGAGTCTCTTCACCCAAGATGGCTCCTTGTGGGTGGCATGGGTTCATACACATTTGATAAAGGATAAATGCTTTTGGACTATTAAAAAGGCCTCAGATTCTACCTGGGGTTGGAGTACTATATAAAAATTGAGAAATGATGCTAGATTGTTTCCAAAGTTTGAAGTTGGTGATAGAAAGAAGATTTTTCTGTGGCATGATCATTGGCACCCGGATGGTGTGTTGTATCTCAAATATGGTCTAGGAATCATCTATGATGCTGCTAGCAAGACTGATGCTCAAGTTGATTCTGTTCTAATTGACAAGCAATGGCATTGGAGACCTGCCAGATCAGAGGAACTTGTCTCTATTCAAAGCAAGCTGTTTTCTATTAAACTGAGGGAGGAAGATAAGGCTTTGTGGTCCGCCTCAAGCTCTGGGAAGTTCAGTTGCACTGCCACTTGGAATGAGCTGAGAACTAAGGGTAATGAAGTGAATTGGTGGAATCTCATCTGGTTTTCTCTTAATATTCCAAGGCATTCTTTTATTGGGTGGTTAGCTATACTAAATAAGCTTCCCACTAAAGAGTGAATGCTGAAATGGGGTTTCAATGTGGACGGTAATTGTATCTTCTGTAGAAATGCTATTGAAACCAGGAATCACATTTTCTTTGATTGCTCTTTCTCTGAGAGAATTTGGAGAAATGTTCTGGCTCTTTGCCTTATTTCTGATCCTCAATTTTGCTGGGAGCATCTTGTGGAATGGGGCTCCATGCATTTGAAGGGGAAAGGATTGAGGGCTAATCTTTGTAAGCTGGCTTGGTGGGCCACTGTATATTATCTTTGGTTTCAAAGAAATGCTTTACTTCATGCTGGACAGGTTAAGACTGAGGATCAAATTCTCAATCTAATCAAGAAAGATGTGAAGACTTGGCTCAGTAGTAAAGTTTGCTTTGAAGACTCCATTCTGAACAGAGCTCTCTGTTGCAATTGGGGTATAAGCAGTGCTAGCTTATGCAGTAGAAGCAGATCAACTTGAGGCTAGTTATTGGTTAGCTTGGTTCTTGGAGCTGCCTGTTAGTTTTTGTGTCTGCATAGTTTTTTTTAACTTGGGTTTGTTGTAGGTGTTGGGTTGTCTTTGAGGTTCTGCTTTGTTTCTTTAGCTAGTCTAGTGTTGTTGGGGTAGTGCAGGGTTGTATTCTTGTTTTGCCTGCCTGGGTTGTTTTTCTTGCCTTTTGGCTTTGTTTGTTTTTGACAGTTGGTCTTTTAATAATATTTGCTGATTCATCAAAAAAGAAAAAAAAAAAAATTCTAAGAAACAAAATTGAGATATTTAAAATCTATATGATGTATGAACTCCTCCCACATATAGAACTATACAAATAACAAATTTATATGGTCAATGCACTAACCCCCAAATAGCTTGTTCACTGATTTAAAAAGAGGTTCAACATCAGGTAATTGCAGTAGTACTCGTCCAACCCTATTCAAAATCACAGGATCCCTAGCAAACCATCATGGATGAGAAATTGGTGTAAAAAAAAAAAAGTCTATGCCATTAAAGCACCACAACAGATAAGGAATTACTAATCACACTATTAAATAAAATAGTAGCAATTCAGTGGTCTATTATGTAAAGAATAGTTGATGAATGATTTTGATATTTGAGAAGCTTCTAGCAAACTACTTTTAATAGCTCATAGCTTAAACTCAATTATTCAAAAGTATTACAAGTTATTTATGAATGCATGCATACACACAACCAGACAAATATTCTAAAGTAGGCACAGGTAGCTGCACATGGATAATTTGCAAGAATATAAACCAAGATAATTTTGGTCATGAGACATTTGAGGAAAAATGCAAACAGCACAACTTTCTTGTTGCATCATTGTCTAAACCAGTATGCCAATCTCAATAATATCATCACCATTTGGCCATACTTTCAGTTGCAGAGTTGAGTTTGTTTTAGATATATCTTGATATTAAGTTAAACATTTCAATCAACCCATCAAATTCAAATGGTTGGCTTCCTACCCATGGTATCAAAACTCTGCGCCATAGGAATAACTCCAGCTGTAGAAATGGCATCATGTGAAGGCCGAAAGCCAAGAATTCTACAATATGATGCAGGTACTCTTACACTTTCTCCAGTATCAGTTCCTATGATAGAGATTACCTTTTGGTTCAATTTATTGTGGACAAGCCAAGGAACATAAAAATTGTCCACGAAAATAACTCACCTAAGGTGAAATCAACAAGCTTTGCGCCTACTGCAACAGCAGATCCACTGGAAGATCCTCCAGGTACCCGATCAGGCACACAGGGATCTTTAGGTGTGCCATAATGTTGTTTTCTCCATATATACTGCCAAAAATGTATTTTATCAGTATCATGTTCCATGTCATTTACTACGTGAAAACAATTGTTTAGACTAGAGATATGTCATACATAGAGAAATGGTTATAATCATGAATTGAATGGTCATCATTTCCCAAAATTATGTTAGGTTTCTTATTTTTAGACATATGCAGGAGATAAAAATTCATTTCTGATAATTATTAGGAATCAACATAAAGTTCTTTTACCCAAGAAATAATAGAAGGTAATCAAATTATTGATATTTTTAAGACCAACCTGGAAGCCAATTCATCCGTGACAATTTTACCAACACATGTAGCACCTCCCCTTAAGACAGCCAAAACGGCCTGTCGATGTGGCAGCCGGATGAGTCCTTGCCCGGTCAAGAATTCCAAACCCATTCACATATCCATCAAAATCAAATCTGTTTCCCAAAGAAATAAATACAACACATAAAAATACCCAATTGGTGATATTGATATCCAGACACACTTCAAAAGAATATAGATATAACCCAATAGCTGAAACCGAAATCAATTAGCTCACACAAACAACTAAAATCTTCTAAATAGTATAGATAATCACAAACAATAGCTGACATTGATGCATAAGCTTGCACACACACTTTAAGAATATAGATAATACATCAAAATCTAGAGAACGAATGGGCTGATAATGCATCCATCCAATCACACATAGCGAGGAACAGTAAGTTCAGAAACATCCAGCTCTAGCAGTACATCCGAAGGAAAATCATCTTCAATTCCACTGAAGAGCACTCGGAATCCTAGAACGCCCTACGATTCCTCTCCCGCCAAAGCATCCACATAAGGCACAAAGAAACTGCACTCCAATAACACCCAAACCCTTCCTGGAATAACTCCCTTTCCAACAAGCCAGCAAATGCATCTCTTGAAGGCATGACCCAAGACACCCCAAATAGACAAAACACAAAAGACCATATCACACAAGCATAGTCATAGTGAAGGAGTAAATGATCCAGTGTCTCCCTGGCCCTCTTACACATGTAACACCAATCAAGGACCAACACCTTCCGACAATGTAAAATGTCTATGGTGAGATTCTTTCCCAAAGCAGTAGTCCAAGAAAAGAAAGCAACATTCCAAGGAAAAGAACAAGAAACTCCAGACCTAAGGATTTTATAATAAGACTTGAAACATCAAAGACCCCATTATTATTGAATTTATAATCATGAATTGAATTGTCATCATTTCCCGAAATTATGTTGGTTTTCTTATTTTTACACATATGCAGGAAATACAAATTCATTTCGGATGAGTCCTTGCCCAGTCAGGATTTCCAAACCCAGTCACATATCCTTCCACATCAAATCTGTTTCCAAAAAAAAAGACACCTTAAAAGAAAAATCTATTACACACACACACACATCCACAAAATCTGCAAAACAACACAGAAAAATACCCAATTGCTGATATTGATATCCACACACAATTCAAAAGAATATAGATAAAACCCAATAGCTGAAACTGAAATCAATTGGCTCACACAAACACATTCACAAACAACTAAAATCTTCTAAATAGTCATAAACAATACCTGAAATTTGATGCATAAGCACATCTACAGAGACAAACACAAACACAAATACAAAAGCAAAAGAAAACAAGTACGAAAGCTTTGCAAAGAAGTAATAAAAATGAAAAGAATGTTATTAGGACTTACATGTCTTTAAAAGCAAAGGTGAGGGCATGTTGTAGAAGGAACTTCTCCATGAAAGCTCCATTCTCTTATTCTCTCTCTCTCTCTGTTATTTAAGCTCATCTATACGGTGTCGTTTTTAAGTTCAATAAGTTTTCAATTCTTATGTGAATCCTAAGGTTTGTAAAATAAAATTGTTGGGTTGATTAAGAATTCAACTTATGGACTAAAAACATAATAATTGAAAAGATTGAAGGACTAAATTGTAATACTACCAAATTATGAGAAGGTGAATAATTTATTTACAAACTCTTGGGTGTCAAATGTAACAATAATGAAAATTTTGTGGACTAAATTATAATAGAAACAAATTATAGATATTAAATTGTAATATTTTTAAATAAATATTTAACTTTGGGAATGTTCAGAGAAATGTGGAGCAGGGAAAAGTTTATTGATGGTGTGACAATTTAGTCCATTAAATGATACCCATGTGGACAATTGAAGTGGGCAAAGATGGAAATGTCCACAAGGAGTTTTTAAGAGCAACCACATCCACAGGCCACAGCTATGGAATCTGGATGCAAGGATGTTCCATCTATGATAAGGTGGCTCACATCTAAAAAGAAAAAACTTAGAAAGTAGTTTCCAAAATATTAATAAATGAGAAAACAATTTTAATTACTTAAATAAAAATTAAATATTCAATCAGATCCATGAGAGTCTTTATCTAAGATGTACTTGAATCAATGGAGTCTTCATCTAAGATGTACGAGAAATCCTTATGTGTTTAGTTTATTTGCTTAAAGAGTTCAGCAATTAAACTAAGTTGGTTCACAAATTAAACTAACAAGAGTATATATATATATAAATATAAACTAACAAGAGTATATATATATATATAGATATAGATGTAGGGTTAGTTCAAGGCTCAAAACACAAGACTTTATTGGTTTTACGTCAAATATAAGAAATTATTGGGTCCTCCAAGTGGTCCTCCAAATTCTCCCACCCTCTCCATATATATCATATATATATATATATATACATATTTTGTTATTGTTTTTTTACTTTTTTTTCCCAATCTTAATATAAGATGGATATGAATCAATCAAATCCTAAACTTGAAAGTTATTTTTGCGTGCCCGAATCCATTCAGGAATGATGTATATGTCAATGGCTCTATAGACGTTATCACAATACCGAGCATCTTTTGGTAGGCCAAAGTTGCTAAAAAATACATTTTTTGTTTTTTAAAGTTTTTGGGCCAAACATGACTCTTGTGATGTTTATTTGAAAAATGGACTCATTCAAAATCGTCTTTGTGAAAGACATTTTTAAACGTGAAAATCGTCTTTGTGAAATATTGGTGAACCAACATGAAACAAGAAATTCTTCAAAGATATTACAAGAGAGATTAGAATGGAAAATGCAACTATAAGTGATTGCAATGAGAATCTTTTTTAAAGTATGGTTGAATCCTATGATCTTGATAAGGATCCTATCATCTGATATGTAATTTCCTGCGATCTCATAAATAATTCTCACAGCTTCAAATCAATGCAATCACAATATGTTGGAAAAGAATGGGGTGATGAAATCAGTGGATTGAACCTTTTCTTTCCAGAATTTGTAATATGAGAAAATGAGACATTTAGGATTGCAGAAAATCACACTGCAGCTGATGTAACCTTATGCTACCATACTTAATAGGAAGTTAATCTCTAAAAAATAATCTTCTTATCAAAAAAGAAGCAAAATCTCTAAATGAAGTGACTACCTTGCAATATTCTGATATGAATAAAAAATTGATGCTCCATAAGGTAGTGGTAGAACATCCCAAGTAGCAGTTTCCCTAAAACTAAAGCTATACTAAAAAAGGTACCGGTAGAAGATGAAACGTGTAACATTCGTAGCCTTTTTTTTTTTTTTTTTTGGGTTTTATTTATTTACTCTTTTTTCCCAATCTTAATTAAAACCACCCTTCTCCACTTATGTCTCCATTTAAAATTTCTTGGATCAGATTAATTGCTAATCTCTTAGAATCATGATAAATGAATCTTAATTATTAGCTTTACTAAATTGTAACCTCCAAGAAATTTGTCTCCCCTTACTAAAATTCAACATGCCTATTTGTCTCTCCACTTAATTGCAAATGAATATTATGTTAATATTTCCTTTATCATTTGGCTCCACTTACTAATATTCAACGTAGCCATTTCTTGCCCATTAGGCATTCGGCTTAGTTGTCCAACTCCCTCCCCAAAAGTCCCACCCCTCTAAGAGGGTGTGAGTTCGATCCATGTGATCCTCAAATATACCATGTGTGTGTGTGTGTTTAGAATGAAATTTCTACCTCAGCTAAAAAAAAAAAAACAAAAAAAAAAAAAAAAAAAAAAAAAAAAAACAAAAACGGTGGCCATTTCTCTCCACTTGATTGCAATTGAATATTATGTTCATATTTCCTTTACTAAAATCCAACGTGGTCATTTGTCTCCACTTAATTGTAAATGAGTAATACCTTAATATTTCCTTTAGAATCATGGTTAATGAATATTAATAAATTATTGCCTTTACTAAATTGTAACGTCTCTTCTTGGACGTGTGTGGGGAGTGAATTACTATTGGATGATCTTAGTTTCTTTATTTCTTAGTTGCCTCTTTGTTCAAAGGAATCTCATTTTCCTATGTGCGACATATCCAAATGTTGATGCAATCAACAAGAAGCTAAAAGTCCTATCACCAAATATTTCCAATAGAGTTGGATCTGTTTGTAACTTTGATGGAGGCCCCCATAACTGTGGGAAGTGCTAGGACACCAAAATCCTGAATAATCTTTCATTGTTACTCAAGCTAGCCAAAAAGATGAATTAATAAATGAGAGATGGTGTCATTTTTTTTTTGCTAATATAGGATTGCTTGTGAGAGGAAAAGAAGAGGAGAGGCAGATATGGTATATAATCCCTAAAAGTTGCTCAATTTTTGAAAGCAAACATGGAGGTGTAATAACCGTATGCCACTCTATTTGGTACTTAGGGGAAAGAAGACAATGAAAACCATATTGGAAAATATCATTAATATGTCAATTGCCGCAATCCATTCAAACATGATGTATATGTCAATGGCTCTATAGACGTTTTTATCACAATATTGAGCATCTTTTGGCATTGCTTTGGCAAGTGACTGAAAACTTTTTGCACTAAGGTTCTCATTCCTTGCAACTAGCATAAGATAAGCATCTATGAATCTTCCAATAGAAAATATTTTTTGGAGTGGGTTTTTTTGAAACAAAAGAAACATACGATTCTAAAGCCATTTTTTCAGTCCAATTATCAAGTCTAATATCATCCCTTCTACTTAATGAAACATCTTCAAAGCACCAATTATCAAGTTGATCTTCAAGTTTTGAGTTCTGAATATTATTTGCTAGAACATTCAAGCATTGTACATCATCATCACCAAAATTAAGTGTTTTTGGATTTGTGCAGGCCTTCTAGGCAATCCCTTTAGAGCATCTTTTCATGACTTGTAACTCTTTAACCCATGAAGAAATGGATTCACAGCTTTTGAAAATCCAAAAGTTTCTTTCTTTTCACAACCTAAAATATAAGAAGCTTAGAAAAGCCACAGCTTTGGACATTAGATTTCCTTGTTCAAGATCATCACTCATTTGCAAGGAATGTGCAGCAGAATATAATGGAGCAACATTGGATGCTGTTAAATAAACCTTACATTCATAACAAATTTGACTACTAATTCAAACGTTTTGGTTCCACCTAAGAGATTGTCTAGTTGGATAATGATGCTAGAGTCTCTCTTGCCATTACTTCTTCTTTGAATTACTAGTCGATTCGAATGTACACTTCTTGATACCATAGGGAGCTGACATCAAAGAAGCTTATATTTAGAAAGTAGAAGAAGATACAAATATAATTTGGGTAACTTCTGTTCTAACATTGTACTTTCTCTGCATATGTAACCTAGTATGCCTCACCTATTTCTTGTTGTTTGGTTTATTCTTATTGCTCACACAAACAATATTTTTCCAATTTACATCTTTGTGTGGGATATAGGATGTACAAGTAAAATATTAGTGACAGAATTCAGTAACCCATTTTCTCAATAATGCCAACCTCTTCTTTGAGAATGTCATAAAGAGTCTCAACAAGATTGAGTAGGAACCCATCTGAACCATGTTTCGCCAACAAAGAAATTGAGACAGGAAGATTATCATACAATCCTAGTGGTATGCTCACCTGTAGATATGCAGAAACAAATTACAAGGTTTTCAAAAGGTCTTAACATAAACAAACAAGGAAAAAATAATATTGCTATGTCTCACAAACACACACAAAGACAGGTATAGAGAGAGAGAGAGAGGGAACCTGGCAAAATCCAGATGCCGATGCAATCAACAGCAAGCTAAAAGTCTTATCACAAAAATTTTCCAATAGGGTAGGATCTGTTTGTAGCTTTGATGGAGGCCCCAAAACAGTGGGAATTGCTAAGACACCAAAATCCTGAATAATCATCATTGTTACTCAAGCTAGCCAAAAAGTTGAATTCATAAATAAGAGATGGTGTCACTATTTTTGCTACTATAGGATTGCTTGTGAGAGGAAAATAAGAGGAGAGTCAGATTGATATATACTTCCTAAAAGTGGCACAATCGTGGAGTCATAACCATATGCCACTCTCACTACCCTTACTAGTCTTCAAAAAATTAAGGGAAAAAATTTCAAAATTCTTTTTGGTACTTGTGGAATATGACAACCAAAACCATATTGGAAAACAACATTATATGGCTTTTGCAGCAAAACAATATAAGGTAATCTTGTTGAAAACAATTTGTAGTTCTTAAAGAATCCACTTTTATCTTGGGATCATATCTCCAGGAAATAGGTTGGATATACCAGCTTCATTATCAACAATAACAAAAAGACACATTTTTTCTGAGTTTTGTTTATGTCATCAACAAACTGAACCTAAATAGATATTGACAATCACATTACTCCTACATTTGATTCTGATTCCAAGAATCTGAGTTAGATATATGTGTGTATATGTATGGACTATAGAGAGGACAAATCTTTAAGTGTATATATCTTTAAGGCATAGATAAAATCTTTGACTTTTTAGCATCTCTCTTGCTCTGATAAAAGAGGGTGTTTATCTTCATGAAAGATAATGACCTATTCTATTAAGAGGCATACATGCAAGTATACAAGCACATAAATTTAAAAGACCTATTCTTTGGTTTTTGAAAAATTACAAGAGAGAAAGATAAAGAGTACCCCAAGAAGAGCAATAAGAGCAGCACGTAATTCAGTCTTCACAGAGTGACATACATCCACTTTTTCATCTGTTGTCCTAAGGGCTTCCCATACCCGTTCTGAAATCCCAGGACCCAAATCAGGTTTGACAGTACTGATCCATTCACCATGGTTATTTTTGAATTCATACCTATTATTTGAATGGGTTAATAACTTCAGCAGGCAATGTTTATATAAAACAGTATTTTCATCTAAGAATGTGTAGACCAACATCAAACTTATCATTCTAGTTTGTTTAATCAATTAAGACGGTGACAATCAGCACCCTATAATCAATCGCATGGCACTTGAAAGGGCTTCCAAAGATGGTATATTAGACTCTTGATCTACATTTCCTTTACTGAAGAATTGTTTCAAACTTGGAACTTTGTCCTTGACATAGTCCTCAAGGACTGCATGCTTTACAAGATGACCTGCATTATTAGTAAAAACATGAAGTGAAATCTCACTCAATGAGAAACATATTGATCTTAACACAAGATGTGTTTGGACAAAGAAAACAATGAAAAATTTCTTTATGACAAAAGATTTGTAATAAGCCAAGCCTTTTCTTTTCATAGCATTTGAGATGTATCTTTTGCTGCATGCCTAAAAGGAGACATTCTAGTTAATCACCATCTTTTTAAAATTCTATGGAATCCAAATAAGGTTTTTTAAAATTTATGTGCTGTACGAATCTTCCCACAATTTGAATTAGACAAATATAACATTTATGTGGTCAATGCACTTACCCCCAAATAACTTCTCCACTGAGTTGACAAGAGGTTGAATAACTCGATCATTTGGAATGTCTGAAAGCCGGAAACAATCTTCTGCAATAATTATCTGACTGGGTCTGACAAGATCCACATCAGGTAATTGTAGGAGTACTTGACCAACTCTATTCAAAATTACAGGGTCCCTAGCAAACCATCCTGGATGTGAAGTTGGTGTCAAAGAATTAGATCCACCCCACCCCCAAAGTAAATGACTTCTACACCAATAGGAGGACTAGAGTGCTGTAGAAATTGCTGTAGCATACTCTTAAACAAGGTATGCAAAGAAGATTACAGAAATTGGTTGGTCTATTATGCAAAGAATCAATGTTATTAATCATTTGATTATGACATACAGGTTCTGGAAAAATCACTTCTGAATGCTTAAACTCTGTTATGCAAAAGCATCATAGATTATTATGAATGCGCACACACAGACACCAATATAGAAGACACAGATAGCTGGTGCAAGCATAAGTCGCAACAAATTAGAAGGAGAAAAAAGTGGTCATGAGACATTAAGGAAAAACTTAAACAACACAAGTTTTTTGTTGCATCACAGTACAAAAAAGTCTGCCAATCTGAACAATATCATCAACATTTGCCATACCTTCAGGTGCAGAGTTAAACTTTTTCACACTACACATTTCAATATGATATACAATTTGACTTGAGAGACATAAATTAGTTTGTTTCTTACCCACAGTATCAAAAGTTTGCACCAAAGGAATAACTCCAGCTGTAGAAATGGCACCATGTGAAGGCCGAAAACCAAGTATTCCACAATATGATGCAGGTACTCTTACACTTCCTCCAGTGTCAGTTCCTATTATAGAGAGAACCTTTTGGTTCAATCTATTTAGGATAGCCAAGAAACACAAAAATTGTTCTAGAAAGAAACTCACCTAAGGCAAAATCAACAAGCTTTGCGCCTACTGCTACAGCAGATCCACTGGAAGATCCTCCAGGTACCCGATCAGGCACACATGGATTTCTAG
>OU015761.1:12561690-12609814 GCA_907173295.1 Fagus sylvatica
ACAAAATAACCCAATTGTTTTTTTATATATATATAGCCACACACTCTTCTAAAGAATATAGATAAAACCCAACGGCTGAAACAGATATTGAGTCACAGACACACACACCCAAACAATCTTCTAAAGAATTTACATAATCACTAACAATAGCTCCAATCCGATGCATAAGCTTGCATGCACACTTAAAGAATATAGCTCGATCGGGTGTGCTCACACACACACACACAAACACTTTAACTTCAATGAGCATGGATTTAACCCAATGGTTAAATTGAGGAATGAGTTCAATGGAATATAAAAACAAATAAGGTACTTATGAATTTTCATGTACGACTTTTGCATGGTTAAAACCCAGTAATTAATGTTGATGCATGATCCGTTCATAAGAGAAATGAAAACAAGTATGATTACAGCAATGCAAAAAAAAAAAAGTAGCAGTCCAAAGGAGAGGTGTCACTGGTTGGATGATAACAGTAGTTAGCTCTTGTCAAGTTGATTACTAATTAAGCAATGCCATCCCACATGAAGCAGTTTGAAACCTATATATATGTTGGACAAACACAGAAGCCTATGTGCTAAAGAAGAGGTCATAAGAAACAAATTTGAATAGGATTCTGGCAATTATAAATTTGAGGGGAGAAAATAGTACCTTGAAAGTGGTATCTGGAAAATTTGAATAGGATTCATGCCAATTATAAACTTTGACCAAATAAAGTCACCCTTAACTGAATAAAAAAGTCACCATTATCAATATTTTCAAACATCTAGTTATCTTAATGTTGTTAATTGTAATCACGTGTACAAAGGCTCCTACACACAACAAATGCCTATGTGCATGTTCCATTCTTCATTTTTTTCTTGGTCCCTAATGCCTCAGCCTTTTGAAGTTGGTCAAACTTTAATACAACGTGTCTGTTCAATTGTATGTCTCTTTGATTAGATAGTCACTATGTGATATAGGTCATCAATCAGTGTAAATGTGTTAAACACAACGAGGCTATTTAGGAAGTGGTACCTTGTCAGAAAAGGACTTTTGAAAAATGAATATAAACCATTTAACAACAACAAGAGGCATCCTCAAGAGATGCCTAGTACTCTGCCTCATTGTGGTGAATAATGCTGGCTATGGTAATTACACGCACAGTCAGACTGAAACAAATATGAAAATAAGAATTGGGTAAGGAAAAAAGAGGACAGAGTAAGATGATCAAAACATGCATATCCATATAGCATCATTTAAGAAAAAAAAATAATAATAACACAATTAGACAGTACTGGAATGCTTAAAAGTTAATTCAAGGAAAAGAAACAAAAGCATGGTTTTTCAAACAAAAGTAAATAGTTTAGTCACAAAAAATGTTTTTTCCATTGAAATATTAATAGTGCTATGTAACAACTAACAATGACATTCTTCAAAGCTAGAAAGGTCCAACTAACATTTTCTAAACTAACTTATCAAACAAGATTTGAAATTGTCTCTTCACCCAGCATGGGTTCAAAGATTAACTAGGAGTACATTCAATTACACAATTAGCCAAGACAATTACAGCTCCCAAATCACCAAGTTCTTAACATCAACATTTACAATGGTGTGCCTTCAAATTAAGATACCAGGTCAATATTCTTATTGGGATAATGTATAAAATTTATGTTCAGAATAGAACCTCACCACCTATGATAAGAGGAAGGGCACTTGTTAATCACGCATAATCAAGCCTTCATAGAAATAATAGTAACAGTCAGTAAATAATAACAATAACTAAACTAATGATATAAAAGATGTTGATAAACATGTAAGTATGTAATAACCTAAAATAATGTTGAATCGCATTCATGTTTTGCGTCTAATTGCACATCTACCTCTTCAAAATAATGGGCACCCACCTAATGCAAAAGAAGAGGACATGGAAAATTTAACTTATTGTAGGTTTATATGAGCTCAAGGAAATGCAGTCTGAATTGCATAGAAACAAAAGAGAGAGGAAAAAGTAGTCATAAACAACTGATAAGAAACACCTGCAGTTTGTCTTTTAGTTCCAGTATTTGTTCATCATCTGTGAACTCAATGTTCCACATCTAGTAGCAACTTCCATTGCTAAACAATGTTCTGTAAAACATTAAAACCTGAAAAATCCTATTATTCTACAAGTTTTTTGTTTCTAACAGATTAGGACAAGGCAGGGTACAACCAGATGCAAACAACCACGAGTTGGTACAATGTATTTATGTCCTATCTGAACCATGATGCCAAGAGAGAGCATTAAAAAGAATCATTGCATTGTCAGTTGACAAATTTCACACACCAAAAATCTTGTGGACTAAGTCTAGTATAAAATAAAAATTAAAACCACATTTGTATTTTCTATAAACAATAATAATGCATGTAAAATCATCTGGACTAAGTCTAGTATAAAATAAAAATTAAAACCACAATTGTCCTTTCTATACACAATAAGTAGTGCATGTTGAAATTACACTGGACACATTGATAGATCAACTCTTTGCAAGTACCACCGCAGTTGCAACATTGAGGGTAGTCTTTAGTTTCCTCAATTAAAGTAAGGGGGTGTGGGTGACAGTCCAATGTGTAAGCACCTCCAAACAAGTGGCCATTATATGTTACTTGACATTTGGCTCTTTTCCAAGAATACATTCGGGATGGGCAGGATAAGTGCAATCTGCACAGTAGTAAAACCAATGCTTCGGGTTTCGTTCTTCTTCACAGATATCACAGTAGTATTCACCAGAGTCATCTTCAGCAGTATAACAAGAGAGTGAAGGGATGCTCATGTTGTTCGTACCTTGCAGTAAGTGGTAGTGTAGCACATCTGAAGTCCAAGTGCAAATTCACAATGTGGTACAACGGAATATAGGGTAAATGCTTTATTATCACAACCAACTACAATTTCTGGCTATATGGTGTATTGCTAGACAGAATAAGTCGGTGCTCATGACCAGGGTGGGTAAGGATGTCTGATATCAAACTACATTGAACATCAAGTAAAAGTTCACCGCATGTGAAACAATAATAAACGAACCTATTGCAATTCTGCCGACAAAGGTTACACTCAATGGCAGCAGCTTCTAGGTTTGGGTAGAGGGTGAGTGGGTGTTGATGAAGTGGGTGTCGTTTTTTTTTGGGTAATTCAACACAAGATTTATGAAGAAAGAAACTACACTTACCACAACTGTAAAATGGAGGGAGAATGGCTCTTACACACCCATCGCATATTTTGTTAATCTGAACCTCATCAAACAGCTTTAAGTCATGCTCATGACTGAAGTGTTTAATTTCTGTGGCTATTTTAGTTCCATCCTTCCCCACATTATGTTTTTTGACTTTGTAAGCTGCTGAGTCGACCAATTGTTCCGTGGACTCCTCATCTTTAAGTTCCTCCCTGTTTCTCGAATCCATAGCACAATCGAGGTGGGCAACAAAATCGCACTCGGAGCAATAGTAAAGCCCGTAGTCTGTGTCCACTTTCTGAACACAAATTTGACAAAATCGGGAATCGGATTGATGGACTTCAAGAGAATGGATGAGGTCGAGGGGGTGCTTGTGGCGTATAACTTTGACTCTGCGTAGGCAAGAAGCACAGCTTTTATGTGTCCAGAAAGTGCATAGGGCACATAGATGAGGCGCAGCATTGCCTTCTTTGCCACAAAGGTCACAAGTGAACTTGACTAACTTCCAAATGCAAGTCAATGGGTGGTCGTGGACTTCAGATTCCATGGGGAGCGGTGAATTAGCGCATCTGATGTGAAGGTTAAAATCGCACCGTGAACAACGATAACGGTATTCCAGATGACGATCTTCTTTGCAGACTTCACATTTGCTATAATCTTCAGCAAATCTCGATTTGGGAAAGAGAATAAGAGGATGTTTTGGGTGCAAGGGATGGTGCAACCCAAGGGGTAGTTCGGCACATGATTTATGATGAACGTACCAAGGACATCCTACTTTTGGACAACAGTAGCTAGGACCATAAACTGGTTCCCTGCACCCCCAACAAGTATATCCTCTTCTGTCGTTCTCATCGAAGACCAGCGGGTGTTCTTCGTGAGAAAAATGTTGAAGGTCCTCCATCTTGTATTATAAGATAAGATGCAGAGAAAACATGAAAGTTGTTGTTTAGAAAAGGAGTTAATAGATAGAAGATGGGAATTAGGTGGAGACAGAGACAGAATTAATTTGAGTTTAGGGATTTAAACAAAGATTAGATGGGGAATTAATTTGAGTATTTGGAGCTGTTTCACTTTTGGGTCTTAGCTTGCAAACATCACGTGACTGGGAGTTGGGTCTACTGGCTTTCACTTTTGGGCCTAATCACGTGACTGGGAGTTTGCTGTTTGGATTGTTTTGTGGGGGCGTGACACTAGTGTTTGATTGGGTCTTATAAAATGATTTGGGTTAGTCAATGGTTATGGTGCTACCCATTTTCCCAGGTGATAATATATGAGCTACTGATTTGGTGTGATCTTTTAAATGGTTAGTCTATTTTTTATTTTATTTTATTAAGGGTAACAAATTGCAAACATAAGATACAACTTAAATTGTAAATCTACATTTATTTTGTATCTTTTAGAAAATTTACAAATATAAATTTCCAAAATTCAAAATATGTGATATGTGTTAAAATTGATATAATGAATATTTGACAGGGAATTGGTTCAAAATAGATTAAAATTGACTATTACAAAAGTTATACTACTCAATAACATTTTTTAATAATAATATTTTGCTAAACCCAACATTGAATTAAATATGATGCTTACCAAATATTAAGGTGATATCATGATTTCCAAATATCAAGGTAATTAGGCATTAAAAACTTAGTAATTTATAAAAGAGCTCAAAATTATAGTTTTTTGTATTCTTAATAACAAATAACCTTATAGATTTAATAGTAAATGGCACCACGATTGTTGTGAAATTTTGCGGTGATTAACCTATAATAGGTATTTAACAAAAACTTGGATTTGGAGAAAATAGTGATTTATAAAAAGAAATTGAGTGATATCCCTTTAATCAAAGTTACTTAAAATATAACATGAATCAAACACATTTAACAATAACATATCTCGTGAAAATGTATTGTTAATTCAAGTGCACATTAGCAACTCAATAGGTCCAAAATATTATTGCATTTAACATCTATATGAAAATATTAAGCAAGCAAAACAACTAGTGATTATGAATGGACAATATAAATACACACACATACAAAGCAAAGCTATAGAAACAAGTGTTCAATACTTACATTAACAAGAATCCAAATTTGGCTTCAAAACACACCTAGGGAAGCTCCAAGTTAACCCCAATTTCAATTTTGTAAAAGCTAAGTTTATGTGAAATGCACTTCATAAGTTCTACTATATATAGAAAGAAAGAAAGAAAGACAAAGAGAAGAAAGTTGGCAAGGCATTTATGCCTTGCCAACTTAAATGTATATACTTCTCTTTGGGCAAGGAATTTATGATGCCTTGCCAACTTAAATGTATGTCCTTCTCTTTGGGCAAGGAATTTATGTTGCCAACTTAAATGTATATACTTATCTTTCTCTTTTATCTAATCTCATTTTTTATCCATGTCCAAAATTTATGCTAACATTCCTTTTAATTATATTACTTTTTGGTTTCTAAACATGTTCATACTAACATTTTATTTTCTCATTCATTTATGAGACTTTTATTTATGCATCTCTATCTAGATTATGCATACGTGAGGTTCTATCCACTTATTTTGTATTTGGATGATGAATTTGAGGTGGAATTTACTCAAATTGTAATTTGAAAATTTCCAATATTGACTTTCTTTATTAATGTTAACAAGAAATTAGGTAATTAAAAAAATTCTAGAATTTTAGATTTGATATTTCGAAGCATCCAAATTTGAAGATCAAATTCTATGGAGGAATGCCTCATTTACAAATTCTACCAACATTACAATTGTCATACCACCAACCAATCCTTAATTATTGATCTCATGGGTAAAACTACATATATGCTTTGGGCATCCAAACTTTTTAAAATGTCAAACTTCATGTTTATATTTTAATTTAATTTTGTACCAATATATCTTAGTTCTTATGTGACCCTTTAAAGTTTGTTTATATAATTGTTATTACTTTAGACCCTAATCTTGAAATTCTAGTTTCCCCCCTAACTAGTCATCATACTACTATCACCACCATTGTCATTGTTAATGTTGTCACCACTACCACCACGAAATCATTACATAAAAATTCAAAGATAAAAAACCTTCTTTTTTTTTTTGATAAATCGATACTTGGGGGAGAGAGGATTTGAACTTTGACGTATTCATTGAAAACACCAAGAGGTGTCAGTTAAGTTACAAGGATGTTGACAAAGATAAGAAACTTCAACTTGATAAACACACTAGATTCATATGCTTTTCTTTATCTCATATGTTACCTTTTTTCTATATTTTATTATCTTAATGTTTTCATTCATTGACAAGTTTTCTTTAGTCTCTTTTGTGATTCTTTCTTGATTTGAAAGAAAATAATTTATGACATTAAGAAGTCGAGAGAAAATAATAGAAACTTCAACCTGAACTACATTTATATTCCTTTCTTTATCTCATATGTCATCTTCTTCTTTTTCTTTTCTCTATATTCTTATTATCTTAACATTTTCATTTATTGACAAGTTTCTTAGTGCCTTTTGTGATTCTTTCTTGATTTGAAAGAAAATAATCAATGACATGAAGAAGCCAAGAGAATTTAAGTAACTATACTTTTTATCTTTCCTAAGAATATATTCAATTGTTTCTAAATATCGTTATTCTAAACTTAAGAATTATCTTTCGTGTTCTTCAATCTCATATGGACATTCTATGTGCATGAAGCCATGTTGGGTTGGTTGAAGAGGGCCAAAGACATTTCACCACAATGACAGAAGTTTATGGCATAGAGCCAGAAATTGAGCATTATGGTTAGGCCACTTTGAAGAGGCAGCGAGATTAGTGAAGAAAATGCCAATACAATACAAATATTTTACTAGTTTACTTAATTATTTTCAAAAAGTGCATGAAGCAGAATCTGACTTATGAACTTGAGTATATTATGCTGCATCCTTGGAGAATTATACCAGCATTACTTCCTTAATTAATTCCCAAAATGAACCTAAACAATTATGAATTATCCTGTCTCTTTCACTCTCCTTATGTAGATATACTATGAGCAAATTCAAAATGTTAATTGTAAGAGTCTAATCTGTCTCTTTCTCTACAATACTTTGGAAATCTATCAATTGGATTCCAACTGAAAATCAATTGATGCTGTAACTGAAATATTGAAGTTCTTGCACTATACTTTCTCACAAGTCATTTCACTCTCTTTAATATAATTTTTCCATCAAAATACATTTAGCTCACTTAATTTAGCATTCTAGAACAGAAATGAATCAATATTCTGGAACCTGCATATCAAAATGTAGATTGCTAAGGAATCAAGTGCTCTCTTCCCTCTTTTGCTTGAAAAATAAGCCAATAAAAAGAATTTCGTCTCAGCAATGTTTGCTCACAAAATCATATTGGGCTTTATCAGCTAAAGCAAACCTGGAAAAACTATAGGCATGAAACATTATCTCTACAAATTATCAAATTTAGCTCACAAATAGCAGTTGTAACAACACAAAATTTCAATAAAGAAAAAAATCACATTTTTAATGAACTTTAAAAGGGTATTTTCATATAACTTCCAGCAAGACCAAAAGAACCTAATTTTGAATGGGAGAAAAGGAACCTTGATTTCTGCAAATTTAACATGCAAAAAGACAAACACCACTGCCAAAAACTCTTAGTAGAAAAATTAAAATATAGAGTCACTATCACAAAAAGCTCAAAAGGGTATCAAGCAAACCCAATTCAAGCAAACCCCAAAATCACAAATCCAAAGCAAACCATATCCAAACACTGCAACACATACACTCAGGGAGAGGAAAACCACAAATGCTCAAAAGGGTATACTCCAATCAGCAATTCAACCAAACCCAATTCAGAAAAAAAAACCTTAAAATGGTTAGCAACTAATAGTATGTCTATCCAAATAAAGGGTAAATCAAAACACGGTTAATTTTTCATGTGATCAACACAGTTGAAACTTGAAACACAGAATCAACCAAATTAATGGAAAAACACACATAGAAACAATTTTATTTTTTATTTTTAAAGCTCCATTTTTTTTTTCTTTTGATAAACAATTGCTCAACTTCATACAAAGACACATACAAATCACTAGGAAAAAGACCCCCCTGCCCTCAAAAAAATAAAAAATCGTTAATGGGCAAGGAAGATTTACTGTGTTTAGGTCCATGAAAATCCACATAAAACTATTGAGTGCCATCATTGATCATCTCACCTTGTTATCACTCATCATCAGTTTCAACCAATCTATCTATAGCATTTCTTGGTAAAGACATTTCATCTTTTTTTTGGTTATGGGATTTGTTGATTGGTAGAGAAAGTTTTATAGGTTGGAAAACTTCCACAAACAAAAGGTTGAACCAAATCCAATTCAACCCAAACCTCAAAATCACAAATCCAAAGCATGCAAACACACACACACACACATAGAGGAAAAGCAAAATGCTGAAGAGGGTATATTCCAATCAACAAATTCAACCAAACCTAATTCCAACCCAAATTAAACAATCACAGAAACACATTGCAACACACACACAAAACAAAACCACAAAAACTCAAAAAGTGTATCCTCTAATCACTATTTCAACCCATACACAATTCAACCCAGTACCAAAATCTCCCATCTTTGTGCCAATTCAGCACAACCCCATCACAAATATCCAAAACAAGAAACCACATGTTGTCCTTTACATTCAAAAGATCATGTTTATGGCATATCATCACACTGTGTTTGTTGTATGGTTTACCAATAGAGAAAACAAAAGAATAAAAAAATCTAAGTTTTGATTTTGTTCCATTGTCTTTGTCTGGTTTGTAAATGAGCAGAAAAAAGACTAGAAAGAGCGAAAACAAGAATTAAAATTTTCATCTCTGATCCACCAAAGTTTTTAGTGGAAAAAGGTTCCCTTCCTAACTAAAATGAGAGTGTTTTATGTTTACATAAACATGATTTGGTTTTTAGATAAATCAACCACATACCAAATTTTCATTATGCTAGCCATCTTATTCAATGGCTCATATCTAAGTCCAAGTTATACCATCTAATCCCCAATATTAAATTAAATTGGGAGAAGTAATTATTCCAAACCTTAATTTGTTATCACAAAGGAATACCCAGCGCACATTCCTTTATTGGCTTAAACTGACAATAAAAATGGAGAAAGTCCTGGCTACAAAGTTAATCCATTGAGTTGGAAATAGAGCAATATATTGATGATCAAGTAGTTATTAGTTACATTTCAGAGTCACCTAGAGAATTAAATATTTCAAGAAGAAATGGGCTCTGTGGCACAAAAGTGCAAGCACAAAGCCCATCCCATTTTTATATCTTTGAGTACGATATAAGACTTACAATAAAACATTAGGAAAAGAATGAATTCAGTAACCCTTTTTCTCAGCAAAGCCAACCTCTTCTTGGAGAGTGTCATAAAGAATCTCTACAAGATTAAGTAGGAACCCATCTGAACCATATTTCGCCAACTAGGAAATTGCCACAGGAAGATTATCATAGCCCAGTGGTATACTCCCTAGATATGCAGGCAAATTTATATGCTCACCTGTAGATATGCAGAAACAAATTTATCAGAAATAAATTTATGTGGTTTTTCAAAGGTCTTAAAATAAACAAGTAAGGAAAAAGTAAGATGGTCATGTCTCACAACACACGCACACTGAGAGAGAGAGAGAGAGAGAGAGAACTTGGCAGAATCCAGATACTCTAGCTATTGTTAGCAAGCAAGCCTTGGCACGAAAAGCTTCCAATGGAGTTGGATCACTATGGAGTTTTGGTGGTGGCCAAGGAACTGTGGGAATTGCATGGACACCAAAATCCTGAATAATAATCATTCAGAAGTGTTACTCAAGCTAGTGGAAAAGTTGATTTCATTTATTAGAGATGATGCCACTTTCCTTTGCAGATATAGGTTGCTTGTGAAAGCAAAGTGAAGCGACATGCAGATATGCTGCACTATACTTCCTAAAAGTTACTCAATTTTGAAATACAAACATGGAGTCATAACTGTATGCTAAATAGGCTGAGCATGAAAACATTTTTCCCTTTTCCTTTTTTTCTTAAATGTTTTCCTATCCTGTGTTTGGGAGATCTTTTGATTTAATGAAATTTTGATTTTTTCAATTTTTTTATTTTATTTATCACATAAATGAATCGAAGCTAAATAGTATGAGCAACTGAAATCACATCACTACTACACCTAAAATTTGAATCAAAGAGAATTTGATTGAGATGTGTGTATATGATAGAAAGGACAGATCTCTAAGTGTTGAAATTCATGTTTAATGCTTAGATAGCATTTGATTTTTTAAGTCTCTGTTCCCTTGACTAAAATGGTGTTTCTTTTTATGGAAGATAATGGTGTGTCATATTTAAAGGCATACCTGCATGCATACAAGCACATATTTTTCATCTCACAGACACAT
This sequence comes from Fagus sylvatica, assembly GCA_907173295.1. Taxonomy (NCBI): domain Eukaryota; kingdom Viridiplantae; phylum Streptophyta; class Magnoliopsida; order Fagales; family Fagaceae; genus Fagus; species Fagus sylvatica. The sequence continues at coordinate 12,572,297 of OU015761.1, forward strand.
CCATGTCATATATTAAGCTCCTAACTTATATTTTAAAAAATTAAAATTTGGTTTAATCATGAGATTATGGGAACTTCATATAGCACAATCCTAGATTTGTGAAGCATTCAGCGGGAGAGAAAGAGAGAGTACCCTGTTGTCGAGTCCCACATCGCCAGGGTGTCCATGGGTTGTGCACTTTAAAAGTCATGGGCAATCCTCCACTTACAAGAGCTCCTTTGAGTGGAGTTAGGCCCATTTGTCTTTCTTACCCCAAGAAAAGCATTAAGAGCAGCACATAGTTGAGTCTTCACAGAGTGACAGACATCCACATTTTCATCTGTTGTCCTAAGGGCTTCCCAAACTCGTGATAATCCAGGACCCAAATCAGGTTTGACAGTACTAACCCATTCACCATGGTTATTCTTGAATTCATACCTATGCTTTGAAAGATTAATAAGCTAAAAAGCCAATGTTTATATAAGAACAGTATTTTCATCTAGCAAGATCCACACCAATATCACAGGTATCATTCAAGTTATTTGAATCAATTGTTCTAGTGACAATCTGCACCATTGAAGCAACAGCATGGCACTTGCAAGGGCTGCCAAAGATGGTATATCATACTCTTGAGCTGAGTTTACCTTAGTCATGAATTGTTTTAAACTTGGAACTTTTTCCTTGACATAGTCCCCAAGGATTGCATGCTTTACAAGATCACCTTGCATTATTTGTGAAAAGCATGATGTGACATCTCATTCAGTGAAAATATATAGGTTTATGTGAACAAAGGATGTGTTTGGAAACAGAAAAACAATGAAATATTACTGCCTGATATAAAATTGATAATGAGCTAAGCTTTCTCTCTTTAGTAGAAGTTGGAGAGGTATCTTTTGCCGCATGACTAAGGCGACAGTCTAGTTAATTATCATCTTTTTCAGCATGATATTGCATAAATCCACTGTAGACGGTGCTTTTGTCCTTGAAATTCCAAGAAAGTGTTTTCAAATGTATTGGCCTAGTATTTTCATCCTCCCCAAGAAAGTGATTAAAGCTATTGAGCATCATTTTAATCACTATCTTTGGCAAGGGAAGTGTACTGGCAAAGGAGTTATTAAAGTAGCATGGGAAAAAGTTTGCTTACCTAAAAGAGAAGGTGGTCTTGGCTTAAAGAGAGTAGTGGATTGGAATAGGGCTGCTATACTTAAGCACATTTGGAGTCTCTTCACCCAAGATGGCTCCTTGTGGGTGGCATGGGTTCATACACATTTGATAAAGGATAAATGCTTTTGGACTATTAAAAAGGCCTCAGATTCTACCTGGGGTTGGAGTACTATATTAAAAATTGAGAAATGATGCTAGATTGTTTCCAAAGTTTGAAGTTGGTGATAGAAAGAAGATTTTTCTGTGGCATGATCATTGGCACCCGGATGGTGTGTTGTATCTCAAATATGGTCATAGGAATCATCTATGATGCTGCTAGCAAGACTGATGCTCGAGTTGATTCTGTTCTAATTGACAAGCAATGGCATTGGAGACCTGCCAGATCAGAGGAACTTGTCTCTATTCAAAGCAAGCTGTTTTCTATTAAACTGAGGGAGGAAGATAAGGCTTTGTGGTCCGCCTCAAGCTCTGGGAAGTTCAGTTGCACTGCCACTTGGAATGAGCTGAGAACTAAGGGTAATGAAGTGAATTGGTGGAATCTCATCTGGTTTTCTCTTAATATTCCAAGGCATTCTTTTATTGGGTGGTTAGCTATACTAAATAAGCTTCCCACTAAAGAGTGAATGCTGAAATGGGGTTTCAATGTGGATGGTAATTGTATCTTCTGTAGAAATGCTATTGAAACCAGGAATCACATTTTCTTTGATTGCTCTTTCTCTGAGAGAATTTGGAGAAATGTTCTGGCTCTTTGCCTTATTTCTGATCCTCAATTTTGCTGGGAGCATCTTGTGGAATGGGGCTCCATGCATTTGAAGGGGAAAGGATTGAGGGCTAATCTTTGTAAGCTGGCTTGGTGGGCCACTGTATATTATCTTTGGTTTCAAAGAAATGCTTTACTTCATGCTGGACAGGTTAAGACTGAGGATCAAATTCTCAATCTAATCAAGAAAGATGTGAAGACTTGGCTCAGTAGTAAAGTTTGCTTTGAAGACTCCATTCTGAACAGAGCTCTCTGTTGCAATTGGGGTATAAGCAGTGCTAGCTTATGCAGTAGAAGCAGATCAACTTGAGGCTAGTTATTGGTTAGCTTGGTTCTTGGAGCTGCCTGTTAGTTTTTGTGTCTGCATAGTTTTTTTTAACTTGGGTTTGTTGTAGGTGTTGGGTTGTCTTTGAGGTTCTGCTTTGTTTCTTTAGCTAGTCTAGTGTTGTTGGGGTAGTGCAGGGTTGTATTCTTGTTTTGCCTGCCTGGGTTGTTTTTCTTGCCTTTTGGCTTTGTTTGTTTTTGACAGTTGGTCTTTTAATAATATTTGCTGATTCATCAAAAAAAAAAAAAAAAAAATTCTAAGAAACAAAATTGAGATATTTAAAATCTATATGATGTATGAACTCCTCCCACATATAGAACTATACAAATAACAAATTTATATGGTCAATGCACTAACCCCCAAATAGCTTGTTCACTGATTTAAAAAGAGGTTCAACATCAGGTAATTGCAGTAGTACTCGTCCAACCCTATTCAAAATCACAGGATCCCTAGCAAACCATCATGGATGAGAAATTGGTGTAAAAAAAAAAAAGTCTATGCCATTAAAGCACAGATAAGGAATTACACAACAGATAAGGAATTACTAATCACACTATTAAATAAAATAGCAGCAATTCAGTGGTCTATTATGTAAAGAATAGTTGATGAATGATTTTGATATTTGAGAAGCTTCTAGCAAACTACTTTTAATAGCTCATAGCTTAAACTCAATTATTCAAAAGTATTACAAGTTATTTATGAATGCATGCATACACACAACCAGACAAATATTCTAAAGTAGGCACAGGTAGCTGCACATGGATAATTTGCAAGAATATAAACCAAGACAATTTTGGTCATGAGACATTTGAGGAAAAATGCAAACAGCACAACTTTCTTGTTGCATCATTGTCTAAACCAGTATGCCAATCTCAATAATATCATCACCATTTGGCCATACTTTCAGTTGCAGAGTTGAGTTTGTTTTAGATATATCTTGATATTAAGTTAAACATTTCAATCAACCCATCAAATTCAAATGGTTGGCTCCTTACCCACGGTATCAAAACTCTGCGCCATAGGAATAACTCCAGCTGTAGAAATGGCATCATGTGAAGGCCGAAAGCCAAGAATTCTACAATATGATGCAGGTACTCTTACACTTTCTCCAGTATCAGTTCCTATGATAGAGATTACCTTTTGGTTCAATTTATTGTGGACAAGCCAAGGAACATAAAAATTGTCCACGAAAATAACTCACCTAAGGTGAAATCAACAAGCTTTGCACCTACTGCAACAGCAGATCCACTGGAAGATCCTCCAGGTACCCGATCAGGCACACATGGATCTTTAGGTGTGCCATAATGTTGTTTTCTCCATATATACTGCCAAAAATGTATTTTATCAGTATCATGTTCCATGTCATTTACTACGTGAAAACAATTGTTTAGACTAGAGATATGTCATACATAGAGAAATGGTTATAATCATGAATTGAATGGTCATCATTTCCCAAAATTATGTTAGGTTTCTTATTTTTAGACATATGCAGGAGATAAAAATTCATTTCTGATAATTATTAGGAATCAACATAAAGTTCTTTTACCCAAGAAATAATAGAAGGTAATCAAATTATTGATATTTTTAAGACCAACCTGGAAGCCAATTCATCCGTGACAATTTTACCAACACATGTAGCACCTCCCCTTAAGACAGCCAAAACGGCCTGTCGATGTGGCAGCCGGATGAGTCCTTGCCCGGTCAAGAATTCCAAACCCATTCACATATCCATCAAAATCAAATCTGTTTCCCAAAGAAATAAATACAACACATAAAAATACCCAATTGGTGATATTGATATCCAGACACACTTCAAAAGAATATAGATATAACCCAATAGCTGAAACCGAAATCAATTAGCTCACACAAACAACTAAAATCTTCTAAATAGTATAGATAATCACAAACAATAGCTGACATTGATGCATAAGCTTGCACACACACTTTAAGAATATAGATAATACATCAAAATCTAGAGAACGAATGGGCTGATAATGCATCCATCCAATCACACATAGCGAGGAACAGTAAGTTCAGAAACATCCAGCTCTAGCAGTACATCCGAAGGAAAATCATCTTCAATTCCACTGAAGAGCACTCGGAATCCTAGAACGCCCTACGATTCCTCTCCCGCCAAAGCATCCACATAAGGCACAAAGAAACTGCACTCCAATAACACCCAAACCCTTCCTGGAATAACTCCCTTTCCAACAAGCCAGCAAATGCATCTCTTGAAGGCATGACCCAAGACACCCCAAATAGACAAAACACAAAAGACCATATCACACAAGCATAGTCATAGTGAAGGAGTAAATGATCCAGTGTCTCCCTGGCCCTCTTACACATGTAACACCAATCAAGGACCAACACCTTCCGACAATGTAAAATGTCTATGGTGAGATTCTTTCCCAAAGCAGTAGTCCAAGAAAAGAAAGCAACATTCCAAGGAAAAGAACAAGAAACTCCAGACCTAAGGATTTTATAATAAGACTTGAAACATCAAAGACCCCATTATTATTGAATTTATAATCATGAATTGAATTGTCATCATTTCCCGAAATTATGTTGGTTTTCTTATTTTTACACATATGCAGGAAATACAAATTCATTTCGGATGAGTCCTTGCCCAGTCAGGATTTCCAAACCCAGTCACATATCCTTCCACATCAAATCTGTTTCCAAAAAAAAAGACACCTTAAAAGAAAAATCTATTACACACACACACACATCCACAAAATCTGCAAAACAACACAGAAAAATACCCAATTGCTGATATTGATATCCACACACAATTCAAAAGAATATAGATAAAACCCAATAGCTGAAACTGAAATCAATTGGCTCACACAAACACATTCACAAACAACTAAAATCTTCTAAATAGTCATAAACAATACCTGAAATTTGATGCATAAGCACATCTACAGAGACAAACACAAACACAAATACAAAAGCAAAAGAAAACAAGTACGAAAGCTTTGCAAAGAAGTAATAAAAATGAAAAGAATGTTATTAGGACTTACATGTCTTTAAAAGCAAAGGTGAGGGCATGTTGTAGAAGGAACTTCTCCATGAAAGCTCCATTCTCTTATTCTCTCTCTCTCTCTGTTATTTAAGCTCATCTATACGGTGTCGTTTTTAAGTTCAATAAGTTTTCAATTCTTATGTGAATCCTAAGGTTTGTAAAATAAAATTGTTGGGTTGATTAAGAATTCAACTTATGGACTAAAAACATAATAATTGAAAAGATTGAAGGACTAAATTGTAATACTACCAAATTATGAGAAGGTGAATAATTTATTTACAAACTCTTGGGTGTCAAATGTAACAATAATGAAAATTTTGTGGACTAAATTATAATAGAAACAAATTATAGATATTAAATTGTAATATTTTTAAATAAATATTTAACTTTGGGAATGTTCAGAGAAATGTGGAGCAGGGAAAAGTTTATTGATGGTGTGACAATTTAGTCCATTAAATGATACCCATGTGGACAATTGAAGTGGGCAAAGATGGAAATGTCCACAAGGAGTTTTTAAGAGCAACCACATCCACAGGCCACAGCTATGGAATCTGGATGCAAGGATGTTCCATCTATGATAAGGTGGCTCACATCTAAAAAGAAAAAACTTAGAAAGTAGTTTCCAAAATATTAATAAATGAGAAAACAATTTTAATTACTTAAATAAAAATTAAATATTCAATCAGATCCATGAGAGTCTTTATCTAAGATGTACTTGAATCAATGGAGTCTTCATCTAAGATGTACGAGAAATCCTTATGTGTTTAGTTTATTTGCTTAAAGAGTTCAGCAATTAAACTAAGTTGGTTCACAAATTAAACTAACAAGAGTATATATATATATATAGATATAGATGTAGGGTTAGTTCAAGGCTCAAAACACAAGACTTTATTGGTTTTACGTCAAATATAAGAAATTATTGGGTCCTCCAAGTGGAATTCTCCCACCCTCTCATATATATATATATATATATATACATATTTTGTTATTGTTTTTTTACTTTTTTTTCCCAATCTTAATATAAGATGGATATGAATCAATCAAATCCTAAACTTGAAAGTTATTTTTGCGTGCCCGAATCCATTCAGGAATGATGTATATGTCAATGGCTCTATAGACGTTATCACAATACCGAGCATCTTTTGGTAGGCCAAAGTTGCTAAAAAATACATTTTTTGTTTTTTAAAGTTTTTGGGCCAAACATGACTCTTGTGATGTTTATTTGAAAAATGGACTCATTCAAAATTGTCTTTGTGAAAGACACTTTTAAACATGAAAATCGTCTTTGTGAAATATTGGTGAACCAACATGAAACAAGAAATTCTTCAAAGATATTACAAGAGAGATTAGAATGGAAAATGCAACTATAAGTGATTGCAATGAGAATCTTTTTTAAAGTATGGTTGAATCCTATGATCTTGATAAGGATCCTATCATCTGATATGTAATTTCCTGCGATCTCATAAATAATTCTCACAGCTTCAAATCAATGCAATCACAATATGTTGGAAAAGAATGGGGTGATGAAATCAGTGGATTGAACCTTTTCTTTCCAGAATTTGTAATATGAGAAAATGAGACATTTAGGATTGCAGAAAATCACACTGCAGCTGATGTAACCTTATGCTACCATACTTAATAGGAAGTTAATCTCTAAAAAATAATCTTCTTATCAAAAAAGAAGCAAAATCTCTAAATGAAGTGACTACCTTGCAATATTCTGATATGAATAAAAAATTGATGCTCCATAAGGTAGTGGTAGAACATCCCAAGTAGCAGTTTCCCTAAAACTAAAGCTATACTAAAAAAGGTACCGGTAGAAGATGAAACGTGTAACATTCGTAGCCTTTTTTTTTTTTTTTTTTGGGTTTTATTTATTTACTCTTTTTTCCCAATCTTAATTAAAACCACCCTTCTCCACTTATGTCTCCATTTAAAATTTCTTGGATCAGATTAATTGCTAATCTCTTAGAATCATGATAAATGAATCTTAATTATTAGCTTTACTAAATTGTAACCTCCAAGAAATTTGTCTCCCCTTACTAAAATTCAACATGCCTATTTGTCTCTCCACTTAATTGCAAATGAATATTATGTTAATATTTCCTTTATCATTTGGCTCCACTTACTAATATTCAACGTAGCCATTTCTTTCCCATTAGGCATTCGGCTTAGTTGTCCAACTCCCTCCCCAAAAGCTCCATAGTTTCAAGATGTTAAATGCAGGAATATTCCATCTATTGATAAGGTGGCCATTCAAAAATATCTTTTTCTTTTCTTTGGTAAGATTAGATATAAAGTTAATGTTGTTATACATATTCTTAGACATAAGAATCAATTCCCCTCACTTTCACTTGAAAAAAGAAAAGATCAGAATGTTATGTCACTTCAATTGAGTCAATCAGACTTTGAATAAACTTGCAGTGAGTCACTGGGAAATATGCAAGTTAGAGCTCCTTACTCGTCCCCAATTTTAGAAACAAAACACAGTAACAAAATATTTATGAATGAGAGAACATGTTAAGTACTTCAATAGCAAAGACAGATTCAATCAGGTCCATCAGAATCCTCATCAAAGATATACAAGTATGGAACTAGAGTTGTCTGTTCATTAGATGCTGCTCCTTCAGAAGCCTCACTGGTGACTCCAGGAGAACTCCAGCCTAACCGCTGCATGTAAACTGCATCGTAGGCTTCGATGTTCAAACCTGAAGCAAGAAATAGTTCCACCTCGTTTACAAATTGGTCTGTTCTTGCTCCTAGAAAACGCCTTGCAGTGTCAGAGACTAAAGCCTTGAACTCTTCTTGTTTTGTTTCAGGCATTTTTACTTGACTTTTTTGCTCATTCCTGAAAATTGAGCGCTTGGTGTAAATTTTGGTACAGTGAAGATTATGTAATGTTATTATGTTGTTTATGACCAATTCACATTTCAATCAATTTAAGACAAAAACATTAATAAATTATTACCTTGTCATGGATGAATCAATCATACCAAGTATGTGGTGCACGATAGTGTCAACAACTTCCTCCTACACACGATGTAGCAGAAGGTAAACAAGAGTGAACAATATGTAGTTGCTTTATAAAACAGGTAATAATATATGGTTACAACCACGTAAGAAGTAGTTTCATTGTAAAAAAAAATTCCAGCTGAAGATATAATGAGAATTCATTCACACATCTCATTCAGCATCATTTAGACCATGATTGGTTGCAATCAGCTAATAGAAAACACAGCAAAGTCAAACAATTAAAGAATTTTCGAAATTTCACCAGCATTTAGACACAGCTTGAGAACAATATGATGAGAAAACTTGTGTCTGTGGCATAAGCTGCAGTACCATATTATTTTGTGTATGTATCTGCCCATGCGTGTGTCAGTGTTGGTCAAAAGCATGAGATGCATTTAAGCATAAAGGCCTCATAGAGTCTAGGCACAAAGTGCAGGCGCATGCCTAATTTAAGTAAAGCGCACATTTTTCAAACACAATGTAGTAAATTTGAAAAAAAAAATTATCAATGGGTAACATGACAATCAAGTGATCAACTAATTATATAAAAGTTAAATATGGCATTTTATATAATTCTCTTGTGCTTTACAAGCACAACTACAATATTTGATAGCCAAGATCAAAATGAAGTACATAGTTGAATCAAAAATACCCAAAACCCAAAACGCATTAGAATGGTAAGTAATGAATTCTATGCCTAACATAAGAAATGCAACGCGATCTTAAGCGTAAGACTATCATCATTGTATGCAGACCTGTATCAGAGCTTGTATTTCCCTTCTCAACCAACTTTGGAGCCAGCGGTTTGGCTGAAGATACTTATGAGACTTCCAATACCGTGATACATTGAATATGTCATTTACAATACCTGATTGAACACACAGTTAACTGAAAAAGCATACATACAGGTAACAGTGGTTTAGTCAGGAAATAAAGTAACAAACAGATAGCAGTATGAAGAACCAATAAATAGAATGACAAGCAGCATAATACCTGGTTCAGTGTAATAGCACTGTAATCTATACTTGTGTGCTCTCGTTAAGAGAAAACTGCAGCACCATTACAGGAAGTAACATAAATAAAGACATCTAAGAAAAAAAAACCTCAAAGAAAAGAAATCAACAGGAAGATACCTATATCTAAAATCCTGATTAATGTAATGCCGTTGAAATGAACTTCCATCATATCCATGTAGTATAGACAAATTTTCTGTCTGCAAATTAGACAAAGAATAGCCATTCAAGTCTCAAGTAAAGATAATATTGTTGACACACATTCTAAACTGCCCTTTGCATTCTATTCCAGGCAGACAAGAGCATGCCTATAATTTTTACAACATTGAGGGCAGATTTTCAATTCTATTTGACAAGTCAAATTTGGAATGCATTATTGCTTTCCTTGAATGAAAATCTTTTAGATCAAAGTTACTCCCGGAAACTATTACCCAGAAATAAAATCGATTGGAACGCAATAGAAATGGAAAAAGAATTAGAACCAAAAAAAAGAAAAGAAAAGGAAATCTCAATGGAATGCAGAATAATTGGAAGAACAATAGAAAAAACTGAACCTTGCACCAAAAGAAAAGGAAAAGGACATTTTACAGACGAAGGCGGGCGAGAGTGCTTGCCTGCCACCACTTTTGTCCACTGTACAATGCAATTGTAACAAAACTTATCTGTAACACAAAATGGGATGACTAGGCTTAATAAATAACTAAATATGATTTACTGCCGTAAATTCATGATTACAAAAAAAAATTAAAAAAAAAACTTCTTGTTCATTCCTTGCACAATTGGAAGATTTATATAAAGCATTCTACTTCATGAGACATAGGCAAATAATAAAGAAAACATATACATATGAGAAAGAATTCAAAAAAATTTTTCTGACAAGTAATAGAATTTCAAAAGATATTCAACATAAACATGTTCATGCTCTTTAATTTTTTGAGATTTCCCCAACACCACCACCACCATAGAATACAAACAGACACACATCTAATTATCCCTGTAATACCATGCATACCATACTCACAAAACACACACATACATACCACCATTAATAACCTTGTAATACCACTAGATATCTCAATGGACAATTGGCTGTTATTAGTTTCTTTTCAACAAGAAAGCTATCAAACTAAGTAGATCATAAAACATAAAAAGCTATAAAGAGTTAAAATTACATTATTTTCTACTGCATAGATTATATCATTTCTTGCAATTCTTTCACATGGGAAAAAATGAAACTTAAATCACACCCAAATCAAATTTCAACAAAAATAATCAAACGCACAACGAGAAAGCTCAAAAGGGTTTCTTTATATCACAATTGGCAAGGTTTTTAAGAAACCCAACTCATGAAATTGAATAAAAAAACAGTCTTTAGCTTTTTTTCTCGGCAACCAAACAGAGAGAGAGGGAAAGAGAAAGAGAGAGAGGAAAGTACGGAAACATTTATCAAGGTTATGACTCTTGAAGAATGGGTCCGAGGCAGATGGGACAAGGATTGGAATCCAGTGAAGAGTGAGAGATGATGCTCTTGTTGGCTTCTTGCTTCATTGTGATTTCTCAGAGTCTCAAAGCTACGAAATACACAATCTTCTAGAAACCCACAGAATATATCATATTTTTATAAAACCAGATTTTAATTAATTATAACCCTTTGACTCTAAAAAAAATAAAAAATTGAAAACTTTAATTGGTGAAATGGTCATGAGTGTTCTATTTAAGAGATTTAGAAAATTTATTTTATTATAGTTTTACAAAAATTGTTAATATATTAAGTTAGTTATTCACTAACTTTATTGTTATGACGTAACGTCACGTAATTTTTATTGAATTTATCATAATTATAATGGTAAAATTAAGGAAATATTAACTTGTTACGTTTACAATTTTTTAGATTAAAAAAAAAAAAAAAAAAACTATTTTCAGATCTACTTATAAGAATATACATTTAATCCTATTTTCAAATTACTTATAAGAATATACATTTAATACCTTGTCCAATTTTTTCTTTCTCTTTCTATTTGATGGAAATAAAATGAAATTCACAAGGTGAAATGGTCATTGGCAAAATGATGAATTTTGATTGGTTGAATTGGTAAAGTCATTGTTATTGAACAAGGGAGATGGATTATAGTTTTAACTTTATAACACAATTTTTAAATAATAAAACTTAGATTATTCATAGGGGTTATAATTATCTTCCAAATTATATGTAGTAATGTAAAAGATTATTGGTGTGTAGTTCTAATTATGTGACTTTTTAAACCAGTAATATATAGTCATATAACTTATTTAATAATTATGTTATTATTAAATGAATTATGTGATTAAATACATATGTGGATGATGTTTCAAATCATTATCCATAAGCATTTTAGGAATTTGAGAGAAAATTTGTGTTACATCCATATGCTTCCATGTAAGTTTATTAGAAAAATATAATGTATGGAAGTCATGTTTCACCTCTTGAATGTTGAATCTTTCATTGGTCGTATGCTACTTCAATAGATCTATGAATTATTTGATACATTCAATTCAAGTAAATTATCATTGTGTCATATGCTAGTGCTTTCTATGTTAGGTATACACGTGTGAGTAGAAGTATCATATGGAGAAAGAATATAGATGTTGATAAATTAATATAACATAACTAGACCCATACCTCATAAGCTTAACCTTTTAGGTTAAGTGTTATCCATATATGTTCTATTACTTCCTCAATTAAAGGCTCTCCAAGGTATTATCTCTTCCCCCCACCCCCTAACAAATAGTGTCAGAGCCCATGGTGGTGTGAGGCAAGGTGACAAGGTTATAAAGGTTCCTTTCGTAGATGGAGCGGGGACAGGTCCAAAGTTGTAAATACCGTTTCGGCACCCGTTTCGATTTGGTCATTGGAATGAAATATTTAGATACTGGTCAATACCGACGTTCCATTTCGGGTTTGCAAATATATATATATATATATATAACACATTTTTAATACCATATAAAATTATCAACTCTAAACAAGTAAAATCAAATAATACAAATTCTTAAGTCTTAATATCACATAACAACTCAAAAAAAAAAAAAAAAAAAGTTTTTGATTTAAGTTGACAAAAAAAAAAAAAAAATTAACTTAAAAGTGTATCGGCCGGATATTTCGGCCGAAATGGCCCGGAATGACCCGGTATTTAATTTGAGGTGGAATAGGGGGTACCTCGTACTAGTTTGCATACCGATACGAGATATTCTGCCCGTTCCAGTCGGAACAAAATGGTATCACCACTATGGACGGGTCCCTTTCGTAGTTAGAGCAAGGACAGTGGGTGCGTGTACTTGGAAAATGCCCAACAAAAGAGTGTACTTGAAAAAGGCCTAAAAAGTCTAGATCAAAGAAGAATGACCTAACACAAGGTTCTCATGGATACTCATATAAAATAGCTCGAGAATCAAATGGAGTAACACTTCTCCCCCCCCCAAAAGCCAGAAACTCGCCAAAACTAAATGAGGAGCTAACCCAACAACCCAAGGGCAAACCTGGTTGGCTCTAATACTCAGGAAGAAAAACAAATAGGCCTAACTACACTGAAAAGAACTCTTGTAAGTGGAGAATTGCCCATGACTTATAAAGTATACAACCCAGAAGCACCCTGACGATGTGGGATTCGAGAACAATACACATTTATTGTGCTCCGAGAGTAGTGAATAATTACTCTGCTTTATGACTTTGAATAATTAGGCCAATAAAATTCAATGAAGAAATAAATGAAGGCCATTAATTATATTCATGGTAAATAAAAGCCAAATCCAACGCATATACCTTTCTTAACCCATAGCCAGAACATCACATACTATGTTAATTTGCCAGTTAGGTGCCACCAGGGCTGACTCAATACATTTTAGGCCTAAAGTGAAAAAGTTATCTAGATTTTTTTAATATTTAAATATCAATTAAATATTATTTTTTAGTGAAACAATTTAGGGTTTCAATTGAGTTATATTTTTATTAGTTAAATATTTTGAAGGTCTTCTTAGACATGGAGGAAAGAATGCAAAACTCATCTATATTTTTTTCTTAAAAAGAAAAAAAATATCATCTTACAATTTTTTAGACATTTTTGTATAATTATGAGGGACTTTTTGTTTATGTAATCCAGGGCCTTGGGTTCTTTGAAAAAAATTTGAATTTTCTTTTAAAAAATGAAAAAGAAAAACATTATTTTTATAAAAAATATCAAAGACTCAGCAAAATTACTTCACAAACCAAAAATTACAATGGCACTATAGAGGTTAAGCTTAGCTTGTCTTATGGTAGATTCTTATGCTGTATATAATAGTAGTACACAAATAAGATGTATCTACTAGGCCAAAAGTACAAAAACATAATTCTTTCATTGAGAACTTCTCACTAGCTAGCGCTTATGTATACACTCATTTTTGAAACCAAAATTGATCATATGTCTGAAATTTTGTTCCACTTACCTTTCAAATTCTTAAGCTGCTTAAGTCCAACCTTGGTACATATAAAACTGAGAATTCCAACTTTTCAACACCTTTGCTACCTGACCATCGCAATCCAATTTCTTGGTTATAGTTAAGATTCCTTTTCTTAACAATTTGTCGAAAAGGCTCAATCGAATAAGCAAACACTTTTCTTGCTTCTTCCAAATCATAACAAGCTGGCTGCTCCATCATTGTTGCATCAGAAAAAAATGATTTTTCCTTTCTAGGCTTCTCATAGAAAAGAGGTGTTGGTTTGAACCAAAACGACTCTTTCTTTGCTAGCTTTACCGGATACGTTTCATGAGTGTCAACATCATAAATTGATATTTCAACAGGAAGCCATGCTTCCAAAGCTCTATGGCTAGCCTCATTCAAGTTATGTAGAATGTGTTCTTCAAACTCCTCTGAAGGTGAAATCTTGAGGCTATCCCAACGAATATGATCTGTTGTAAGTCTAATCCTAAATGGCCAAGAGTTGCTACAAACTTCCTTACCCTTGTTGCTACCAATATCTTCTTCTATGTCACTTCCTTCCCTTGCCATTTTCTTCATCATGGAAATGAACTTGAGAAATGAAGCAAGAGAAAAGAAAAGGGTGTGGAAGGAATTGACCAAAACTTGCTTTTTTATATCTGGACAATGATTCATACCATTTATGTATCATTATAGTGCATTTTCCTTATCTGTGCTTCATCATGTATTACCAACATATGATTTCCTTATTAGATCATTCATGTTAAAGATTTTACCTTTTAAGAGTCTTTTTCTTTTTTGCCAGTTATATCATTAAGTGCATTTCATTAGCTTGCTCTGGTCCAACAATAGTATTTGCTGTTACCAACATTATTAACCTCAAAATAAGTTGTTAGATTGAATACAAGCCTTAGTATCTCGCTATCTGCTCTAATTAATGAAGCAATGGTTGTGGTGGATGATAAAAGACTTAAATGCAAATCTATAATGAGTTACTGGCCTCTTCTGCTTCTCAGTTGATTCTGCAGTTTTAATTCCAAAGTAAAGAAAATTGAGATTTGGTTGTATTTGACATGACAATGATGTGATTAACAAGTTACTGTTTTGGAAATCTGATGCAAATGGCTTCAGCAGATTCATATTGGGTTAGATTTCTCCTCACTGAGAACTGTAAAACAGAGAATTGACACTGCCAAACAAGCTAGGATCCTTGGTGCTGGAGGCTTCCACTAGCCTCTGAGCATTCAATTGCTACAGGCCCGGCATAGGCTTTAAATGAAGAGCATGCCATATCGAAATTCAACTCTTCGTTCTAGTTTAGTCAAATTTAAATCAACTAAATCTGAATACAATTAGTCTAGAAATTTGACAGCTGCGGTTGATGCCTTATGACATATCAAGTTCATGACAGTGATCAAGCATATTATAATGGTAGCCTAAACATTGGCAAAATGTAGTACAACATAATAAAGACAGGTTCTTCCTTTGATTCATTCTTCCATGAATTGCCAAAAAGAAATCAAGTTCATCGAAGTTCAAGATTTAGTAAACTGATTGTTCAATGTGACTTTTCAAATCAATGACCTTGAAATATTGCAATTTTTCTTTCAAAGCCAAGAAAATCATGATTGGAGGAGCTTGAAATATCGCAATCATTCTGTTAAAGTTTGAGATTAAAAGGCACTCCCATGTGAGCCTATTGATGAAAAATTGGTGTCAACATGATGTGGTCCAAGCAAAGTTACACTGGTAAAATTTGGATAGATTCAGGCCAAAAAACTTTACAGCCTTCAAGGTACACAAGAGTGGAGGGGAAGACGACTTTCCTTCTAAATGTCACATGGTAAAATAAGAAAATACTTCGAATTCAATAACTGGGAAACCAACAAAGGGAAATCATGAGCGGTAGATACCAGGCAAAAGATGATTGCAGTAAGTAAGTAGGGACTGGAAAGACAAAAATATGTCAGTAAAACTTTCTTCCAAGGCACTGCCCAGTGCCACAATTGAATTATAACTAGAAGGTCCAATCAAATTGGCCTTTTTCCTGTGGAACAAGACTCTTAAAAAATACCAACTGCTTATATATTATTCATGGCAGTTGGATCACTTTGAATTGCTAAAAAACCAATTAGGTGTCAGAAAATAGAAGAAAACTCAGCTATTCACTAACTTGTTATTCCTTCTTCAGAGGTGTGGATCATTTAAGTAACAACACCAAGTCTACTTTTAAAATTTACTCAAAGTTTGATATGGCTTGCATTCAAGCAGTTAGTATTGTGTTCATGAAAGTATTGAAAAAAAAAAGAACATAAAGAAAGTAAAATGGAGACCTGAGATGTGACACTTAAAAGTTAAAAGAAACATTTTTTTTTTGTAGAACATCTGCATATATGATATTTAAAAGTACACAATTATTCCAAAACCTAGTAGTCAGAGCCCTCCTAATCTAAAGTGTTTATCCCTTTTCTTGCACAGCCTCTGTGTTTTGAATTATCACTGGAACCTAGATGGATGGCTAAAGAAAAAAAAAAAGAAATCAACCTATCAAAAACCTATCAAAAACCTATCAGATTAATGGCCAACTAACTCAGG
This sequence comes from Fagus sylvatica, assembly GCA_907173295.1. Taxonomy (NCBI): domain Eukaryota; kingdom Viridiplantae; phylum Streptophyta; class Magnoliopsida; order Fagales; family Fagaceae; genus Fagus; species Fagus sylvatica. The sequence goes on from OU015761.1 coordinate 12,588,625, forward strand.
CACTTCTACCCATCCAATTTATTGGCAAAATTAAGATAAATTTAAAGATCTGTTCTTAAAATAGACCCAAGGAAAATATTTAAAGCATCCTTTTCTTTTTGAAAATTATATTTAAAAGCATTTTGATTATCAATTAAATTATTTTCTTCTCTTCAATTTCCAAAAAGCATATTTGATTATCAATTAAGCACTTCAATTTTCTTCTCTTCAATTTCCAAAGAACATATTTGATTTCAATTAAGCACTTCAATTTTCTCTTCAATTTCCAAAGAACCAAATAGAGGATAACAGTAATGCACAAACAAAATAGTAGCAGTCCAAAGGAGAGGTGTCACTGGTTGGATGATAACAGTGGTTAGCTCTTGTCAAGTTGATTACTTTTTAAGCAATGCCATCCCACATGAAGCAGTTTGAAACCTATATATATGTTGAACATAAGCAAAAGCCTATGTCTTAAAGAAGAGGTCCTAAGAAACAAGAACCTAACCTAACTTTAATAGTATCTTGAAAGTGGTATTTGGAAAATTTGAATAGGATTCTTGTCAATTATAACTGTTAGTAAAGGACTTTTGAAAAATCAATATAAAACATTAAACAACAACAAGAGGCATATAGCAAACCTCAAGAGATGCCAAGTACTCTGTCTCATGGTGGTGAATAACACTGGTTATGGTAATTGCATAGTCATTAGGAGATTGAAACAAATATAAACTTAAGCATTGGGTAGGGAAAAAAGAGGACAGAGGTAGATGATCAGAACAAACACATCCATATAGCATCATTTAGGGAAAAAAATAATAATAAAAGAATTGTACAGCAGTGGAACTTAATTAAGGGAAAAGAAACAAAAGCATGGTTTTTCAAACAAAACAACACAATTAAGTCACATAAAATGTTTTTTCCCCTAAAATTTTAGAGTGCTAGATAACAATGACATTCCTTAAAGTAGGAAAGTTCCAACTAACATTTTCTAAACTATGCCCTAAACTTATCAAACAAGATTTGAAGTAACCAGCATGGTTTTAAAGATTACCCAGGAGTACATTCAATTAGACTAGATAACTCAACCAGCCAAGTAATAAACAAATACTGTTCAGAAATCACCATGTTCTTAACATCAACATTTACAAAGTACATGGTGTGCCTTTGGATTAAGATTGCACGTCAATATTCTTATTGGGATGATGTATAAATTTTATGTCGCGAAAAGACAAAAGCAAAGAACCTCACCATCTATGGTAACAGGAAGGGCACTTGTTAATCATGCATAATTGAGCTTTCATAGAATATTAGTAACACTAATAATAACTATAACTAAGATTAATGATATAAAAGATGTTGGTAAATATGTAAAAACCTGAAATATTGTTTAATCTTTTCATTCAGGTTTTGCATCTAAAAAATGAAAGCAGTCTGAATTGCATAGAAATAGAAAAGGGAGGAAAAAGTAGTCAAACACAAGTGATAACAACTACCTGCAGTTGGCCTTTAGTTTCAGTATTTGTCCATCATCCTTGAATTCAATGTTCCACACTAAGCGCCAACTTCCATTGCTAAACAATGTTCCATAAAACATTAAAAATTGAAAAATCCTATTATCTACAAGTTTCTTGTTTCTAACATTACAAAACAAGGCAGGGTACAATTGGACGCAGACAACCATGAGTTGGTAAGTCTAGTATAAAATAATAAGAACATTTGTCTTCTATAAACAATAACATTGCATGTTGACATTACATTGTGCACATTGATAGATCAACACATTGCAAGGACGGCTACATTTGTGACATGGACGGTGGTCTTTAGTTTCCACAATTAAAGTGAGGGGTTGTGGGTGATAGTCAAATGTGTAAGCAACTCAAGACTTGCAATTTGGGTCACTCCCAAGAATACATTTCGGAATGAGCAGGATAACTACAATCTGCACAATAGTAGAACCAAGGTTTTTGGTCTCGTTCCTCCTCACAAATGTCACAGTAATATTCTCCAGAGTCATCTTCAAGAGTATATTGAAGAGTGAAAGGATGCTCATGTTGTCCATACCTTATGCTCTTTGATAGTGTAGCACATTTGAAGTCCAATGCAAATGCACAATCAGCGCAGCGGAATACATATCCTTTCGAATCACAAACACTACAATTCCCATTTGCCGTTGCATTGGAGAGGATAAGGCCGTGCTCGTGACCATCATGGGTCAACCTGTCTGAGATCAAACTACAGTTGACATCAAGGAAAAAGCTGCATTTGAGACAATTATAGGTGAAGCCATTGCCCCAACGAGAACAAGCACTCACACAGGAATTGCATTAAATTATTGATCTTATAATAATAAGGTATCCTTAGAGAGGGTGAGTGGGTGTTCATGAAGTGGGTGCCATTTCTTTCTAGGTAATTCAACACAGAATTTGTGGAGAACAAAGCTGCATTGCGTACAACTATAAAATGGAGTCAAGATGGGCCTTACGCACCCATCACACTTGTCGCTCTTTTTGAGCTCATGGGTGAGGATTAAGTCATGTTCCATGACTAAAATGTTTAATTTCTATAGCTATTTCAATTCCGTCTTCTCCCATTATTTTCTTCTTGACATCATAAGCCACTAAGTCAACGGATTCGTCGAACTCAGGATTGTCGTTCCTCAGCGTATCTTCAACTTTCGGCACATTTATGTTATCCATGATTTCACCATCTGCTGCGCAACTGAGGTGAGCAACATAATTGCAAGTGGAGCAATAGTAGAACCCCATAATTTAGTGTCCACCTTTTCAACACAAAGTTCACAAATTTGGTGGATCGGATTGATGGGCCTGAAGAGAATAAGTGAGGTTGAGGGTGTGTTTGTGACGTACATGTCTGACAGTGCGATGTAAAGAAGCACATGTTGGATGAACCCAGAATGCAAGACAGGTGAGACATAAGTAGGGCGTGCCCTTGTCTTCTTTGCCACAAGCATCGCAAGTGAACATGAATCGACTTTCGCATGAGGGTCAATATTGAATGGTCGTGAATTTCAACTTCCATGGTGTGCGGTAAAGGAGGTAATGACGCACATTTGATGTGAAGGTAGATTTGGCAGATTAAACAGGAGAAATGAGGTCCCAGAGGTCCTAAGGTGAATTTCTTCCGCCAGAGATCTTTCTTCCGCCGGAGATCTTCTTTGCAGCGATAGCATTTGGAAGTATAATTATACCATGGTCAAGGGATGGTTCTTCATGATTTATGAAGGTTAAAAACAAGCTATCACCAACAAGGATGTTTTCGTAAATAATGTGCTCCAAGGAATTTCTAAAACAAGATGGTGCAACTCACGGGGTAATTCGGCACATGATTTATGAAGGTTGAAATGTTTGCATTTTATACAACTGTAGCTATCACCAACAACTGGTTCCCTGAACATTAAAAAAATCACTTATCTATGAAGAGACATGATTTTTAAATATATAACAATCATGTTTAAATTATAAATGACAACCAACCTTTTCTCGCGTGTTTGTAGACCAATGGATGCTCGTGTAAAAAATGTTGAAGCTCCATGTTTAGAAAATGAATTTCTAAAACCAGACTGGATACTTTTTTGAATAAAACTTCTTCTTCATATACAAAGTATGATTCTTTTGTTGAATAACAACCAAATTACACATGGAACTTATACTCATCGACTTAGATTTATATAGTTCATTTTCTCTGTTATCAAATTTTTTACTTTAAGGTTAAATGCATTATTGGTTTTACATAGGTTGTATGTTTGGTCCCTAATATTTAAATTGTGCACAATTGATTCCTAATGTTTCAAAATCGTGCATTATTGGTCCCTATAGACACTTCTTTTTTCCTTGAACTTTTCATACTAACATTTTATTTTCTCATTCACTTATGTGATTTTTTTTACCCATTTCTCTTCAAGTTATAAACATATGAAATTCTATTGGTCTAAATAGGGTTGGTTGAATTCTTTCTAATTTTAAACTTAAGCTAAATCATTAATTATTAAAAAATCTTTGAAACTAATAATATTTAAATTCTTAAGCTAAAGTTTTTTTTCTTCATTTAAACTTAAATAAAATCTTATTGCTTTAAATACAATGCATAATTAAATAAAAGATAACCCACTACACATATTTTTAAGAATCAAATACACTAACAAATTTAAATCAATTTTAGCGATCATAATCAAATAAAAAAGATAAAATCTTAACAAATATTCATACAAAACTGCAAAATTTATGAATCATTTCTACAAAACATTAGAAGATTCAAGAAAAATAAAAGTAAAGAGAAATTAATATATCAAATACAAAATCAAGTAAATAAATAAATAATTGCACTGCATATACAAAAAACCCCCAAAATCACGCAAAATTGACAAAAAGAATTATTTGTGTATTAGATTAATTTAATCTAAATAAACAAATGAAACCAAATCATGAGAACCAAACATTATAAAAAACTTCAATTAACATTTAGTTACAAAACATTTCCTTGAACTTTTCATAACTAACATTTATGAAAAGGACCATTTTCTCATTCAAAAAACTTATAGAAGATATTCATTTTTATTACCCATCTCTCTTCTAAGATTAAAGTTAAAAGCAAACATATGAAGATTCTAATATGAACTTGAAAGTTATATCTCGTGTGATCATGTCAAACATTACTAATATAATCACTTACCTTTAGTAAGCAAAAATTTTTTTAAATTGTTATAGTTTATCAACTTTATTTGTAAAAAGAAACTTTTTAATTGTAATGCTAACTTTTGAAACTATGCTTCACAACATGAAGATGCACAACTATAGGTCCATTAAGCCTTTATTATGGGCATTTAGAAATTTCAAACATATCACATTTAACATTTATGTTTATTTTATTTTTTGTATAATATGATCCTATATGAGATTAAAAACAAAATCTATTACATTTGATTTAATATTGTCCATAAAAAAAAAATATTTAATTTTCAAAAAATGTTGAATTTTTAAAAGCTTATTTTATGTGCTCCTCGTGCCTCATTAATAAACAATCTCCATAAATTAATATCGTTTCTGTATAAGATTACTAATAAGGAATTTACTTGACACATTACTTTGAATATGGAATTTTCCTTTTGCACTTTTCTTGAATTTGTTTTTATATGAAAAATCAATTAAAAAATTTGCTGAAAACCCACTATACAATCAAAAACAACAATAAAATTTTATCAAAAAGATTCTTATCTATAAACAATTCATCATTTATATTTTCATTTGGCTTATATGTTTTAAAAGTTTCATTAAACTTATAATTTCAAATAATTTTATTTAAACATAGATTACATAAGTTTCATTAACTAAATCAATACCTTGAATTTAATTTAGCATTATATTTTTTTAAAAATCCTTTGTAAAAACTTTATTTTCCTATTACAACTTATTTAATTTTTATTTACTAAATTTTATTTTCTCATTACTTATGAGATTTTTTTACCCATCTTCTTCAAGTTATAAACATATGAAATCTATTGGCCAAAAAAATTATTTCTAATGTTTCAAAATGCTCAATTGGTCATCTAACATTTAAAAAAACGTAAACTTGTTATCCTTATCAAACTTATTCAATTTTTAATGAACTCTTAATTTACTTCAATTAAACGCAAGAACCAATATAACGCTTGCTTTAGATACAAGCTTTTTTAGTCAACACCAATTTATCGTTTTATGAAATACTAATACCCAACGTAAATCAAGGTAGATAAGCTATGATCTTTTAGTTAAATCGAAAATATTAAATCAAAAAAAAAACTAAAGTAGCACTTTGATTTCACAAGGAATAACTCGAGATATTCCATCCAAAATGCCACCAAATCCCTTTGAATGTTAAAATTAAAATAGGATAGGTTTAATATTGATATTGTTTTGTTATATTAAATTTTTTTCTTTCGTTTTACAACTTGAGTCAATTTAAAGGAGCCAAAAAGCTTTATTTATTTATTTTTGATATTATGATAGAAATCTTAATCTAAACTCACATACACGTATATTTTAAGAATTATAGGGATCGAACCCACACCCTCATAGAGAGGTGGGGAAATAAAATCTAACTCCTACCAACATATTGCAAAAACTAAACCCCAAAATTTACCCTACTACACATTGGAGGAATTCAATTGTAGCAATAAACAATATATTAATCAGTAGGAAGTCTTCAAATTTACATGAGATCTCAAATTGAAAAGCAAACTTGAATATTACGAATTAGTTGAATACATTATTCCAAACCTACTAACAAGTAAAGAATACCAGCAGACATCACTCTTTCGTACAAAAGAGAAATGCATATATGCCTTGCAAGTTGAAGAAGAAAATAAAAGTAAAGAGAAATGCATATATGCCTCATATAGGAAAAGTAATGTACTAAGATCACGCGAGGAAACGCTGCCAAGGAATGGTTTTTGGGCAACAAAGAAACTTGCTTGCAAAGAAGGTTTTGGGCAGTACAAAGAAATATAGTTGCCTTGCAACTGCATTAATTGGGTTACATATGAAAAAATAAAGAGAAAAAATGTGCATATGTAAATTTTTAATTGAAAAGAAAGAGAGAAAATAATTAAACTTTAATTGGTAATTGCTAGTTAAGTAATTAAACTTTAATTAGGGATTGCTTAAATGTGATATGGTTTCATATGCCATATGGGTTGTAATCCCTATTATGTGGATCAGGGTCAAACTACAAGAAGATTGAAACTTGTGCATTGCACTACTTGTAGTGTCATCCATGATCTATCCCATTTGATCACACCCGTTTTATGTGGCAATGGCAACTTGTAATGGTGTCATCACCTTCTTTACTAGACTTCATTATCAAGGACTCACTTTTTCTTCCACACCAAGGAAGCCCCAGAATAACCTAATTGGTTTTCCTTTTCCATCAAGGAAACTCAATTAGTTCTCCAATTTAGGAATTTGAAGTACTTTCCCAACAGATACATTTTGAAGAACTAGACTTCTTTACCTTTGTGTAGAATCTACATTTTGAAGTTGAAGGTTATATCTTGAGCGCCTTAATCATGCAAAACATTGTTAATCAAATATGTACCTTTAATAAGGGGAAAAAAATATTGTTTCCATTAAAAAAAAAGTGTTTCCATTATTATATTTTATACTTACTTATTTGTGTTAAAAAAAAAAAAAAAAAATTTGAATTAAAAAAAAAAAAAAAAAATAATTTTTTTAAAATAATTGAATGGATTTTTAACAAAGCTTTTTAAAAATAAAAAAAAAAAATTGTATTTTTTCACAACTCTTACCAATTAAATGCTCAACTATTTTTTTCAATTAGTGTTTTTTTCTTTAAGAGAGTATTAAATCAACAATTTTTTATAAAGTGCGTTATCAAATAGTTGAACCAAAAGTGATAATAAAAGATAAAAAAGATAACAAGTGGAAGTTTGGGTGGAAGTTTCTTCGTTGGAGCAAATCATGTTAACATATTGAATTGGTAAAGTGGCAAGTTGTGATGGTGGAGAAATTCATAAATTACAGGTGGTTTCAGCGAGGACCCTAGTGATTGTAATGGTTCAACACTCAAAAACGGTCACTTCACCAATTGTGAAATTATTTGCGAAATTTTGTGTGTTTGTAGTATTATTAAATAACTAAATATATGCAACTTATGTAATGAATAATAAATAAATGCATTTTATCTGCATCTTATTCATTTTAATAAAGAACTTATTATTTGGATGGAGGATGTTCCATCCTTTTTGCTTTACATTCTCATCTTTGATGTATCAGAATAATTTTTCTTTTTCTATTAATAAAATCTAGATTGCTCAGTACACCTTTTGTGGGCCTAGAAAAACTAGGCCTCCAAGCCCAACCCTGGAAATGGAACACACCATTCGGCTCACAACTCCAATGGGACCAAAGAACTATGCTACAAGATATTGGGCTTTATAGCCCAATGAATCAACGAATAGATTAACGATTGCATTACACTTTTGGCCCCTTGCTTTTGGGGTGTTTTCGCTTTGATTTCTTAGGTTTGATTTCGTTTCAAATGAGTTATTCGTCTATATTTGTTAGTCTCCTAACCCTAGAATGCTACTCAACAAAGAATTTTTTTTTAATAAAATACATTTTCTCTCTAATTTGTGATGTCTATTTAAGTGTTATAAATTTAACACTAACAGTGTACATACTGTCACATCATTTAAAATTTTAAATAACGTAGTAATATGTATATAATTAGATCAATAATATAAAATCTGAACCATAAAACAGACAAATAGAGAACATCCTATTCCGCGTATTTGCTCAACAAAGAACCCAAAGACCTTGCTAGCCGTTAGTTACATCAGGAAGCAATTATATATGTCCAGAGAAAGAACCCAAAGACCTTTCAATCTTATATTTTTGCTCAACAAAGAAGCACATGAAGAGACACTATGACTACATTCTCTCTTTGTTAGAAAAATGCAGAACCATGACTGAGTTGAAACAATTACATGGGCTGATGATCACTACATCAGTTATCAATAATGCAATCCCTCTCAGCAGGGTTGTTGATTTTTGTGCGAATTCCAAAGCCGGAGACATCAACTATGCAAAGTCAGTTTTTAACCAAATTGAGGTGCCAAGTTTATACATTTGGAACTCTATGATTAAAGGTTACTCCAACAGTAACAACCCAAATGAGGCTTTGCATATGTACAGAGAAATGCAGCAAAAGGGTTACTCCCCAGACCATTTTACATTCCCTTTTGTGCTTAAAGCAAGTTCATTAATTTTTTATCCAAAATATGGAAAAGCTATTCATAATCGGATTGTGAAAACTGGGTTTGAATTGGATGTGTATGCTTCCACTAGTTTACTCCATATGTATGTGTCTTGTGATGATATGGAAGCAGGATTGAAAGTGTTTGATTTAATTCCAAAGTGGAATGTGGTGGCTTGGACTAGTTTGATTGCTGGGTATGTTAATAAGGGTTGGGCTAGAAAGGCCATAGAAGTGTTTAAGGACATGGAGTTCTGGAATGTAGAGCCTAATGAGATTACCTTAGTGAATACATTAGTTGCATGTGCTCAAATTAGAGATAAAGATGCTGGAAAATGGGTTCATAGTCGTGTTTGCCAACTTGGGTATGATCCCTTTGAATCAGATTTGAATTTCAATGTGATACTTGCAACTGCCATTATAGATATGTATGCAAAATGTGGCAACCTTAGATATGCAAGGGACCTGTTCAACAAAATGCCTCAAAGAAATTTGGTTGCTTGGAATTCCATGATTGGTGCTTATAATCAGTATGGTTGGGCTAGGGAGGCATTAGATCTATTTTTTGATATGCTTGTTGCTGGGTTTGTGCCGGACAAAGGTACCTTTTTGAGTGTGACTGGTGCATGTGCTCATTTAGGGGCTTTAGCATTGGGACAAAGTATTCATGCTTACATATTAAAAACAAATATTGGTGCAGATATTTTTATTGGGACTGCACTAGTGGACATGTATGCAAAAATTGGAGATACAATAAGTGCCCAAGAGATTTTCGATAAATTGGAAAAGAAAGATGCGATGGCATGGACTAGTATGATCATCGGCTTAGCTATACATGGACATGCAGAGGAGGCACTAAATACTTTCAAGAGAATGCAAGAGGATGCTAATGTTATTCCTGATGAGATCACATACATTGGGATTTTATGTGCATGTAGCCATGTTGGGTTGGTTGAAGAGGGTCAGAGACATTTTGCCTCAATGAAAGAGGTTTATGGCATAGAGCCAACAATTGAGCATTATGGTTGCATGATTGATCTCTTGAGTCGAGCAGGCCGCTTTGAGGAGGCAGAGAGATTAGTGAAGAAAATGCCAATGCAACCAAATATTGCCATATGGGGTGCTCTTTTAAATGGTTGTGAGATTCATGAAAATGTAAATCTAGCTGATCAAGTGAGAAGCTGCATGACAAAGTTGGAACCTCAAGGTAGTGGGGTCTATGTTCTGCTTTCTAATATATATGCTAGGGCCGGGAAATGGCAAGAAGTAAACTTGGCTAGAGAGCTTATGGTGCATAGAAGGATTGCAAAAAGTCTTGGGCATAGTGCAGTTGAACTGAAATTATTGACTTCATAATTATATCATGATGATTCATTTTGTAAATTTATCTCAAATTTATGTTTGATTATTCTTGTTCAAATATTTGTAGACATGTACCATGAACTCTACATAGTAGCTCTACTTAAGAAATGAGGAAATTTTGTCTGTAATTCATATTTTAGTTACTTCAAAACATTACTAAGTCTGATTGAAGGAATATAAACATTGATTCTTTGTGTTGAGTTGGAAATATATAGCAAGCAAAAAGCAATTATCAATTTAGTAATCCATCAAATGTCACAATTATGAACCTTACTTTATTCTCTTGCTACCCCTGGTAAACACATGTGTTGGATATTATTATCCCACATTGGAAATAGTTGGAGTGAGTAATGGGTATATAAGTTCATGGGCACTCAAGGACACCATGATATTGGATCTGATCCAATCTCATAATTGAGTATAACATATATAACAATGAATATGGCACTCGAGGACATCACGATATTGGATCTGATCCATTTTTATAAAAATTGAGTGTGTTGTGAAATTTAGGTCAATGAACTGATAAATAGTAACAAGGTGGTAATTGAGTGATCATAGATCAATGCAAAATAGGTCATATTCAAGTATCCAAAAAAAAAAATCATATATTATATTGTTTGTGTGCTGAAAATTAACAGACTCGTGCTCACTATTTTCATTCTTGCTCCTCCACCTCAAAGTCAGATTCTTTCATGTCATCTCTTTCCTCATCTTTCTTGATAATCAACAAACCAAAGAACTTCAAGATACAACTACCTCCAAATGGTTTTAAGACTGTTCCACGAAAGCATCGTTGGATAATGGATACTTTAAGGAACTAAAATTTTTAATTTACTAAACGAAATGATTAATGTAGATATATTCAAACTTTGCCAATAAGTTCTAATTCATTTAATAAGCATTGAAGATTTCATAGAATATCAATGTTCCATTATATAGTTTGTCAAAACTTTGTGCACCTAAGTGAATTTGCCTAACTCCTTCGCTCAAAGCTTTAATAAAGTCCATCTCTCAAGACTGTTTAGCCAAAGGATTGGAACATTTGTTCATCAGTCATCACCAAGAATACAATAAACCCTATCATTGCATTATTATTTATGACTTCTCTCTTTTAGTTATGAAGTCAAGGTTGTGTAAGTTTTTCATTCCAAGCCTTATTTGAGGTCTCTTAATTGTTTATCATTCTTTCCTAAACAGACATTTGAGTCATAAAATGTAGACAAAACTTCTAATTGATTTTGAAGCAACCTAGTGGAAGGATATGGCTTAAAATCAGGCTCACTTGCACACTCGCTTCTGACGAAAAGTTCCATCTCCCTATGAAGAGGAGACATTTCATCCCTATACCGAGACACAACTTTGTATCATACATTATGAACTTGTTGGAGAAAAGGTGCATAGCTTAGCAATTAAAACTTGCACCAACCTTCATTACATAGAATTATGGTGTTATGGAAATGAATATGTGGACAATAAGAGCAACAGTCTCAATTCATGAACAAAAACATTCATCTAAATGTGCACCATACCTTTGATTTTACAATTGAACATGTTTCACAGACAGACTAAAATACTTACAAATGGGTCTAAAAGGTTGAGAGTATATCCTAAAATGAGAAACACTGTCTAATTCTGAACTTATCAGAATTAGAATAGACTCAACTCAACTCAACAAAGTCTTCAAATATATTTTGCCATTCAGCTGTATCTAGAAACAAATATCTGCAAAGTCACTAAACAACAACCTGAATCACATTTTTCCTAGAGATCCTCCTATCTTTGTTAAGCCCTCAACTAAACTAGATTAGTACATGCTGCTCACCAAAAATTGAAGACTTCTTTAGTCACCTTTTCTTCACAATACCTTCCAAAATCCCATCAATTCCGAAAGAACCAGAAAATTGTTGGTGGTCCACTGGACCTGGCAGCTGGAATGAGATAGAGAAGTGCCCGGGTGGGCATAGATTTTGTGTTTGCATCTGAAAGATTTGGGAGTTCTTGCACACAATTTTTTCACCAGTTGTTGTTACTCCCTTTATCACTATTTTTCCATCAGGTTCAACATCACAATTGAAATCCTCTGCAGTCAGAAATGATGGCAAGTCTCAATAATCGCATAAAGATGAATATAAGAAGCTGGCAGTAGGAATGAGATAGCTCAATCATGATTTTCCAAGCATATGAAACTCAATGTTCATAAAAAAAGTAATTAGCTAATTCTAGAAAGTCTAAAGTGAAGGATTATAGAAATAAAAGAATCAATGCGACAGAGAACAAATGTGAGAACAATTCTAATTTGTAGTGAGTCCAAACCAAACCAATGTCAAGAGGGATGCACTTATGCCAGCAGGCTAATGACTATATCACATGATCAATAATTATTTTCCTCGTGTATATAAAATAAGGCATAAATGCCTTAAAAAACAACAGAAGTTCATGCAACATAATTCATAAATAAAATTGCCCTAACAACATTTTATTAGCAAATAATTCAAACTTTAATACTTGATCATATTTTACTGGGTGAATGAAACTTACTCTCATCACTTGTTACCCCTGGCAGGGATACACGAAAAAAGTAAGAATCCACGGATTCACCAATGTCCATTAGTCCTATAACTGGTCCGATCTTTCCCATAGCTGCACTCCCAGTCAGTGCAACCCCAACTTTAGTGGCAGCTACAACACTATTCCACTCTTCCCGAGTTGAAAGAGAAGGCAGAAATATCATAGCTGGCCCAACTTTTTCCACAGTCTCACTGTGCCTTTTGGTTGGTGACGAAGCAGTATAGCTGTGTGGTGTAGGTGGACCAATGTATGGTACACTATTGAGAGGTGCCACATGAAGAACAGCTTGCTGAGGATTTAAAGGCTCTGGCGCAATATTTTCACTTCTAGATCTCCCACCCCTGCAAGACAATCTGAAGTCCATCAGGGATTGCAAATATGGTGTAATATGATCCCTATGCAAATGTAGCATGATTTATGACTTTGCATTAATAATTTTCAAATTTTGATTAAAAAAAAAATATTGGCGTTCCAGATACAATGATGTGCACATCACATGAATTGTCTAGATGAATCTTAGTTCTGAAACGAAATTACAACATATGAATTACATTTGAGAAAAAGTGAATAACTATATCCATCTGTATTCATTCTCCACCACATTCTTAAAGGAACCTCCCACAGCTAATGATAATTCCTACCAATATATGTGTGTAGGACAAAAACAAAAGAATGCAAAACAATTGCCTGGAGTAATGATTTAATTTATAAACATTTAATTTAAGATATTAATGCTAAAAGAAAGAATCAACTATGCTTTTTGTTGGTTCAGCAAAAAGTATATATATATATTTTTTTTTATAGGTAATAAAAAGTTTTATTTCATCAAAAAAGGATGTGATACCTGGTACACAGGGAGTGTACTAAGGACACACATAATGAATTACAAAATACAATAATCTATGAAATCAAAAAAAGAGTGAAAAGATGTCAAGCCAGATGCATTCGACCACTCCATTAAGGTAAGCAGAATAAACCATTTAAGTTCCAGCAAATGTCTTTCCTTTCCCTCAAACGATCTAGAATTTCTTTCCCACCATATGCACCAGAAAACACAATGGGGAATAGAACTCCACAGCTCCTTAATCTTTGATCTGCCACTACCAACCCTCCAGCAATCTAGTAGATCCATAACTCCTCATGGCATAACCCATTGTATACCAAATAAGTTGAAGACAAAGTACCATAACTCCCTTGCCATTGGGCAGTGTAAAAGAAGGTGAGAGGTGGATTCCCCACTCGCTTTACACATACAGCACCAATCCATCACAATCACACTACGCCTCCTAAGATATTCCGTCATGAGAATGTGATCCATAGCAGCAGTCCATACAAAAAATATCACCCAAGGTGGGACTTTGGGCTTCCAAATACTCTTCCAAGGCACAACAAGTCCATATTTTGGAAGCAGAGCTTTGTAAAACGATTTCACTTGAAAGCCCTTTTGGGAAGATCCATGCCAGCAAACTTAATCCAAACCACAGCCCTTTACAGAGCTCGAATACAGCAAGTCTAAAAACAAAGTGACCGAGTCCAACTCCCAATCTTACTTTGGTTATACTTTCAGAATGTTTGTTTTATGTTTTAACATTTTATACCAAACTTCAGTCAGATTCTTTAATATCTGACAATCCATCTCATTCAATGATGCACCAATGGAAACTCTTTTCAGTATTTATGGACTAACTACCTAAAAGACCTACAAGCAAGCCAAAACACAACACAGGTGATATTGTGACAAGATCAATCATCCAACCTAAGTTGTACTGCATTATAAAAATCAATCTATTTCATAAAGGAAGTTCCTTATCAACCTTCACACACACACACACACAAAGAGAGAGAGAGAGAGAGAGAGAGAGAGAGAGAGAACTCAGTTTACTACTCAAGTAGACTGAATGACAAGAAAAATCATATGACAATATCACAGATCATTCAAACACTTTCAAGAGGATGGTTTCTCAACAAAACCTAAACACCTTCAGGTCATGATCAGGATGGCTGGGTTTTCTGGTAAATTGTTGATCTAGTTCAATCGTCTTATCCTAAAAATTCGTTGTCTTCATCTACATCTCCATCTTCTTCTTGGATAATGACAACCCAAATCTTCATTGCAGGTGAGAAATGCTTTCCTAGGGTAAATCATGTCCAAGATTATTTAACATAGACATAGAAGTGTTCTAGGGCTAAAACCTATAAGCTTGACTTTCAAACAATTTACACGTTATCAAGAAGCAATTTTCTGACCACTTTAACTTAGTATTTCCTTCCCAAAATACTCATTCATTATGCATTTGTTATCCACAAATTCACTCTTGATCAAATGTTTATTGTTTTCCTAAAACAAAAGAGCCAATTTAATTAATGAATATTTATGAGAGCTTTCTCATTTAATAGGACAGATACTCATATTGAAGCCAGAAATGTATAGACAGTAAGTGCCTATAATCCATGTCTGGAAGTCAAAGTTGTCAGTATGTATGTGTGAGAGCATGCACTTGCACAGATGAATGGCTGAGTAGGTGCAAGAACCTCCACTTTCTTGTATGTGTGTGGACGCACCTGTGAACACATGCTTTTTTATTATTGGTAATTACACATGCACTTGGTGGATCTTAAACCCATGACCTCAACCTCCACTTTGCTCTTATAAGAGGGAGGAGGTGCCATTTGAGCTCATTGGTGTGCCTGTGAACACATGCTCTGATTCACAATGGAAAGAACCTTCACTCCACTCTCTCCAAACAACTAAAAATGAAATCCTCCACTGTATAGCCTTGCGTTTTGTTGTCATTGGCATGGCTTATATGAATTGGGGCTTATAAGTTACTGCCCTGTGGAGGATTTTATTTTTACTTTTTTTTGCGCCGCGAGAGGGGGGGGGGGGGGGCGTGGTTGTTGTTGGATAGAACCTTTAAAAAAAGAGGGGCCATTCAAAACACTAGGAAGTAATCAGACTTCCCCATTTGGTATCTTGATTGGTCCATTTGATGACAAAACTCAAACCATTTTAGGCTTCTGATATTAGGAAATGTATCTTTATTGGTCCATTTGGTGTCAAAAAAACAAGAATTATCTATGTTTCCCCAAATAAAAAGACCTACTTCAAAAATACATGGAAAACCCATTAGTAAGACACCTTCAAAAAATCGTTTCCAAACTAATTTCCACATTATAGGCAATTTTCAGGTCATTTAAAGATTGTGTCCCATTAACCACTGTATAAGACCAAAAAACAACAACAAAAAAACAAAGTTCATTTCATCTGTTACAAAAGGATTCTTGAATAAAACTCATTTTCATTCACACTACGAAACATGCCCTAACCCTCCCAAAAACTCAGCCACTACTTACTATGGAAAATCAGTTTCCAAAATCAACCCTTAGTCAGAACAAACTCTCTGGAGAAATAACGCCAACTAATTCCTTTTTTTTCTTTTCTAATCATTACATTTCCTTGCAAATTGCTCTATATAATCAACAATGGCAACAGTAATAACAATAACAATAATAAAAATGAGATCTTTTGTAACATAAAGAAACTTTCTTCACAACCAGTAAATGGGATTTAATTAACAAAATCAACTATAACATCAAAGCATTATTTTAAAAAAGAAAAAAACCCCATTACTGTATCAATATCACAAAGCATGGCATTGACCAAGAAGACCCAAAAAAACCAATCCCAAAATAACACAAAGCACAAGCTGGGTATTCAAAAGCACATGCATTTATCCATGTTTATATGTATGTATGTATGTATAAAGATATGCATCTATGGACTATGCATGCATGTATGAAGGTGTTTATATATTTTATGAATGTATTTACCTGATAGAGGAAGCCATAGCTGGTGTAGGGGAACTGAGCTACTCTTTTTTTGTGGGGTTGCAGAGCCGAGTTTTTTGGGGCTCTGTAATAAGATTTTGGAGTGAGAAAATCAAATGGGTTTTTCTTTTCTTTTTCTGTTTGGTCAATGTCTTGTTGTATAGATGGATAGTGGGGTGGAAGTAAATGATTTGGTGCTTCAGAAGTATTGTACTCTTGGGGTTTAATGGTGTGTGTATTTTAGTCTCTTCCTTTGGTTGGGAATATCAAGAAAGAAAAGTTGGAGGATAGAAAATGATTTTTCGATCTATTAATAAAATTAAAATTTTGATTGATCGATCTAACTTAAATATGAATAGTTTGAGGATCGAGAATAATTCCTTGATCGATTTAAGTAAAAAATAAAAATTTAAAATATTTCAATTGATATGGTCTTGCATTTTCCTTCGAGTTTTTTGCTCGATTTGGGGAGGAAAAAAGAAAAAGAAAAAAGTGGTTTCAGAATGAAATATCATGGCCCACAACAAAATGCCCCTCCCCTTATCCTTCCAACCAAACAAATGAAGGAAAAGGGATTTTCTCTCCCCCCCCTCCCTCTCCCTTTTTCTCCAAACAAACAAAACTTTATAGGGAAAGTTAACAAATAGTGGGGTAGGTAAAAATCGAATAATTATTCAACACTCTCGGAGCACAATGATTATGTTTCCTAAAAAGTCTCATTTATAATTAATCTAAACTACGTATTAACTAAAATTAATGAAATCTTAATCAAACGTGTTTAAGTAAGAGTTTTATTTATTTTTAAATAAATAAAACTTCTAGTTGCACATATGTTGTTATTCAATTGCTTTTTAACAACAAAAAAAAAAAAAAAAAAAAAAAAAAAAAAAAAAATATTATATATAATTAAAAAAAATTAAAAAAAAAAAATTCATAACATTTTAAAAATGTGCCACATCAGTCTATCATCAACACCACTTTTATTATGGGTCAATCACAGCAAGTTCAATTCAAAAAAAAAAATAAAAAAATCACAACAAGTATCATCAACAAGTTTTTTTTTTTTTAAATAAATAAATTGATATGACTAGATTTATTATGATACAAAATCAACCCTAGAATAAAGAAGGATCACAAAAATTTATGATAAGAATGATTGCTCTCTCATCCTAGGAAAGCAGTGATGATTATTTTTGTATTTTAACATAAGCTTGAGCATGATAATAGGCTATTATAGCATCGAGTATTGGGCCCACCAGAGATTTCCCCAAAATTCCCTAACAGACCCTCCAAATAGAAGCCCATTACTTTATTGGTTAGAATGATTTCACTACCCAAAATGGTCACAACTATCACAATTCTCTTTCTCGTTTTTCTTCCCAAAATGAAAAACCAAAACCCACCACCACCTTGGCCTTTTTATGCTCTTTTCCTGTTTCACTAAACACCAATCCAACAAAAACCAAAAAGACCCATTTGGCTTGAGATTCACAACACATCTCACTCCAACTGGTTAGTTTCTTCTCCTTAAAACTCTCACTCTCTCAATGTTTGTTTTGTTAAGAATCCATTGATTTATTATCTATGGTTTTATGGGGTGTGATTGAATTTTCACGTGGGGATTGTATAAAACCATTGTGTTTGGCATGTAGTGTGTGATACTGGGTCAATTTTACTTTTGTTTGTAACAAAATTGGGTTGGTTGAGTTTGTCACCATTTGTTTGTATATGGGCATTTGAGAATTTTAAGGAATAAGCCCAATGCCTGTGAAATATCCTTGATTGCTTGTGCCCTGACTTGGTTTCTATGGCTTTGATAGTACTTGGGATTAAATGGGTTTGTTTAATTTACTTTGAGTTTGGCTTCTATTAGTGCAAGTTGAGATTTTGATGCATGAATTTATTTCTATGGCATCTAGTGATTAAGGTGATGTATACTTGAATGCAAGTTTGCATATTTGATGTATGCCATATAGACCAGTGATTATATTTCTTTTGTATTTTTTATCTCGTTGAAGTATTTATCATAATTGTCAGAATTTTCTACCTCAAACTATGGCATGGTTTTTAATTCTCAACCTCCAATGTGTGTTAATTTGTTTTGTTGTTTGTTACAAGCAGGCCAAATCTATCAATCGGTTAATTTCCAATTTCTGGCGGATTTTGTATTACACTTTTTACATTTCTTATTCTTCTGCCAAATGTATAAAATCTTGGCATTATCCAAACTCCAAAGCAACCAATAGTTTCTGTAAACAATAGGACCAATACTTTGATCAATGTATGAACTTATAGTAACAGCTGGATTTTCTAAAATTTGTCTAAGGTTTTGGATTCAGGGCTGAACTTTTACATGCCAATTACGATGACAGAATTCATCCAATTTGATTGGTTGCTAAATTCCATGAAATGTATAGAAACAACATGATGTTCCTCAGTCTATTCTCAATTTTCAAAGTTAGAATTAAGTCTTGAATGACTTGCTGAGTAACATGCGTCTGGCCCATGCAAAGTTTGTTAAGATTCCTTTATAGGATTTTTAATTTGGAAGAAAAAAAAAAAATGGATCCTGTCCAGTATGTTCATACAACAGAAATTTGGTCTATCGAGTGAAGGCCCATAGAAAAAAAATTTCCCTGCAAATTCTTGTTTTTTCTTCATTTCCCACTAGCCAACAATCAAAATTTGAAGAGAGCCTATCAAATCTTTTTGCCATAAATGGTTAAACAGATTTCCTGAATTATTGTCAATAGGGCCATTTTTTTTTTTTAAGATTCCAGTTTAATATGATTTTCTATAAAATTGCTGGTCATGGGCTCTTTCTTCATCAAAAGAAAGCTTTTTGAGTCCTAACGAGATACACACACACACACACAAAAGCCTTTTCAAGTGCCTGCTATGGTTTGATGTATGGTAGATACTAAGAGATACTAAGATACATTGCCTGATGCATATTGGTATCAGCATAGGCTGGCCCTAATCCATATTCCAATTCCAATAAAGTCAAAGAAGTGTTGTTCAGTTGAGCTGTCATGAATATAGAAAACCTTGACGTTAATTCTCTGTATAAAGCCCTCTTTCTGGAATAGTCCATTCTTTTCCTTGGAAAAGCATTTGGAGGGTTAAGGTTCCACTCAAAGTTGCTTTCTTCACTTGGACAGCTGCTTTGGGGAAAATTCTTACTCTTGGCGGTTGAGTGGTGTTTTCTTTGCAAGAAGGCAGGGTTAGTCAGTGGATCATTTGTTGCTTCCTTGTGAGTATGCTTGCGAACTGTGGTCCTTTGTGTTTTGTTTGTTTCGGGTGCAGTGGGTTATGCCTGCATGGGTCATTGACATGCTTGCTTGCTGGAAGAAGTGTTCTTCTACGAAAGGCCTGGGTGCTATTTAGAATGCCGTTCCATTGTGTCTAATGTGGATGTTATGGTGGGAGCGGAATCGCGGGGCTTTTGAAGATTCTGAGCATCACTCTGTGGAGCTGAAGATGGTCTTTTTACGGGCTTTGTATGACTGGATGGCTAGCCTCTTTGGCCATTCTTTTTCTTCTGTTTTTGATTTCAGTGACAGTTGTCATACCTGTTAATCTTGTGCTTGTCTAGTATATGTATATCTCTTGTATGCTGGGAAGCTTTCCCCTTTTTAATGAATTTCTGATTATTCATTAAAAGAAAATATAGAAAACCATGACGTACTAACATATATTTCCAATTTAGTCACATTGGGGTCCTATCTGTATATATTGGTTAGTACATTCAGATGTATACCAATTCATGGGTTCCAGTAAAAAACAATTTATTTTTATTTCTATTACGTAGGGAACCATTCTAAAGAAGAGCCCTTTGGACTCACCTCTAGGCAATAAAACCTACGGCCAACTAACCCCATCCGCCAAAATCAATTGTCGGGTAATCCATGGGCATTCACCCCTGACAAGCTTAAAAAAAAAAAAAAACAATTTCTTGGGGGACAACCCCACATTGTTTAACCAATTAAATTATTTTTTAAGTATGGGCAGCAGTACAATACATGTTGATACACTAACAAATTTTTTTTTTTAATTTTAATATGGTTTTACCTCCACCAATATGTAAAAATAATTATCAGTAGAAGGTTTCTTTTACATGTTTCATAAATAAGGGTGAAAAAATATACTCTCTTTCTCTCCTGGAATTGGAGGGCCTGAATTGATGAAAGAATCTTCTGATAGTAAAGAGCATGATACGCATGTTTAATATACTGCTTATTAACACTGTAGGGAATATTTAACATATATATTCTGAAATTTATTGAATATATTCAACCAATTTGGTAGTACATGTTTTAAATGTCTTTTCTATTTGGATAGTTAAGCATGTTATAATTGTCTTTGATCTGATTAGTACTGTATAGTTGGCATTTTCCCCATTTTCGTGTTAGCCGCATGCCGTAATCATCAATGAGTTTACTTTCTTTTCTTTTTTTAATGTCTTCTTTAATTGAATCTGCATATTTCTGTAATTCACCTGAAATTGAGTCATATTGTTATTAGCTAAGTATATTTGGCCCTCAATCTTGTGACAAATAACACTCCCTACAAAAGATAAACAAACCGAGCTCCTATTCCTTCTATGTTGGACAGTTTCTATTTAGATAAAATCTGCACCCACCAATTTCATGTTTAGCAAAGTAGTAGGGCTGAATGT
>OU015761.1:12609914-12643262 GCA_907173295.1 Fagus sylvatica
ATTTTTCTGTGGCATGATCATTGGCACCCGGATGGTGTGTTGTATCTCAAATATGGTCATAGAATCATCGATGATGCTGCTAGCAAGACTGATGCTCGAGTTGATTCTGTTCTAATTGACAAGCAATGGCATTGGAGACCTGCCAGATCAGAGGAACTTGTCTCTTTTCAAAGCAAGCTGTTTTCTATTAATCTGAGGGAGGAAGATAAGGCTTTGTGGTCCGCCTCAAGCTTTGGGAGGTTCAGTTGTGCTGCCACTTGGAATAAGCTGAGAACTAAGGGTAATGAAGTGAATTGGTGGAATCTCATCTGGTTTTCTCTTAATATTCCAAGGCATTCTTTTATTGGGTGGTTAGCTATACTAAATAAGCTTCCCACTAAAGAGAGAATGCTGAAATGGGGTTTCAATGTGGATGGTAATTGTGTCTTCTGTAGAAATGCTATTGAAACCAGGAATCACATTTTCTTTGATTACTCTTTCTCTAAGAAAATTTGGAGAAATGTTATGGCTCTTTGCCTTATTTCTGATCCTCAATTTTGCTGGGAGCATCTTGTGGAATGGGGCTCCATGCATTTGAAGGGAAAAGGATTGAGGGCTAATCTTTGTAAGCTGGCTTGGTGGGCCACTGTATATTATCTTTGGTCGCAAAGAAATGCCTTACTTCATGCTGGACAGGTTAAGACTGAGGATCAAATTCTCAATCTAATCAAGAAAGATGTGAAGACTCGGCTCAGTAGTAAAATTTGCTTTGAAGACTCCATTCTGAACAGAGCTCTCTGTTGCAATTCGGGTATAAGCAGTGCTAGCTTATGCAGTAGAAGCAGATAAACTTGAGGCTAGTTATTGGTTAGCTTGGTTCTTGGAGCTGGCTGTTAGTGTTTGTGTCTGCATAGTTGTAGGTATTGGGTTGTCTTTGAGGTTCTGCTTTGTTTCTTTAGCTAGTCGAGTGTTGTTGGGGTAGTGCAGGGTTGTATTCTTGTTTTAAATCACAGGATCCCTAGCAAACCATCCTGGATGAGAAATTGGTGTAAAAAAAAAAAAAAGTCTATGCCATTAAAGCACCACAACAGATAAGGAATTACTAATCACACTATTAAATAAAATAGCAGCAATTCACTGGTCTATTATGTAAAGAATAGTTGATAAATGATTTTGATATTTGAGAAGCTTCTAGCAAACTACTTTTAATAGCTCATAGCTTAAACTCAATTATTCAAAAGTATTATAGGTTATTTATGAATGCATGCATACACACAACAGACAAATATTCTAAAGTAGGCACAGGTAGCTGCACATGGATAATTTGCAAGAATATAAACCAAGAAAATTTTGTTCATGAGACATTTGAGGAAAAATGCAAACAACACAAGTTTCTTGTAGCATCATTGTCTAAACCAGTGTGCCAATCTCAACAATATCATCACCATTTGGCCATACTTTCAGGTGCAGAGTTGAATTTATTTTAGACATATCTCGCTATTAAGTTAGACTTTTCAAATGGTTGACTCCTTACCCACTGTATCAAAACTCTATGCCATAGGAATAACTCCAGCTGTAGAAATGGCATCTTGTGAAGGTCGAAAGCCAAGAATTCCACAATATGATGCAGGTACTCTTACACTTCCTCCAATGTTAGTTCCTATGATAGAGAGAACCTTTTGGTTCAATTTATTGAGGACAAGCCAAGAAGCATAAAAAATTTCCACAAAAGAAACTCACCTAAGGTAAAATCAACAAGCTTTGCGCCTACTGCAACAGCAGATCCACTGAAAGATCCTCCAGGTACCCGATCAGGCACACAAGGGTTTTTAGGTGTGCCATAATGTTTGTTTTCACCATATATACTGCCAAAAATGTGGTCCTTTAATCATATGTACAACAACTATGATGTGAATATTCAAGGACCTTCCTTTTTTATCTTAGTTTTCAAGATGAATAACTAAGTAAGAAGCCTCAACTATTTAGGAAGCAATTAGAAACTGCACATAAATGTATTCGTTCAGTATCATGTGTGTGAAAACAATTATTTAGACATAGAGAAATGGTTATAATCATGAATTGAATTGTCATCATTGCCCAAAATTATGTTGGTTTTCTTATTTTTAGACAGGCAGGAAATAAAAATTCATTTCTGATTATTATTAGTAATCAACATAAAGTTCTTTTACCCAAGAAACAATAGTTAATAGAAGGCAATCATGTTATTGATATTTCTAAGACAACCTGAAAGCCATTTCATCCATGAGAGTTTTACCAACACATGTAGCACCTCCCCATAAGACAGCCAAAACAGCTAGGGCTGTCAATGTGGCAGCCAGATGAGTCCTTGCCTAGTCAGGATTTCCAAACCTAGTCACATATCCTTCCAGATCAAATCTGTTTCCAAAAAATAAAAATAAAAACCTTTAAGAAAAAGCTAGCACACAGACACACACCCACAAAAAATTGATATCCACATAAAAATACCCAATTGGTGATATTGATATCCACACATTTCAAAAGATTATAGATATAACCCAAACTTTAAACTGAAATCAAGTGGCTCACACACATTCACAAACAAATAAAATCTTCTAAATAATAGTATAGATAATCACAAACAATAGCAGAAATTGATGGATAAGCTTGCGCACACACTTTAAGAATATAGATAATACATCTACAGAGACAAACACAAAGACAAATACAAACATAAAAACACAAACTTTAAACTTCAAAAGAGTACCTCACAATGAATTTTACTGTACATGATTTTGCAAGCACTCAACACACTTCAAAAATTTTGTCAAAGTGAATGTACCTTTGATGGCTATGATGACATGATATGAACACCCTTATCCAATTCCCAAAATTCAACGCGTAATAGTATGGTTGGCTGGATTGAGATGGTAACACCAATGGCCAACACCTTGAGTTGTAGTACTATTTTGACAGGAAAATGTTTTCTTCTTCTTTTTTTCTTTTTTAATGTTTTAAAGGATCAAAACCACAATTAAAAAGCTTAAAATATTTTTTTTCCTGTGTCAACCTTCAAAGATTTTCACAGTGACATATTTAAACCCAGTTAACATCAAATCTGTTTCCAAATAAAATAAAAAAATAAAAAATAAAATAAAGAAAAATCTAATACAACACATAAAAATACCCAATTGGTGATATTGATATCCACAGTTCCACACACACTTCAAAGGATTATAGATATAACCCAATAGCTGAAACTGAAATCAATTGGGTCACACAAACACACTCACAAACAAATAAAATCTGATAAATAGTATAGATAATCACAAATAATACCTGAAATTGATGCATAAGCTTGCACACACACATTAAGAATATAGATAAACATCTACAGAGACAAACACAAACACAAACACAAATGCAAACGTAAAAACACAAACCTTAAACTTCAAAAAGAGTACCTCACAATGAATTTTACTGCACATGATTTTGCACGCACTCAACACACTTCAAAAGAAAAATGGGCAAAACCCAATTGTTAAATTGATGTATGAATCCAAAAGCAAAAGAAAACAAGTAGGAAAGCTTTGAAAAGAAGTAATAAAAATGAAAAGAATGTTATTAGGACTTACATGTCTTTAACAGCAAAGGTGAGGGCACGTAAGGGAAGTTGATGAAGTGAAGAACTTGGTTGTAGAAGAAACTTCTCCAAGAAAGCTCCATTCTCTCATTCTTTCTGTTATTTAAGCTCATCTATACGGTGTCGTTTTTAAGTTCAATAATTTTTCAATTTCGTATGTGAATCCTAAGGTTTGTAAAATAAAATTGTTGGGTTGATTAAGAATTTAACTTATGGACTAAAAACATAATAATTGAAAAAATTGTAAGGACTAAATTGTAATACTAACCAAATTATAAGAAGGTAAATAATTTATTTACAAACTCTTGGGTGTCAAATGTAACAATAATGAAAAGTTTGTGGGCTAAATTATAATAGAAACAAATTATAGATATTAAATTGTAATATTTTTAAATAAATATTTAACTTTGGGAATGTTCAGAGAAATGTGGAGCAGGGAAAAGTTTATTGATGGTGTGACAATTTAGTCCATTAAATGATACCCATGTGGACAATTGAAGTGGGCAAAGATGGAAATGTCCACAAGGAGTTTTTAAGAGCAACCACATCCACAGGCCACAGCTATGGAATCTGGATGCAAGGATGTTCCATCTATGATAAGGTGGCTCACATCTAAAAAGAAAAAACTTAGAAAGTAGTTTCCAAAATATTAATAAATGAGAAAACAATTTTAATTACTTAAATAAAAATTAAATATTCAATCAGATCCATGAGAGTCTTTATCTAAGATGTACTTGAATCAATGGAGTCTTCATCTAAGATGTACGAGAAATCCTTATGTGTTTAGTTTATTTGCTTAAAGAGTTCAGCAATTAAACTAAGTTGGTTCACAAATTAAACTAACAAGAGTATATATATATATATAGATATAGATATATATAGTATATATATATATATATATAGATATAGATGTAGGGTTAGTTCAAGGCTCAAAACACAAGACTTTATTGGTTTTACGTCAAATATAAGAAATTATTGGGTCCTCCAAGTGGAATTCTCCCACCCTCTCATATATATATATATATATATATACATATTTTGTTATTGTTTTTTTACTTTTTTTTCCCAATCTTAATATAAGATGGATATGAATCAATCAAATCCTAAACTTGAAAGTTATTTTTGCGTGCCCGAATCCATTCAGGAATGATGTATATGTCAATGGCTCTATAGACGTTATCACAATACCGAGCATCTTTTGGTAGGCCAAAGTTGCTAAAAAATACATTTTTTGTTTTTTAAAGTTTTTGGGCCAAACATGACTCTTGTGATGTTTATTTGAAAAATGGACTCATTCAAAATCGTCTTTGTGAAAGACATTTTTAAACGTGAAAATCGTCTTTGTGAAATATTGGTGAACCAACATGAAACAAGAAATTCTTCAAAGATATTACAAGAGAGATTAGAATGGAAAATGCAACTATAAGTGATTGCAATGAGAATCTTTTTTAAAGTATGGTTGAATCCTATGATCTTGATAAGGATCCTATCATCTGATATGTAATTTCCTGCGATCTCATAAATAATTCTCACAGCTTCAAATCAATGCAATCACAATATGTTGGAAAAGAATGGGGTGATGAAATCAGTGGATTGAACCTTTTCTTTCCAGAATTTGTAATATGAGAAAATGAGACATTTAGGATTGCAGAAAATCACACTGCAGCTGATGTAACCTTATGCTACCATACTTAATAGGAAGTTAATCTCTAAAAAATAATCTTCTTATCAAAAAAGAAGCAAAATCTCTAAATGAAGTGACTACCTTGCAATATTCTGATATGAATAAAAAATTGATGCTCCATAAGGTAGTGGTAGAACATCCCAAGTAGCAGTTTCCCTAAAACTAAAGCTATACTAAAAAAGGTACCGGTAGAAGATGAAACGTGTAACATTCGTAGCCTTTTTTTTTTTTTTTTTGGGTTTTATTTATTTACTCTTTTTTCCCAATCTTAATTAAAACCACCCTTCTCCACTTATGTCTCCATTTAAAATTTCTTGGATCAGATTAATTGCTAATCTCTTAGAATCATGATAAATGAATCTTAATTATTAGCTTTACTAAATTGTAACCTCCAAGAAATTTGTCTCCCCTTACTAAAATTCAACATGCCTATTTGTCTCTCCACTTAATTGCAAATGAATATTATGTTAATATTTCCTTTATCATTTGGCTCCACTTACTAATATTCAACGTAGCCATTTCTTGCCCATTAGGCATTCGGCTTAGTTGTCCAACTCCCTCCCCAAAAGTCCCACCCCTCTAAGAGGGTGTGAGTTCGATCCATGTGATCCTCAAATATACCATGTGTGTGTGTGTGTTTAGAATGAAATTTCTACCTCAGCTTTAAAAAAAAAAAAAAAAAAAAAAAAAACAAAAACGGTGGCCATTTCTCTCCACTTGATTGCAATTGAATATTATGTTCATATTTCCTTTACTAAAATCCAACGTGGTCATTTGTCTCCACTTAATTGTAAATGAGTAATACCTTAATATTTCCTTTAGAATCATGGTTAATGAATATTAATAAATTATTGCCTTTACTAAATTGTAACGTCTCTTCTTGGACGTGTGTGGGGAGTGAATTACTATTGGATGATCTTAGTTTCTTTATTTCTTAGTTGCCTCTTTGTTCAAAGGAATCTCATTTTCCTATGTGCGACATATCCAAATGTTGATGCAATCAACAAGAAGCTAAAAGTCCTATCACCAAATATTTCCAATAGAGTTGGATCTGTTTGTAACTTTGATGGAGGCCCCCATAACTGTGGGAAGTGCTAGGACACCAAAATCCTGAATAATCTTTCATTGTTACTCAAGCTAGCCAAAAAGATGAATTAATAAATGAGAGATGGTGTCATTTTTTTTTTGCTAATATAGGATTGCTTGTGAGAGGAAAAGAAGAGGAGAGGCAGATATGGTATATAATCCCTAAAAGTTGCTCAATTTTTGAAAGCAAACATGGAGGTGTAATAACCGTATGCCACTCTATTTGGTACTTAGGGGAAAGAAGACAATGAAAACCATATTGGAAAATATCATTAATATGTCAATTGCCGCAATCCATTCAAACATGATGTATATGTCAATGGCTCTATAGACGTTTTTATCACAATATTGAGCATCTTTTGGCATTGCTTTGGCAAGTGACTGAAAACTTTTTGCACTAAGGTTCTCATTCCTTGCAACTAGCATAAGATAAGCATCTATGAATCTTCCAATAGAAAATATTTTTTGGAGTGGGTTTTTTTGAAACAAAAGAAACATACGATTCTAAAGCCATTTTTTCAGTCCAATTATCAAGTCTAATATCATCCCTTCTACTTAATGAAACATCTTCAAAGCACCAATTATCAAGTTGATCTTCAAGTTTTGAGTTCTGAATATTATTTGCTAGAACATTCAAGCATTGTACATCATCATCACCAAAATTAAGTGTTTTTGGATTTGTGCAGGCCTTCTAGGCAATCCCTTTAGAGCATCTTTTCATGACTTGTAACTCTTTAACCCATGAAGAAATGGATTCACAGCTTTTGAAAATCCAAAAGTTTCTTTCTTTTCACAACCTAAAATATAAGAAGCTTAGAAAAGCCACAGCTTTGGACATTAGATTTCCTTGTTCAAGATCATCACTCATTTGCAAGGAATGTGCAGCAGAATATAATGGAGCAACATTGGATGCTGTTAAATAAACCTTACATTCATAACAAATTTGACTACTAATTCAAACGTTTTGGTTCCACCTAAGAGATTGTCTAGTTGGATAATGATGCTAGAGTCTCTCTTGCCATTACTTCTTCTTTGAATTACTAGTCGATTCGAATGTACACTTCTTGATACCATAGGGAGCTGACATCAAAGAAGCTTATATTTAGAAAGTAGAAGAAGATACAAATATAATTTGGGTAACTTCTGTTCTAACATTGTACTTTCTCTGCATATGTAACCTAGTATGCCTCACCTAATTTCTTGTTGTTTGGTTTATTCTTATTGCTCACACAAACAATATTTTTCCAATTTACATCTTTGTGTGGGATATAGGATGTACAGTAAAATATTAGTGACAGAATTCAGTAACCCATTTTCTCAATAATGCCAACCTCTTCTTTGAGAATGTCATAAAGAGTCTCAACAAGATTGAGTAGGAACCCATCTGAACCATGTTTCGCCAACAAAGAAATTGAGACAGGAAGATTATCATACAATCCTAGTGGTATGCTCACCTGTAGATATGCAGAAACAAATTACAAGGTTTTCAAAAGGTCTTAACATAAACAAACAAGGAAAAAATAATATTGCTATGTCTCACAAACACACACAAAGACAGGTATAGAGAGAGAGAGAGAGGGAACCTGGCAAAATCCAGATGCCGATGCAATCAACAGCAAGCTAAAAGTCTTATCACAAAAATTTTCCAATAGGGTAGGATCTGTTTGTAGCTTTGATGGAGGCCCCAAAACAGTGGGAATTGCTAAGACACCAAAATCCTGAATAATCATCATTGTTACTCAAGCTAGCCAAAAAGTTGAATTCATAAATAAGAGATGGTGTCACTATTTTTGCTACTATAGGATTGCTTGTGAGAGGAAAATAAGAGGAGAGTCAGATTGATATATACTTCCTAAAAGTGGCACAATCGTGGAGTCATAACCATATGCCACTCTCACTACCCTTACTAGTCTTCAAAAAATTAAGGGAAAAAATTTCAAAATTCTTTTTGGTACTTGTGGAATATGACAACCAAAACCATATTGGAAAACAACATTATATGGCTTTTGCAGCAAAACAATATAAGGTAATCTTGTTGAAAACAATTTGTAGTTCTTAAAGAATCCACTTTTATCTTGGGATCATATCTCCAGGAAATAGGTTGGATATACCAGCTTCATTATCAACAATAACAAAAAGACACATTTTTTCTGAGTTTTGTTTATGTCATCAACAAACTGAACCTAAATAGATATTGACAATCACATTACTCCTACATTTGATTCTGATTCCAAGAATCTGAGTTAGATATATGTGTGTATATGTATGGACTATAGAGAGGACAAATCTTTAAGTGTATATATCTTTAAGGCATAGATAAAATCTTTGACTTTTTAGCATCTCTCTTGCTCTGATAAAGAGGGTGTTTATCTTCATGAAAGATAATGACCTATTCTATTAAGAGGCATACATGCAAGTATACAAGCACATAAATTTAAAAGACCTATTCTTTGGTTTTTGAAAAATTACAAGAGAGAAAGATAAAGAGTACCCCAAGAAGAGCAATAAGAGCAGCACGTAATTCAGTCTTCACAGAGTGACATACATCCACTTTTTCATCTGTTGTCCTAAGGGCTTCCCATACCCGTTCTGAAATCCCAGGACCCAAATCAGGTTTGACAGTACTGATCCATTCACCATGGTTATTTTTGAATTCATACCTATTATTTGAATGGGTTAATAACTTCAGCAGGCAATGTTTATATAAAACAGTATTTTCATCTAAGAATGTGTAGACCAACATCAAACTTATCATTCTAGTTTGTTTAATCAATTAAGACGGTGACAATCAGCACCCTATAATCAATCGCATGGCACTTGAAAGGGCTTCCAAAGATGGTATATTAGACTCTTGATCTACATTTCCTTTACTGAAGAATTGTTTCAAACTTGGAACTTTGTCCTTGACATAGTCCTCAAGGACTGCATGCTTTACAAGATGACCTGCATTATTAGTAAAAACATGAAGTGAAATCTCACTCAATGAGAAACATATTGATCTTAACACAAGATGTGTTTGGACAAAGAAAACAATGAAAAATTTCTTTATGACAAAAGATTTGTAATAAGCCAAGCCTTTTCTTTTCATAGCATTTGAGATGTATCTTTTGCTGCATGCCTAAAAGGAGACATTCTAGTTAATCACCATCTTTTTAAAATTCTATGGAATCCAAATAAGGTTTTTTAAAATTTATGTGCTGTACGAATCTTCCCACAATTTGAATTAGACAAATATAACATTTATGTGGTCAATGCACTTACCCCCAAATAACTTCTCCACTGAGTTGACAAGAGGTTGAATAACTCGATCATTTGGAATGTCTGAAAGCCGGAAACAATCTTCTGCAATAATTATCTGACTGGGTCTGACAAGATCCACATCAGGTAATTGTAGGAGTACTTGACCAACTCTATTCAAAATTACAGGGTCCCTAGCAAACCATCCTGGATGTGAAGTTGGTGTCAAAGAATTAGATCCACCCCACCCCCAAAGTAAATGACTTCTACACCAATAGGAGGACTAGAGTGCTGTAGAAATTGCTGTAGCATACTCTTAAACAAGGTATGCAAAGAAGATTACAGAAATTGGTTGGTCTATTATGCAAAGAATCAATGTTATTAATCATTTGATTATGACATACAGGTTCTGGAAAAATCACTTCTGAATGCTTAAACTCTGTTATGCAAAAGCATCATAGATTATTATGAATGCGCACACACAGACACCAATATAGAAGACACAGATAGCTGGTGCAAGCATAAGTCGCAACAAATTAGAAGGAGAAAAAAGTGGTCATGAGACATTAAGGAAAAACTTAAACAACACAAGTTTTTTGTTGCATCACAGTACAAAAAAGTCTGCCAATCTGAACAATATCATCAACATTTGCCATACCTTCAGGTGCAGAGTTAAACTTTTTCACACTACACATTTCAATATGATATACAATTTGACTTGAGAGACATAAATTAGTTTGTTTCTTACCCACAGTATCAAAAGTTTGCACCAAAGGAATAACTCCAGCTGTAGAAATGGCACCATGTGAAGGCCGAAAACCAAGTATTCCACAATATGATGCAGGTACTCTTACACTTCCTCCAGTGTCAGTTCCTATTATAGAGAGAACCTTTTGGTTCAATCTATTTAGGATAGCCAAGAAACACAAAAATTGTTCTAGAAAGAAACTCACCTAAGGCAAAATCAACAAGCTTTGCGCCTACTGCTACAGCAGATCCACTGGAAGATCCTCCAGGTACCCGATCAGGCACACATGGATTTCTAGGTGTGCCATAATGTTTGTTTTCTCCATTTATACTGCCAAAAAATGGTCATTCCATTATAGCCCAACAAACATGATATGAACATTCAAGGAGCTATTTTTCCAAGATGAATAACTAAGTGACAGCCCTTGACTATTTAGGAAGCAATTGGAAACCACAGATAAATGTATTGGTTAAGTTTCATATTCCATATCATTTAAAGTGCAAAAACAAACAATTGCCTTTGACTAGAGATATGATTATGACCATGAATTGAATTCATATCATTTCCAAAATTATGATAATCTTCTTATTTTAGACATATACAGAAATTTACAAACTAATTATTGGTATTCTTAATACTAATACTGACCTGTATGCCATTTCAGCTGTGACAGTTTTACCAACACATGTGGCACCTCCTCTTAAGATGGCCAAAATGGCCGGGGCTGTCAATGTGGCAGCTGGATGAGTCCTTGCCCAGTCAGGATTTCCAAACCCAGTAACATATCCATCAACATCAAATCTGTTTCCAAATAAAAAAAATCTTAAAGAAAAAGCTAATACACACACACAGACAAAATCTTCTAAAGAATATACATAATCACAAACTACTTTAATTGATACATTTATAAGCTTGCATGCATACTTAAAGAATATAGATAAACCAGTACCTGAAATTAATATAAGAATTTGGGCAAAGACAAACACACACGTTTAAAAATCAAAGAGCATGGATTCAAGCCAAAAGTTAAATTTATGAATGAGTTCAATGGAACATAGAAACAAGTAAGGTAGTAAGGTAGTAAAGAATATTCATGTATCCAACATGAATGTTGATGTATGACTTTTGCATGGTTAACACTTAACACCCAGTAATTAATTCTAATGCATGAGTTTATAAAGGAATGAAAACAAATACAATTCTTTTCATTTTCACGTACCCACCAATGCCTTGTGGAATAAAAAGAAAAAAAGAGTGATAGTATAACCAAAATCAAAGAAATGGAACCAAAGTTATAGGACTCACATGTCTTTTACAGCAAAGGTGAGGGCATGTAATGGAAGCTGATGAGGTGAAGGGCTTGGTTGTAGAAGGAACTTCTCCATGAAAGCTCCATAGTTTGAATCTCTTGCCATGTCCATTAGTACTGAGCTCTCTCTAACTGAAACTCATCTATAAGTTTCAAAATGGAAAAATTAATATTGCCAAGGAAACTTTTATGAAGATAAAATGTTGTCGTTTCATTCATAGTCAACAAGGACACTTGGATACTTTGATTGGGGGCCAAACCTTGAGTCCATGACTATTACCAAAAAGCATGGGAGGATAGGGAAAAGTTCAATGACCATATTAACCTCTATTTATTCGGATGCTAGCTTGGTTTGTTCAGGTTTTAAGCATATAGTATAAGGGCAATGGTGGAAATGTAAAGAAAGTTTCTAGAGCAACCACATCCACATTTCAAGATGTTCAATGCAGGAATATTCCATCTATTGATAAGGTGGCCATTCAAAAATATCTTTTTCTTTTCTTTGGTAAGATTAGATATAAAGTTAATGTTGTTATACATATTCTTAGACATAAGAATCAATTCCCCTCACTTTCACTTGAAAAAAGAAAAGATCAGAATGTTATGTCACTTCAATTGAGTCAATCAGACTTTGAATAAACTTGCAGTGAGTCACTGGGAAATATGCAAGTTAGAGCTCCTTACTCGTCCCCAATTTTAGAAACAAAACACAGTAACAAAATATTTATGAATGAGAGAACATGTTAAGTACTTCAATAGCAAAGACAGATTCAATCAGGTCCATCAGAATCCTCATCAAAGATATACAAGTATGGAACTAGAGTTGTCTGTTCATTAGATGCTGCTCCTTCAGAAGCCTCACTGGTGACTCCAGGAGAACTCCAGCCTAACCGCTGCATGTAAACTGCATCGTAGGCTTCAATGTTCAAACCTGAGGCAAGAAATAGTTCCACCTCATTTACAAATCGGTCTGTTCTTGCTCCTAGAAAACGCCTTGCAGTGTCAGAGACTAAAGCCTTGAACTCTTCTTGTTTTGTTTCAGGCATTTTTACTTGACTTTTTTGCTCATTCCTGAAAATTGAGCGCTTGGTGTAAATTTTGGTACAGTGAAGATTATGTAATGTTATTATGTTGTTTATGACCAATTCACATTTCAATCAATTTAAGACAAAAACATTAATAAATTATTACCTTGTCATGGATGAATCAATCATACCAAGTATGTGGTGCATGATAGTGTCAACATCTTCCTCCTACACATGATGTAGCAGAAGGTAAAGAAGAGTGAACAATATGTAGTTGCTTTATAAAACAGGTAATAATATATGGTTACAACCACGTAAGAAGTAGTTTCATTGTGAAAAAATTTCAGCTGAAGATATAATGAAAATTCATTCACACATCTCATTAAGCATCATTTAGACCATGATTGGTTGCAATCAGCTAATAGACAACATAGCAAAGTCAAACAATTAAAGAATTTTCGAAATTTCACCAGCATTTAGACACAGCTTGAAGAACAATATGATGAGAAAACTTGTGTCTGTGGCATAAGCCTGCAGTACCATACTATTTTGTGTATGTATTTGCTCATGCGTGTGTCAGTGTTGGTCAAAAGCATGAGATGCATTTAAGCATAAAGGCCTCATAGAGTCTAGGCACAAAAGTGCAGGCGCATGTCTAATTTAAGTAAAGCGCAACATTTTTCAAACACAATGTGGTAAATTTGAAAAAAAGAAAATTATCAATGGGTAACATGACAATCAAGTGATCAACTAATT
Organism: Fagus sylvatica; assembly: GCA_907173295.1. NCBI lineage: Eukaryota > Viridiplantae > Streptophyta > Magnoliopsida > Fagales > Fagaceae > Fagus > Fagus sylvatica. The sequence goes on from OU015761.1 coordinate 12,623,361, forward strand.
ATATAAAAGTTAAATATGGCATTTTATATAATTCTCTTGTGCTTTACAAACACAACTACAATATTTGATAGCCAAGATCAAAATGAAGTACATAGTTGAATAAAAAATACCCAAAACCCAAAACGCATTAGAATGGTAAGTAATGAATTCTATGCGTAACATAAGAAATGCAACGCAATCTTAAGCGTAAGACTATCATCATTGTATGCAGACCTGTATCAGAGCTTGTATTTCCCTTCTCAACCAACTTTGGAGCCAGCGGTTTGGCTGAAGATACTTATGAGACTTCCAATACCGTGATACATTGAATATGTCATTTACAATACCTGATTGAACACACAGTTAACTGAAAAAGCATACATACAGGTAACAGTGGTTTAGTCAGGAAATAAAGTAACAAACAGATAGAATTATGAAGAACCAATAAATAGAATGACAAGCAGCATAATACCTGGTTCAGTGTAATAGCACTGTAATCTATACTTGTGTGCTCTCGTTAAGAGAAAACTGCAGCACCATTACAGGAAGTAACATAAATAAAGACATCTAAGAAAAAAAACCTCAAAGAAAAGAAATCAATAGGAAGATACCTATATCTAAAATCCTGATTAATGTAATGCCGTTGAAATGAACTTCCATCATATCCATGTAGTATAGACAAATTTTCTGTCTGCAAATTAGACAAAGAATAGCCATTCAAGTCTCAAGTAAAGATAATATTGTTGACACACATTCTAAACTGCCCTTTGCATTCTTTTCCAGGCAGACAAGAGCATGCCTATAATTTTTGCAACATTGAGGGAAGATTTTTAATTCTACTTGACAAGTCAAATTTGGAATGCATTATTGCTTTCCTTGAATGAAAATCTTTTAGATCATAGTTAATCCCAGAAGCTATTACCCAGAAATAAAATCGATAGGAACGCAATAGAAATGGAAAAAGAATTAGAACCAAAAAAAAGAAAAGAAAAGGAAATCTCAATGGAATGCAGAATAATTGGAAGAACAATAGAAAAAACTGAACCTTGCACAGAGGACATTTTACAGATGAAGGCGGGCGAGAGTGCTTGCCTGCAACCACTTTTGTCCACTGTACAATGCAATTGTAACAAAACTTATCTGTAACACAAAATGGGATGACTAGGCTTAATAAATAACTAAATATGATTTACTGCCGTAAATTCATGATTACAAAAAAAAATTAAAAAAAAAACTGTCTGTGTTCATTCCTTGCACAATTGGAAGATTTATATAAAGCATTCTGACTTCATGAGACATAGGCAACATAATAAAGAAAACATATACATATGAGAAAGATATTCAAAATAATATTTTTCTGACAAGTAATAGAATTTCAAAAGATATTCAACATAAACATGCTTCATGCTCTTTAATTTTTTGAGATTTCCCCAACACCACCACCACCATAGAATACAAACAGACACACATCTAATTATCCCTGTAATACCATGCATACCATACTCACAAAACACACACATACATACCACCATAAATAACCTTGTAATACCACTAGATATCTCAATGGACAATTGGCTGTTATTAGTTTCTTTTCAATAAGAAAGCTATCTTTCAAACTAAGTAGATCATAAAACATAAAAAGCTATAAAGAGTTAAAATTGCATTATTTTCTACTACATAGATTATATCAATTTCTTGCAATTCTTTCACATGGGAAAAAATGAAACTTAAATCACACCCAAATCAAATTTCAACAAAAATAATCAAACGCACAACGAGAAAGCTCAAAAGGGTATTCTTTATATCACAATTGGCAAGGTTTTTAAGAAACCCAACTCATGAAAATTGAATTAAAAAAACAGTCTTTAGCTTTTTTTCTCGGCAACCAAACAGAGAGAGAGGGAAAGAGAAAGAGAGAAAGGAAAGTACGGAAACATTTATCAAGGTATTGACTCTTGAAGAATGGGTCCGAGGCAGATGGGACAAGGATTGGAATCCAGTGAAGAGTGAGAGATGATGCTCTTGTTGGCTTCTTGCTTCATTGTGATTTCTCAGAGTCTCAAAGCTACGAAATACACAATCTTCTAGAAACCCACAGAATATATCATATTTTTATAAAACCAGATTTTAATTAATTATAACCCTTTGACTCTAAAAAAAATAAAAAATGAAAAATGAAAACTTTAATTTGTGGAATGGTCATGGGTGTTCTATTTAAGAGATTTAGAAAATTTATTTTATTATAGTTTTACAAAAATTGTTAATATATTAAGTTAGTTATTCACTAACTTTATTGTTATGACGTAACGTCACGTAATTTTGTTGAATTTATCATAATTATAATGGTAAAATTAAGGAAATATTAACTTGTTACGTTTACAATTTTTTAGATTAAAAAAAAAGGGACTAAGGATTAAATGTATATTCTTATAAGTAGATTTGAGAAATAGGGTTTTATTTTTATTTTTTGTCTTTCTCTTTCTATTTGATGGAAATAAAATTTCACAAGGTGAAATGGTCATTGGCAAAATGATGAATTTTGATTGGTTGAATTGGTAAAGTCATTGTTATTGAACAAGGGAGATGGATTATAGTTTTAACTTTATAACACAATTTTTAAATAATAAAACTTAGATTATTCATAGGGGTTATAATTATCTTCCAAATTATATGTAGTAATGTAAAAGATTATTGGTGTGTAGTTCTAATTATGTGACTTTTTAAACCAGTAATATATAGTCATATAACTTATTTAATAATTATGTTATTATTAAATGAATTATGTGATTAAATACATATGTGGATGATGTTTCAAATCTTTATCCATAGCATTTTAGGAATTTGAGGGAAAATTGTTGTTCATCCATATGCTTCCATGTAAGTTTATTAGGAAAATATAATGTATGGAAGTCATTTTTCACCTCTTGAATCTTGAATCTTTCATTGGTCGTATGCAACTTCAATAGATCTATGAATTATTTGATACATTCAATTCAACAAATTATCATTGTGTCATATGCTAGTGCTTTCTATGTTAGGTATACACGTATGAGTAGAAGTATCATATGGAGAAAGAATATAGATGTTGATAAATTAATATAACATAACTGGACCCATACTCATAAGCTTAACCTTTTGGGTTAAGTGTTGTCCATATATGTTCTATTACTTCCTCAATTAAAGGCTCTCCAAGGTATTATCTCTTCCCCCCACCCCCTAACAAATAATGTCAGAGCTCATGGTGGTGTGAGGCAAGGTGACAAGGTTATAAAGGTTCCTTTCGTAGATGGAGCGGGGACAGGTCCAAAGTTGTAAATACCGTTTCGGCACCCGTTTCAATTTGGTCATTGGAATGAAATATTTAGATACTAGTCAATACGCGTTCCATTTCGGGTTTATGCAAATATATATATATATATATATATATACACATTTTTAATACCATATAAAATTATCAACTCTAAACAAGTAAAATCAAATAATACAAATTCTTAAGTCTTAATATCACATAACAACTCAAAAAAAAAAAAAAAAAAGGATTTAGTGACAAAAAAAAAATTAACTTAAAAGGTGAAATGGCCCGGAATGACCCGGTATTTAATTTGAGGTGGAATAGGGGGTACCTCGTACTAGTTTGCATACCGATACGAGATATTCTGCCCATTCCAGTCAGAACAAAATGGTATCACCACTATGGACGGGTCCCTTTCGTAGTTAGAGCAAGGACAGTGGGTGCGTGTACTTGGAAAATGCCCAACAAAAGAGTGTACTTGAAAAAGGCCTAAAAAGTCTAGATCAAAGAAGAATGACCTAGCACAAGGTTCTCATGGATACATTCATATAAAATGAGGGAGTACGAGAATAAAGACAAATGGAGCCTAACTCCACTCAGAATAGCTCTCATAACTCCTTCCCCCCCAAAGCCAGAAACTCACCGAAACTAAATGAGGAGACTAATCCAACAACCCGAGGGCAAACCTAGTTGGCTCTAATACTAAGAAGAAAAACAAATAGGCCTAACTACACTGAAAAGAGCTCTCATAAGTGGAAGGATTGCCCATGACTTATAAAGTATACAACCCAGAAGCACCCTGAACGATGTAGGATTCGAGAACAATACGCATTTATTGTGCTCCGAGAAGTAGTGAATAATTACTCTGCTTTATGACTTTGAATAATTAGGCCAATAAAATTCAATGAAGAAATAAATGAAGGCCATTAATTATATTCATGGTAAATAAAAGCCAAATCCAACGCATATACCTTTCTTAACCCATAGCCAGAACATCACATACTATGTTAATTTGCCAGTTAGGTGCCACCAGGGCTGACTCAATACATTTTAGGCCTAAAGTGAAAAAGTTATCTAGATTTTTTTAATATTTAAATATCAATTAAATATTATTTTTTAGTGAAACAATTTAGGGTTTCAATTGAGTTATATTTTTATTAGTTAAATATTTTGAAGGTCTTCTTAGACATGGAGGAAAGAATGCAAAACTCATCTATATTTTTTTCTTAAAAAGAAAAAAAATATCATCTTACAATTTTTTAGACATTTTTGTATAATTATGAGGGACTTTTTGTTTATGTAATCCAGGGCCTTGGGTTCTTTGAAAAAAATTTGAATTTTCTTTTAAAAAATGAAAAAGAAAAACATTATTTTTATAAAAAATATCAAAGACTCAGCAAAATTACTTCACAAACCAAAAATTACAATGGCACTATAGAGGTTAAGCTTAGCTTGTCTTATGGTAGATTCTTATGCTGTATATAATAGTAGTACACAAATAAGATGTATCTACTAGGCCAAAAGTACAAAAACATAATTCTTTCATTGAGAACTTCTCACTAGCTAGCGCTTATGTATACACTCATTTTTGAAACCAAAATTGATCATATGTCTGAAATTTTGTTCCACTTACCTTTCAAATTCTTAAGCTGCTTAAGTCCAACCTTGGTACATATAAAACTGAGAATTCCAACTTTTCAACACCTTTGCTACCTGACCATCGCAATCCAATTTCTTGGTTATAGTTAAGATTCCTTTTCTTAACAATTTGTCGAAAAGGCTCAATCGAATAAGCAAACACTTTTCTTGCTTCTTCCAAATCATAACAAGCTGGCTGCTCCATCATTGTTGCATCAGAAAAAAATGATTTTTCCTTTCTAGGCTTCTCATAGAAAAGAGGTGTTGGTTTGAACCAAAACGACTCTTTCTTTGCTAGCTTTACCGGATACGTTTCATGAGTGTCAACATCATAAATTGATATTTCAACAGGAAGCCATGCTTCCAAAGCTCTATGGCTAGCCTCATTCAAGTTATGTAGAATGTGTTCTTCAAACTCCTCTGAAGGTGAAATCTTGAGGCTATCCCAACGAATATGATCTGTTGTAAGTCTAATCCTAAATGGCCAAGAGTTGCTACAAACTTCCTTACCCTTGTTGCTACCAATATCTTCTTCTATGTCACTTCCTTCCCTTGCCATTTTCTTCATCATGGAAATGAACTTGAGAAATGAAGCAAGAGAAAAGAAAAGGGTGTGGAAGGAATTGACCAAAACTTGCTTTTTTATATCTGGACAATGATTCATACCATTTATGTATCATTATAGTGCATTTTCCTTATCTGTGCTTCATCATGTATTACCAACATATGATTTCCTTATTAGATCATTCATGTTAAAGATTTTACCTTTTAAGAGTCTTTTTCTTTTTTGCCAGTTATATCATTAAGTGCATTTCATTAGCTTGCTCTGGTCCAACAATAGTATTTGCTGTTACCAACATTATTAACCTCAAAATAAGTTGTTAGATTGAATACAAGCCTTAGTATCTCGCTATCTGCTCTAATTAATGAAGCAATGGTTGTGGTGGATGATAAAAGACTTAAATGCAAATCTATAATGAGTTACTGGCCTCTTCTGCTTCTCAGTTGATTCTGCAGTTTTAATTCCAAAGTAAAGAAAATTGAGATTTGGTTGTATTTGACATGACAATGATGTGATTAACAAGTTACTGTTTTGGAAATCTGATGCAAATGGCTTCAGCAGATTCATATTGGGTTAGATTTCTCCTCACTGAGAACTGTAAAACAGAGAATTGACACTGCCAAACAAGCTAGGATCCTTGGTGCTGGAGGCTTCCACTAGCCTCTGAGCATTCAATTGCTACAGGCCCGGCATAGGCTTTAAATGAAGAGCATGCCATATCGAAATTCAACTCTTCGTTCTAGTTTAGTCAAATTTAAATCAACTAAATCTGAATACAATTAGTCTAGAAATTTGACAGCTGCGGTTGATGCCTTATGACATATCAAGTTCATGACAGTGATCAAGCATATTATAATGGTAGCCTAAACATTGGCAAAATGTAGTACAACATAATAAAGACAGGTTCTTCCTTTGATTCATTCTTCCATGAATTGCCAAAAAGAAATCAAGTTCATCGAAGTTCAAGATTTAGTAAACTGATTGTTCAATGTGACTTTTCAAATCAATGACCTTGAAATATTGCAATTTTTCTTTCAAAGCCAAGAAAATCATGATTGGAGGAGCTTGAAATATCGCAATCATTCTGTTAAAGTTTGAGATTAAAAGGCACTCCCATGTGAGCCTATTGATGAAAAATTGGTGTCAACATGATGTGGTCCAAGCAAAGTTACACTGGTAAAATTTGGATAGATTCAGGCCAAAAAACTTTACAGCCTTCAAGGTACACGAGAGTGGAGGGGAAGACGACTTTTCTTCTAAATGTCACATGGTAAAATAAGAAAATACTTCGAATTCAATAACCGGGAAACCAACAAAGGGAAATCATGAGCGGTAGATACCAGGCAAAAGATGATTGCAGTAAGTAAGTAGGGACTGGAAAGACAAAAATATGTCAGTAAAACTTTCTTCCAAGGCACTGCCCAGTGCCACAATTGAATTATAACTAGAAGGTCCAATCAAATTGGCCTTTTTCCTGTGGAACAAGACTCTTAAAAAATACCAACTGCTTATATATTATTCATGGCAGTTGGATCACTTTGAATTGCTAAAAAACCAATTAGGTGTCAGAAAATAGAAGAAAACTCAGCTATTCACTAACTTGTTATTCCTTCTTCAGAGGTGTGGATCATTTAAGTAACAACACCAAGTCTACTTTTAAAATTTACTCTAAGTTTGATATGGCTTGCATTCAAGCAGTTAGTATTGTGTTCATGAAAGTATTGAAAAAAAAAGAACATAAAGAAAGTAAAATGGAGACCTGAATAAGAGATGTGACACTTAAAAGTTAAAAGAAACATCTTTTTTTTGTAGAACATCTGCATATATGATATTTAAAAGTCCAAAATTATTCCAAAACCTAGTAGTCAGAGCCCTCCTAATCTAAAATGTTTATCCCTTTTCTTGCACAGCCTCTGTGTTTTGAATTATCACTGGAACCTAGATGGATGGCTAAAGAAAAAAAAAAAAAAAATCAACCTATCAAAAACCTATCAAAAACCTATCAGATTAATGGCCAACTAACTCAGGCACTTCTAGGCAATTCTATTGGCCCAAATTAAGATAAATTTAAAGATCTGTTCTTAAAATAGACCCAAGGAAAATATTTAAAGCATCCTTTTCTTTTTGAAAATTATATTTAAAAGCATATTTGATTATCAATTAAGCACTTCAATTTTCTTCTCTTCAATTTCCAAAGAACCAAATAGAGGATAACAGTAATGCACAAACAAAATAGTAGCAGTCCAAAGGAGAGGTGTCACTGGTTGGATGATAACAGTAGGTTAGCTCTTGTCAAGTTGATTACTTTTTAAGCAATGCCATCCCACATGAAGCAGTTTGAAACCTATAATTGTTTTGGACATACGTAGAAGCCTATGTGCTAAAGAAGAGGTCCTAAGAAACAAGAACCTAACCTAACTTTAATAGTATCTTGAAAGTGGTATATGACAAATTTGAATAGGATTCCTGTCAATTATAAGTGTTGGTAAAGGACTTTTGAAAAATCAATATAAACCATTTAACAACAACTAGAGGCTCAAACAAGTACTCTGCCTCATGGTGGCGAATAATGCTGGCTATGATAATTGCAGAGTCATTAGGAGACTTAAAAAAGTGGAAAGATCAGTTAGATAATCAGAACAGGTATATCCATATAGCATCATTTAAGAAAAAATAATAATAACACAATTGGACAATACTGGAATGCTTAAAAATCAATTCAGGGAAAGAAACAAAAGCATGGTTTTTCAAACAAAAGTACATAGGTAAGTCACAGAAAATGTTTTCCACTGGAAATTTTTGAAGTGCTATGTAAAAATGATATTCTTCAAAGCACGAAGGTTCTGACTAACACTTTCTAAACTAAGCCTTGAACTTGTCAAACAAGATTTGAAGTAGTATCTTTGCCTAGCATGGTTTTAAAGATTACCCAGGAGTACATTCAATTAGTCTAGATAACAAAACCAGCCAAGTAATAAACAAATACTGCTCTGAATTCACCATATTCTTAACATCTATATTTACAAAGTACATGGATTGCCTTAAAATTTATGTTGAGAAAAGACAATATGAAAGAACTTCACCATCTATTATAAGATAAAGAACACTTGTTAATCATGCATAATCAAGCTTTCATAGCAATAACTAAAACTAATGACATCAAAGATGAACATAAACATGTAATAATGAATAACCTGAAATACTATTGAATCTTTGCATTCATGTTTTGCGTCTAATTGCACATTTCCCTCTTCAAAATAATGGGCACCACCCATTGCTAAGAAATGCCTGCTGTTGGCCTTTAGTTCCAATATTTGTTGATCTTCCCTGAACTCAATGTTCCACACTAAACACAAACTATCCATTTCTAAACAATGTGCCATAAAAAATTTAAAAACTGAAAAACCTATCATCTTCAAGTTTCTTTTTTCTAACATTAGAGGACAAGGTAGGGTACAAGCGGACACAGACAACCACGAGTTGGTACAATGTATTTATGCCACACAATATTAATGATCTGAACCATGATGCCAAAAGCGAGCATTAAAAATAATTATTGTATTGTCATTTGATGAATTTCACACTCAAAAGTATTATAAACTAAAAATTAAAACCACATTTATCCTTTCTATACACAATAATGATGTCGGTTGAAATTACATTTGGCACATTGATAGATCAACTCTTTGCAAGTATTACGGCAATTGTGACGTTGAGGGTGGTCTTTAGTTTCCTCAATGAAAGTAAGGGGGTGTGGGTGACAGCCAAATGTGTAAGCACCTCCAAACTTGCAATTTGGGTATCTCCCAATAATACATTCGGAATGAGCAGGATAACTACAATCTGCACAATAGTAGAACCAAGGTTTTTGGTCTCGTTCCTCCTCACAAATGTCACAGTAATATTCTTCAGAGTCATCTTCAAGAGTATATTGGAGAGTGAAGGGATGCTCATGTTGTCCATACCTTATGCTCTTTGGTAGTGTAGCACATTTGAAGTCCAGTGCAAATGGACAATCAGTGCAGCGGAATACATATCCTTTAAAATCACAAACACTACAATTCCCATTTGCTGTTGCATTGGAGAGTTTAAGGCCGTGCTCATGACCATCATGGGTCAACCTGTCTGAGATCAAACTACAGTTGACATCAAGGTCAAAGTCGCATTTGAGACAATTATAGGTGAAGCCATTGCCCCAACGAGCACAAGCATCACAAATGAATCTCTTAGTATAATAAGGTGGCTTAGAGAGGGTGAGTGGGTGTTGATGAAGTGGATGCCATTTCTTTCTAGGTAATTCAACACAGAATTTGTGGAGAACAAAGCTGCACTGCGTACAACTATAAAGTGGAGTCAAGATGGGTCTTACGCACCCGTCACACTTGTCGCTATTTTTGAGCTCATGGGTGAGGATTAAGTCATGTTCATGACTAAAATGTTTAATTTCTATAGCTATTTCAATTCCGTCCTCTCCCATAATTTTCTTCTTGACATCATAAGCTACTAAGCAAACGGATTCGTCGAACTCAGGATTGTCGTTTCTCAGCGTATCTTCAACTTTCGGCACATTTATGTTATCCATGATTTCACCATCTGCTGCGCAACTGAGGTGAGCAACATAATTGCAAGTGGAGCAATAGTAGACCCCATATTTAGTGTCCACCTTTTCAACACAAAGTTCACAAATTTGGTGATCGGATTGATGGGCCTGAAGAGAATAAGTGAGGTTGAGGGTGTGTTTGTGACGTACATGTCTAACAGTGCGATGTAAAGAAGCACATGTTGGATGAACCCAAAATGCAAGACATGTGAGACATAAGTAGGGCGTGCCCTTGCCTTCTATGCCACAAGCATCGCAAGTGAACATGAACGACTTCCGCCAGAGGGTCAATATTGAATGGTCGTGAATTTCAACTTCCATGGTGTGCGGTAAAGGAGGTAATGACGCACATTTGATGTGAAGGAAGATTTGGCAGATTAAACAGTAGAATTGAGGGGACCAACTCGAGAGATATTCTTTGCAGCGATAGCATTTGTAATTATAACGAAATGGTCGTTCTTCAGAAAAAACAAGAGGATGTTTTCGGTGCAAGGGATGGTGCAACTCACGGGGTAATTCGGCACATGATTTATGAAGGTTGAAATGTTTGCATTTTATACAACTGTAGCTATCACCAACAACTGGTTCCCTGCACATATTACAAGCATATCCTTTTCTCGCGTCTTCGAAGACCAATGGATGCCTGTGTAAATAATGTTGAAGCTCCATGTTTAGAAAATGAATTTCTAAAACAAGACTGGTTGATACCTGAATCCAAATTAGATCACAGAGTGAAAATTATTAGAGATTCACAAATACCTTTATTTATATATACATATATGATCCACCTATATCTCCGATTTGGTATGAAAACTGAGAATCAGACACTGTGACCGAGAAAGAAACAGAGAGAGAAATTTGAAATGGAGATTTTAAGTTTAATTTAAGTCTGGAAGAATTTTGCCACAGTATGTGAAATATTTAAGAAATAATATATTCTCTCTCCCTAACCTATATCATAATGTTTATTTAATTAAGTTATCCTAAAAGATATTATTGCTTACTTAAAAAATAGAAGATATTACTTCTTTTTTTTTCAATTAATTTTATTGAATTTTTGTATTTTCAATTAAGGCTATTAATTAACATTGACATGATGAATATTTGATGGGAAAATTTTATGAAGTAATATTAATCAATAATTTTTTTGCATAATAATATTTTGCTAAACCCACTATTTGATTAAATATCTTTCTTGAAACAATCGTACTTACCAAATATAAATGAGATTGAACATTAAAAAAATCACTTATCTATGAAGAGATCAAAATTATAGTTTTTTTTGGGGGGATTTTTAAATATATCAAACAAATAATCTTATAGTTTAAATTATAAATGACAACCAACTCTTGTGATTTTTTTGTGTGCATGATTAACCCATGGAAGATATTTAATCAAACAATGGGTTTAAAAAAATAGTGATTTTATAAAAAGTTAATGAGTGATGTGACTTTAATTTAATCTAAATTAAACATAACTTGAAACCAATTCATTTGACGAAAATACATTGTTAACTCAATTAACAACTGAGTGAGCCTACAAATTATTCAGATTGACATTTACATGACTAATTTTAAGTAAAAAATCAGCCTATTGTTTCTAAATAATAATAGCAAACTACATACACACATGCACAAACAAACTTGCAAACGCAACCTTCAGTACTTACTTCAATTTTGGCTTCAGAACACCCTTAGGGAAGCTTCTATGTTTAGCCTTAGCTTTCACTTTTGTTAAAATTAAGTTCACATTGGATTTCATTATAACTTCTATATTATATAGGACCAGGGGATGATAATTTTTTGAGAATAAAACTTCTTCTTCATATTTAATCAAAGTATGATTCTTTTGTTACGTGAGCAACACGGGATGATACTTTTTTGAGAATAAAACTTCCTCTTCATATTTAATCAAAGTATGATTCTTTTGTTACGTACAACAACAACAACAACAACAATTACACATGGAACTTATGCTCATCGACTTAGATTTATATAGTTCATTTTCTCTGTTATCAAATTTTTTACTTTAGGGTTAAATATATTATTGGTCCTTAACGTTTACATAGGTTGTACATTTGGTCCCTAATATTTGAAAACATGCACAATTGATCCCTAATGTTTCAAAATCGTGCACTATTGGTCCCTATGGAGATTTTTAGTTTCTTAGTGTCAAAAAGTAAGCACAATTGGTCCTTAAGGTTTCTTAAAATGAGTGTTATTGATCTCTAAATGGTGCGATTTAGAGACAAATAATGCTCACTTTTAGTCCCTAAAGTTTAAAAAATGAGTGTTGTTGGTCCCTAGGGCAAACGGTGTACGTTTTTAAAACGTTAAGACCAATTGTGCGAGTTTTTAACGTTAGGGACTAAGCGTGCAACTTGTATAAACGTTAGAGACCAATAATGTATTTAGCCTTTTTTTTTTTTTTTTTTGGTATTGTATTCCCATCCAAACTCCAATTTAACACTTCTTTTTTCCTTGAACTTTTCATACTAACATTTTATTTTCTCATTCACTTATGATATTTTTTTTACCCATCTCTCTTCAAGTTATAAACATATGAAATTCTATTGGGCAAAAAAAAATAAAAACTATTTGTCCCTAATGTTTGAAACATGCTCAATTGATTCCTAACATTTAAAAAACGTACACTGTTGATCCTTATGAGCACTTTTAGTCCATAAATTTTCAAAAAATGAGCTTTATTGGTCCCTAAATCGCACCATTTAGGAACCAATAACGCTCCCTTTTTGTATATGTTGCTGACAATTGGAAATCAATAGGATGGTTGCTTTTGTTGTCACCTTTTGTCATATCAAGATGCTTATGAACTCTAATACCCAATTAACGCAAGGTAGATAAGCTAGATATCGTTTTAGTTAAACGTAAATCATTAAATCTATAAGTAGCACTTTGATTTCACAAGGAATAACTCGAGAATCCACCAAATGAAAGAAATAAAATTATAGGAATTTTATTGAATATATATATTTTTTTCTTTCGTTTTACAACTTGAGTCAATTTAAAGGAGCCAAAAAGCTTTATTTATTTATTTTTGATATTATGATAGAAATCTTAATCTAAACTCACATACACGTATATTTTAAGAATTATAGGGATCGAACCCACACCCTCATAGAGAGGTGGGGAAATAAAATCTAACTCCTACCAACATATTGCAAAAACTAAACCCCAAAATTTACCCTACTACACATTGGAGGAATTCAATTGTAGCAATAAACAATATATTAATCAGTAGGAAGTCTTCAAATTTACATGAGATCTCAAATTGAAAAGCAAACTTGAATATTACGAATTAGTTGAATACATTATTCCAAACCTACTAACAAGTAAAGAATACCAGCAGACATCACTCTTTCGTACAAAAGAGAAATGCATATATGCCTTGCAAGTTGAAGAAGAAAATAAAAGTAAAGAGAAATGCATATATGCCTCATATAGGAAAGTAATGTACTAAGATCACGCGAGGAAACTCCAACTGCCAAGTAAAGAATGGTTTTTGGGCAGTACAAAGAAACTTGCCTTGCAAATTGAAGCAAAACGTATGGCAAAGAATCTATTAAGAAGACAAATCAAGCATTGCTCCAGAGATGAGAATAATTTGATCAAAACTCTTCAAAAAATAAAAAAAAAAGTAACAGCAAAACTGATTAAAAAATAACTAGCTTTACATAGAAGAACAACCATGATTTTGTACGTACAGTACCCTCCAAAAAACAAATATTAATGTAATTTTATTAGTTAATTTTAACTTATTTCAGAAATTAGACTTAGCTCTCGTTGGCAGCTTTAAGCTCCCCCCTTCAATTTTCTTTTTCTTTGTAATATTTCAAAAACAGGACGATTAATTATTACTTAAGCTTCCCCCCTTCAATTTTCTTTTTCTTTGAAAATCATAAGCATCATATTAATCTAGAAAAGAAAATGAAATAGGATTATTTTCACTGTCCAAATGCTCTTTCATAAAATTATAGTAAGACCATTATTCCTGAATTCATAAAACTAAGAAAAAGGAAAAGTAAAAATAAAGAAGGAATCTATGGTCTATAAGATTTCTTACCATCTCTTCCGATTCTTTCCTAATAACCAAGAAATAAAGAAAGGAGATCAAGACAAAGACATTTTGAAGCACTACACTTCTTTATCTTTGCGTAGAATCTATTCAATTATTTCAAAATTTGATTATCCCAAACTGGAAGGTTTATCTTCAAACTTGAAAGTTATATCTCGTGTGTTAATCATGTAAACATTACTAATATAAAGTCTCACTCCTCTATGAGGGCGTGGGTTCGATTCTCAAGATTCCAAAATATGCGTATATGTGAGTTTAGATTAGAATTCTATCATATATAAAAAAATAAAAATATAAATGAGAAATTCATGTCATATTTTAATTTAGGATGATTTTTTCTCTTATAGTAGGATAAACATAACAATACTTGCTAAATGCCTTTTTTCATTTCTAAGAAGAAAAGAAATGAATTAGAAATGCAAATTTGAATGATATTGGAAGTAAGTATAACAATGCAATGTTTATTCTAGCCTCTTCAAATAGATCATTATCAATCCAAGGTGCAATGAATATTAAGTATGATAAAGCAGGGATGATAATCTGGCCGTCATAACAGATTAATGATATTTCTTCAACTTTTCAAAGAGAACATCTGAAATTCAAACTACAGGGATGTAGGATTGTAGGAATTAGGGGTTCTTCTCCTATATACTTGTTCATGAATTAGTAATTGTATGTATATTATTGATAAGTGAAAAATTTTGATTTGATATCTAAAAGTACTATTTGACTATTACTTCAAAAAGAAAAATGTATACTTTTAGTCACATGACTTATTAAATGAGTCATGTGATTTGTTTAAATGATACATATAGATGATTTTATAAATCGTCACATATTAAGTAGGAGCAGTTTCCTCCAAATTCGTTTGGAGGTAAACTATGTTTGTCCTGGCATTTACTTTTCTTCAATTTGCAAGCAATCAAGCATTTGTACAAAGATTTGATATGTCCAATTCCTATATGAAAGCTGAAAATCTCTCACTTTTACTTTCTCTTCAAATTGCAAGGCATATCTCTTTAGTGAGAAGGAGATCGAGATGTCTACTGGTATATTTTTTTACTTTACAGTTGAGGTTTGGAATCATTCATTCAACTAAATCGTTATTTTTATGTTTGTTTTTGGATTTGATTTCTCATGTGAATTTGATCGATCACTTCCTTCAGTAACTTCTCGGGATTAATACACACAGCTTGTTTATTCTAACATAGTTAAAGAACACAGCTTACAAACTCACACAAAAACAAGTTTATGAATGAAGTTGTCTAGATAAAAACTTTTAAGCAAAAATTGTAATCTTCTAATTTTTTAAAGAAAAATCAAAGAATTGTTGGCCAATGATAAGTACTTGAGAATCCCATAATTAGGCCGTTTTTGTAAAATAATGTATA
The DNA here is from genome assembly GCA_907173295.1 of Fagus sylvatica. NCBI lineage: Eukaryota > Viridiplantae > Streptophyta > Magnoliopsida > Fagales > Fagaceae > Fagus > Fagus sylvatica. Next base: position 12,638,918 of record OU015761.1, read on the forward strand.
TTTTAATGTTATTTTGCTAAATGTTTCTCAGTTGAAATAAATTTGAAAAATAGACTTTGTGTTTTCTAAACACAAGTTTGGACCAATTTTGTGTTTGTAAAATACAATATTGGTAACCAAGGCCCTGACCTGATAACCATTTTCACTTTTTACTATTTACCCATTTTCTCTCTCTCTCTCTTTCATTTTCAACTTTTCTCTCTCTCTCACTTTCACGTTCTCTCTCTCTCTCTCTCTCTCTGTCACTTTCACCCCAGCCAGCCACCCTCCCCGTGCCACCAGCCCCAGCGCCACCAGCAACCGCACCACCACCCTCCCCATTCCAGCATCCCCTGCGGCACCACCCCCTCGCGCGCCAGCCCCACCGTGCCAGACCCACCGCTCCAGACCACCGCTCCGCCAGCCCAACGCTCCAGACCACCGCGCCAGCACCTCCACGCGCCGCCATCACCCTTCACCGCCAGATCTCTCTCTCTCTCTCTCGGATTTATCTCTCGAAACCCTCAGCCCACACCATCAAAAGGTACGGGATTTATCTCTCGGATTTATTTCAAGCAATCTCAGGTTTCAAGCAATCTTAGGATCAATTAATAGCTTTAGCTATGATTAATCTGATTTTTTATTTTATTTTTAATTTGATGAGTTTAATACCTTTGATTAATTTTTTTAATAGCTTCTGTTCAAGATTAGGATCCAGTAATAGCTTTAGCTTTGAATAATCTTTTTTTTTTTTTTTTTTAATTTGATCTGTTTAATTGCTTTGATTAATCCGTTTGATCAATTTTTTTTAATAGCTTCTGTTTAAGATTAGGATCCAGTAATAGCTTTAGCTTTCATGAATCTGTTTGTTTGTTTTGTTTATAATTTTTTTTTTTTATTTGATCTGTTTAATTGCTTTGATTAATCTGTTTCATCATGATCTTAGTATGCATTAGTTGACGGCATCTATTCTTGCTTTGGCAGCTCATTCAATGACAAACCTATAAATGAAGCTGCCAAAGCAAGGAAGTTTCTGTATTTGTGGTGATTAAAAGTTTTTAGTAATTCATATATGTCAATTCTGGAAGATTAAAATAGATAGAATGAGAGTTAACACATGGTGCTTAAATTTAGAAACAAGTTTGATAGCAATTGAGTTGGTATAAAAAGAATAATGAATTTTCTTTTAGGACCTTAAATCTGTCAAGACAGATTTGAGTTTACTGACAGGTTATTAGCTCATGCCAAGGGCTTTGTATTTTAAGCTCAGTCGAAGAACAGTATTCAACTCTTTTCCTCATAAAGAAATGTTTTCAACTTTCTTGTTCTGGGTGTAGTCTTTATCTTGCTTTCTGATATCATATTTGTACTTGCTGCATCTCAAATGCATATTCAACTTTATAATATAAGTAAGATTTTTAGTTAAGGCTTTTAAGTGATCTTCTTGTGCAGTGTATTTGAAGCAGAAAGACCAGGATGTAGATATACTGTAAATCAGAGAATTGGTACATACTTTTATAAGGTGAATTATACTCACATGTTCTGAAACATAGTGGAACTTCTGGTATATTTATAATTGTTGATTAACCAATTCTGTTTGCAGGGTATCTTGTATGGATCAGTTGGGTTTGCATGTTTGGGATGAAATTGTGTTCATAGGAATTTTTAGGTGGAAATAACTACCCTGTTTGTCTAATTCTTTTTGTAACTTATGGATTATATAATAGCAAGGGTTTTATCTAGGGATAGTTGCAGCAACTTGTATTTGATGAATAGAGCTCAACTTGATATTTATGTGGTTATGAGACTGTGGTTAAACCATGGGATGCAAATTTAGAAAGTGCAGAATACTAATCAGAGACAAATTATACTGATTAATTTGGGGGACTTTAATGAAGTGTAGAATCTTAATGGTTTTTATTTTTCTAGGAAAAGGAAATTAAGCTAAATCAGGAATTAATTTCTTGGGTAGATTCATAGCTAAATGAGTAATTTCAGTTTATTACTATCTCATATGCAAAACATGGGCACAATTTTATGAGATTTTATGATGCTGAATTTATTGATGCAGAATTATATATTGTGATTTTATGATGCTGAATTTTATGATTTATTGATGCAGAATTTTATGAGAAATTGATGCAGAGTTTTATGAGAAATTGTTGCAGATTTTTGTGATTTTATCATGGAGAATTTTATTTGACATTGTATTAATGATGAAGAATTAGTTTTATTGATGTAAAATTTTATGAGATTTTGAAGCAGATATTTTATGATGCAGAATTTTATGAGAAATTGGTGCAGAATTTTGTTCATGCAGAATTTTATTGATCTCAAAATTATTGATGTTTCCTTTTATTCATGTTGAATTGAATGAGAAATTGATGCGGAATTTTATTATATATGCAATTATTCAAATAAACAAGAAAAGAATGAGGGATATAAATGGCTAGGTGATTGATAAATTTCAAAAGAAACCCTTCAAAAGGAAAGGGCTAACTAATCTCAATAATAAAACATGACATATCAACAATACAAGTTGCATTTAGTAGTCATTATATTTTACAACTCAATGAGGGTTGAATTGAATACCTAGTTTGCACCTCTACCACTACCACTGGTTGATGTAGTCATTATATTAACATCATCATCGGATTTTATCAAAACAAGTATGAACTGAGCAACGTTGTTGAGTATTATATGAGGATGCCGATAAGTAATAGTCATGACATGTAAATGATGATCCAATTTTAGTGTTTTGCATATTTGCTTCTTCAGTTTATTCAACTTCGAAATTCTATGTTTTAATCAAATAATCTTTTTCTTCGCATGTTCCCCTTGATACTAAATCCCTTCATGACTATTAGTTATTTCTCCATTGTAGTGAACATAGATGATAATTGGAGCCATGGATAAACCTATTTAAATCAATTCAAATTATAACATGTTAGTGACAAATAACACATATTAAGTATGAACACAATAGAATCTCGTGGTACAAGAATTTATTTTAAGATGACTGTGTCTTATTTATTTTTATTTTCAGAAGATTAATAAATGGTTTCAACATATTATTGGGTGATTCTATTTTTCTTCTGATTTTTTTTTTTAATGCAATATTATATGCCTATGATGGTTATAAATATACTATGATCATCAACTATGAACATCAATGTGAGCCAATTGTATTTTTTTTCTTCATTTATATTTTTTTGTGAAAGTTTTTTTTTTTCTTGTCACAATTAATGTTACTTAGTGTTATTTCTTCATTCAACTTGTGTGTTGTAAAGTTTAGTTTAGATTTTATTCTTAAATTTATTAAACTTCTCATAACATTATTATAATAAAACAATTATTTTTTTTTTTTTTTTGTACCCAATCTAGTGTTTGGCATTTATAAAGAAATAAAGGTAAAACAAAAAGATATAATCAAATATATGTTGATCTAAAATAATAATTTATTAAAGAAAAAAAAAAGACATTAGAACATCAAACAAGCCACAAATCATAGTCTATTGCTGAAATTGTCAAAATTATTATTAGTGTTTTCTAGACTACATCTGAAAATAATAATTTAACAAAAAAAAAAAAGATCTTAAAATAATAGATGAAAGAGATCTGAAAATAATAAGGATGTAGATTTGTTTACCGTATTTTGAGATAAGAGATATCCAAATAGATCAATGAAGTAAGGGGAAGATTTGAGTGAACAAGTGAAAATTGAGAAAATCGCCATTTCTGTGTTGGGAGGAAAGATAGATATGTGTTGGGATGTTGGGAGGAAAGACTGAAATATGAATTGAAAGAGCGAGTAAAAGGAAATTTTAATGAATCTTGTATTTAGGAAACACAAATTCAATTTTATTCTGCAATGTCAAATCTTCTGAAAAAGAAAATATCAGATCGTCTAAAAATTTTTCAGACGTCTAAAAATGTCAGAATGTGAGAAAAAGGGAAATTAAAGTTTTAAATGAAACTTGTGTTTACAAAACACAACTATTTAAATGAAACTTGTGTTTTGTATATACAAGTTTCATTTAAAATTTCACCACTACTACGGTACACGGTCATTTCATTTCACTATTTTAAATGAAACTTGTGTTTACAAAACACAAGTTTCATTTAAAATTTTACCACCACTACTTGTACGGACGCGTGAAGCTAATCTCATTTCATATTTAAATGAAACTTGTGTTTTGTAAACACAAGTTTCATTTAAAATTTCTCTAGTACAGTACGCACACGTGAACGGTGAAGCTAATCTCATTTCATATTTAAATGAAACTTGTGTTTTGTAAACACAAGTTTCATTTAAAATTTCTCCACTAGTACAGTACGGACACGTGAACGGTCTGAAACGGTCATT
>OU015761.1:12643362-12691580 GCA_907173295.1 Fagus sylvatica
AGACATCCACATTTTCATCTGTTGTCCTAAGGGCTTCCCAAACTCGTGATAATCCAGGACCCAAATCAGGTTTGACAGTACTAACCCATTCACCATGGTTATTCTTGAATTCATACCTATGCTTTGAAAGATTAATAAGCTAAAAGCCAATGTTTATATAAGAACAGTATTTTCATCTAGCAAGATCCACACCAATATCACAGGTATCATTCAAGTTATTTGAATCAATTGTTCTAGTGACAATCTGCACCATTGAAGCAACAGCATGGCACTTGCAAGGGCTGCCAAAGATGGTATATCATACTCTTGAGCTGAGTTTACCTTAGTCATGAATTGTTTTAAACTTGGAACTTTTTCCTTGACATAGTCCCCAAGGATTGCATGCTTTACAAGATCACTTGCATTATTTGTGAAAAGCATGATGTGACATCTCATTCAGTGAAAATATATAGGTTTATGTGAACAAAGGATGTGTTTGGAAACAGAAAAACAATGAAATATTACTGCCTGATATAAAATTGATAATGAGCTAAGCTTTCTCTCTTAGTAGAAGTGGAGAGGTATCTTTTGCCGCATGACTAAGGCAACAGTCTAGTTAATTATCATCTTTTTCAGCATGATACTGCATAAATCCACTGTAGACGGTGCTTTTGTCCTTGAAATTCCAAGAAAGTGTTTTCAAATGTATTGGTCTAGTATTTTCATCCTCCCCAAGAAAGTGATTAAAGCTATTGAGCATCATTTTAATCACTATCTTTGGCAAGGGAAGTGTACTGGCAAAGGAGTTATTAAAGTAGCATGGGAAAAAGTTTGCTTACCTAAAAGAGAAGGTGGTCTTGGCTTAAAGAGAGTAGTGGATTGGAATAGGGCTGCTATACTTAAGCACATTTGGAGTCTCTTCACCCAAGATGGCTCCTTGTGGGTGGCATGGGTTCATACACATTTGATAAAGGATAAATGCTTTTGGACTATTAAAAAGGCCTCAGATTCTACCTGGGGTTGGAGTACTATATAAAAATTGAGAAATGATGCTAGATTGTTTCCAAAGTTTGAAGTTGGTGATAGAAAGAAGATTTTTCTGTGGCATGATCATTGGCACCCGGATGGTGTGTTGTATCTCAAATATGGTCTAGGAATCATCTATGATGCTGCTAGCAAGACTGATGCTCGAGTTGATTCTGTTCTAATTGACAAGCAATGGCATTGGAGACCTGCCAGATCAGAGGAACTTGTCTCTATTCAAAGCAAGCTGTTTTCTATTAAACTGAGGGAGGAAGATAAGGCTTTGTGGTCCGCCTCAAGCTCTGGGAAGTTCAGTTGCACTGCCACTTGGAATGAGCTGAGAACTAAGGGTAATGAAGTGAATTGGTGGAATCTCATCTGGTTTTCTCTTAATATTCCAAGGCATTCTTTTATTGGGTGGTTAGCTATACTAAATAAGCTTCCCACTAAAGAGTGAATGCTGAAATGGGGTTTCAATGTGGATGGTAATTGTATCTTCTGTAGAAATGCTATTGAAACCAGGAATCACATTTTCTTTGATTGCTCTTTCTCTGAGAGAATTTGGAGAAATGTTCTGGCTCTTTGCCTTATTTCTGATCCTCAATTTTGCTGGGAGCATCTTGTGGAATGGGGCTCCATGCATTTGAAGGGGAAAGGATTGAGGGCTAATCTTTGTAAGCTGGCTTGGTGGGCCACTGTATATTATCTTTGGTTTCAAAGAAATGCTTTACTTCATGCTGGACAGGTTAAGACTGAGGATCAAATTCTCAATCTAATCAAGAAAGATGTGAAGACTTGGCTCAGTAGTAAAGTTTGCTTTGAAGACTCCATTCTGAACAGAGCTCTCTGTTGCAATTGGGGTATAAGCAGTGCTAGCTTATGCAGTAGAAGCAGATCAACTTGAGGCTAGTTATTGGTTAGCTTGGTTCTTGGAGCTGCCTGTTAGTTTTTGTGTCTGCATAGTTTTTTTTAACTTGGGTTTGTTGTAGGTGTTGGGTTGTCTTTGAGGTTCTGCTTTGTTTCTTTAGCTAGTCTAGTGTTGTTGGGGTAGTGCAGGGTTGTATTCTTGTTTTGCCTGCCTGGGTTGTTTTTCTTGCCTTTTGGCTTTGTTTGTTTTTGACAGTTGGTCTTTTAATAATATTTGCTGATTCATCAAAAAAAAAAAAAAAAAAATTCTAAGAAACAAAATTGAGATATTTAAAATCTATATGATGTATGAACTCCTCCCACATATAGAACTATACAAATAACAAATTTATATGGTCAATGCACTAACCCCCGAATAACTTGTTCACTGATTTAAAAAGAGGTTCAACATCAGGTAATTGCAGTAGTACTCGTCCAACCCTATTCAAAATCACAGGATCCCTAGCAAACCATCATGGATGAGAAATTGGTGTAAAAAAAAAAAGTCTATGCCATTAAAGCACCACAACAGATAAGGAATTACTTTTTTTTGATAAGTACAACAGATAAGGAATTACTAATCACACTATTAAATAAAATAGCAGCAATTCAGTGGTCTATTATGTAAAGAATAGTTGATGAATGATTTTGATATTTGAGAAGCTTCTAGCAAACTACTTTTAATAGCTCATAGCTTAAACTCAATTATTCAAAAGTATTACAGGTTAGTTATGAATGCATGCATACACACAACCAGACAAATATTCTAAAGTAGGCACAGGTAGCTGCACATGGATAATTTGCAAGAATATAAACCAAGACAATTTTGGTCATGAGACATTTGAGGAAAAATGCAAACAGCACAACTTTCTTGTTGCATCATTGTCTAAACCAGTATGCCAATCTCAATAATATCATCACCATTTGGCCATACTTTCAGTTGCAGAGTTGAGTTTGTTTTAGATATATCTTGATATTAAGTTAAACATTTTAATCAACCCATCAAATTCAAATGGTTGGCTCCTTACCCACGGTATCAAAACTCTGCGCCATAGGAATAACTCCAGCTGTAGAAATGGCATCATGTGAAGGCCGAAAGCCAAGAATTCTACAATATGATGCAGGTACTCTTACACTTTCTCCAGTATCAGTTCCTATGATAGAGATTACCTTTTGGTTCAATTTATTGTGGACAAGCCAAGGAACATAAAAATTGTCCACGAAAATAACTCACCTAAGGTGAAATCAACAAGCTTTGCACCTACTGCAACAGCAGATCCACTGGAAGATCCTCCAGGTACCCGATCAGGCACACATGGATCTTTAGGTGTGCCATAATGTTGTTTTCTCCATATATACTGCCAAAAATGTATTTTATCAGTATCATGTTCCATGTCATTTACTACGTGAAAACAATTGTTTAGACTAGAGATATGTCATACATAGAGAAATGGTTATAATCATGAATTGAATGGTCATCATTTCCCAAAATTATGTTAGGTTTCTTATTTTTAGACATATGCAGGAGATAAAAATTCATTTCTGATAATTATTAGGAATCAACATAAAGTTCTTTTACCCAAGAAATAATAGAAGGTAATCAAATTATTGATATTTTTAAGACCAACCTGGAAGCCAATTCATCCGTGACAATTTTACCAACACATGTAGCACCTCCCCTTAAGACAGCCAAAACGGCCTGTCGATGTGGCAGCCGGATGAGTCCTTGCCCGGTCAAGAATTCCAAACCCATTCACATATCCATCAAAATCAAATCTGTTTCCCAAAGAAATAAATACAACACATAAAAATACCCAATTGGTGATATTGATATCCAGACACACTTCAAAAGAATATAGATATAACCCAATAGCTGAAACCGAAATCAATTAGCTCACACAAACAACTAAAATCTTCTAAATAGTATAGATAATCACAAACAATAGCTGACATTGATGCATAAGCTTGCACACACACTTTAAGAATATAGATAATACATCAAAATCTAGAGAACGAATGGGCTGATAATGCATCCATCCAATCACACATAGCGAGGAACAGTAAGTTCAGAAACATCCAGCTCTAGCAGTACATCCGAAGGAAAATCATCTTCAATTCCACTGAAGAGCACTCGGAATCCTAGAACGCCCTACGATTCCTCTCCCGCCAAAGCATCCACATAAGGCACAAAGAAACTGCACTCCAATAACACCCAAACCCTTCCTGGAATAACTCCCTTTCCAACAAGCCAGCAAATGCATCTCTTGAAGGCATGACCCAAGACACCCCAAATAGACAAAACACAAAAGACCATATCACACAAGCATAGTCATAGTGAAGGAGTAAATGATCCAGTGTCTCCCTGGCCCTCTTACACATGTAACACCAATCAAGGACCAACACCTTCCGACAATGTAAAATGTCTATGGTGAGATTCTTTCCCAAAGCAGTAGTCCAAGAAAAGAAAGCAACATTCCAAGGAAAAGAACAAGAAACTCCAGACCTAAGGATTTTATAATAAGACTTGAAACATCAAAGACCCCATTATTATTGAATTTATAATCATGAATTGAATTGTCATCATTTCCCGAAATTATGTTGGTTTTCTTATTTTTACACATATGCAGGAAATACAAATTCATTTCGGATGAGTCCTTGCCCAGTCAGGATTTCCAAACCCAGTCACATATCCTTCCACATCAAATCTGTTTCCAAAAAAAAAGACACCTTAAAAGAAAAATCTATTACACACACACACACATCCACAAAATCTGCAAAACAACACAGAAAAATACCCAATTGCTGATATTGATATCCACACACAATTCAAAAGAATATAGATAAAACCCAATAGCTGAAACTGAAATCAATTGGCTCACACAAACACATTCACAAACAACTAAAATCTTCTAAATAGTCATAAACAATACCTGAAATTTGATGCATCAAAAAAGCACAATGAATTTTCTACATGATTTTGAGACAAACACTTCAAAAGAAAAATGGGCACAATTGTTAAATTGAATACAAAAGCAAAAGAAAACAAGTACGAAAGCTTTGCAAAGAAGTAATAAAAATGAAAAGAATGTTATTAGGACTTACATGTCTTTAAAAGCAAAGGTGAGGGCACGTAAGGGAAGTGATGAAGTGAAGACTTGGTTGTAGAAGAACTTCTCCATGAAAGCTCCATTCTCTTATTCTCTCTCTCTCTCTGTTATTTAAGCTCATCTATACGGTGTCGTTTTTAAGTTCAATAAGTTTTCAATTCTTATGTGAATCCTAAGGTTTGTAAAATAAAATTGTTGGGTTGATTAAGAATTCAACTTATGGACTAAAAACATAATAATTGAAAAGATTGAAGGACTAAATTGTAATACTACCAAATTATGAGAAGGTGAATAATTTATTTACAAACTCTTGGGTGTCAAATGTAACAATAATGAAAATTTTGTGGACTAAATTATAATAGAAACAAATTATAGATATTAAATTGTAATATTTTTAAATAAATATTTAACTTTGGGAATGTTCAGAGAAATGTGGAGCAGGGAAAAGTTTATTGATGGTGTGACAATTTAGTCCATTAAATGATACCCATGTGGACAATTGAAGTGGGCAAAGATGGAAATGTCCACAAGGAGTTTTTAAGAGCAACCACATCCACAGGCCACAGCTATGGAATCTGGATGCAAGGATGTTCCATCTATGATAAGGTGGCTCACATCTAAAAAGAAAAAACTTAGAAAGTAGTTTCCAAAATATTAATAAATGAGAAAACAATTTTAATTACTTAAATAAAAATTAAATATTCAATCAGATCCATGAGAGTCTTTATCTAAGATGTACTTGAATCAATGGAGTCTTCATCTAAGATGTACGAGAAATCCTTATGTGTTTAGTTTATTTGCTTAAAGAGTTCAGCAATTAAACTAAGTTGGTTCACAAATTAAACTAACAAGAGTATATATATATATATATATATATATATATATATAGATATAGATGTAGGGTTAGTTCAAGGCTCAAAACACAAGACTTTATTGGTTTTACGTCAAATATAAGAAATTATTGGGTCCTCCAAGTGGAATTCTCCCACCCTCTCATATATATATATATATATATATACATATATATATATATTATTATTATTGTTTTTTTACTTTTTTTTCCCAATCTTAATATAAGATGGATATGAATCAATCAAATCCTAAACTTGAAAGTTATTTTTGCGTGCCCGAATCCATTCAGGAATGATGTATATGTCAATGGCTCTATAGACGTTATCACAATACCGAGCATCTTTTGGTAGGCCAAAGTTGCTAAAAAATACATTTTTTGTTTTTTAAAGTTTTTGGGCCAAACATGACTCTTGTGATGTTTATTTGAAAAATGGACTCATTCAAAATTGTCTTTGTGAAAGACATTTTTAAACGTGAAAATCGTCTTTGTGAAATATTGGTGAACCAACATGAAACAAGAAATTCTTCAAAGATATTACAAGAGAGATTAGAATGGAAAATGCAACTATAAGTGATTGCAATGAGAATCTTTTTTAAAGTATGGTTGAATCCTATGATCTTGATAAGGATCCTATCATCTGATATGTAATTTCCTGCGATCTCATAAATAATTCTCACAGCTTCAAATCAATGCAATCACAATATGTTGGAAAAGAATGGGGTGATGAAATCAGTGGATTGAACCTTTTCTTTCCAGAATTTGTAATATGAGAAAATGAGACATTTAGGATTGCAGAAAATCACACTGCAGCTGATGTAACCTTATGCTACCATACTTAATAGGAAGTTAATCTCTAAAAAATAATCTTCTTATCAAAAAAGAAGCAAAATCTCTAAATGAAGTGACTACCTTGCAATATTCTGATATGAATAAAAAATTGATGCTCCATAAGGTAGTGGTAGAACATCCCAAGTAGCAGTTTCCCTAAAACTAAAGCTATACTAAAAAAGGTACCGGTAGAAGATGAAACGTGTAACATTCGTAGCCTTTTTTTTTTTTTTTTTGGGTTTTATTTATTTACTCTTTTTTCCCAATCTTAATTAAAACCACCCTTCTCCACTTATGTCTCCATTTAAAATTTCTTGGATCAGATTAATTGCTAATCTCTTAGAATCATGATAAATGAATCTTAATTATTAGCTTTACTAAATTGTAACCTCCAAGAAATTTGTCTCCCCTTACTAAAATTCAACATGCCTATTTGTCTCTCCACTTAATTGCAAATGAATATTATGTTAATATTTCCTTTATCATTTGGCTCCACTTACTAATATTCAACGTAGCCATTTCTTGCCCATTAGGCATTCGGCTTAGTTGTCCAACTCCCTCCCCAAAAGTCCCACCCCTCTAAGAGGGTGTGAGTTCGATCCATGTGATCCTCAAATATACCATGTGTGTGTGTGTGTTTAGAATGAAATTTCTACCTCAGCTTTAAAAAAAAAAAAAAAAAAAAAAAAAACAAAAACGGTGGCCATTTCTCTCCACTTGATTGCAATTGAATATTATGTTCATATTTCCTTTACTAAAATCCAACGTGGTCATTTGTCTCCACTTAATTGTAAATGAGTAATACCTTAATATTTCCTTTAGAATCATGGTTAATGAATATTAATAAATTATTGCCTTTACTAAATTGTAACGTCTCTTCTTGGACGTGTGTGGGGAGTGAATTACTATTGGATGATCTTAGTTTCTTTATTTCTTAGTTGCCTCTTTGTTCAAAGGAATCTCATTTTCCTATGTGCGACATATCCAAATGTTGATGCAATCAACAAGAAGCTAAAAGTCCTATCACCAAATATTTCCAATAGAGTTGGATCTGTTTGTAACTTTGATGGAGGCCCCCATAACTGTGGGAAGTGCTAGGACACCAAAATCCTGAATAATCTTTCATTGTTACTCAAGCTAGCCAAAAAGATGAATTAATAAATGAGAGATGGTGTCATTTTTTTTTTGCTAATATAGGATTGCTTGTGAGAGGAAAAGAAGAGGAGAGGCAGATATGGTATATAATCCCTAAAAGTTGCTCAATTTTTGAAAGCAAACATGGAGGTGTAATAACCGTATGCCACTCTATTTGGTACTTAGGGGAAAGAAGACAATGAAAACCATATTGGAAAATATCATTAATATGTCAATTGCCGCAATCCATTCAAACATGATGTATATGTCAATGGCTCTATAGACGTTTTTATCACAATATTGAGCATCTTTTGGCATTGCTTTGGCAAGTGACTGAAAACTTTTTGCACTAAGGTTCTCATTCCTTGCAACTAGCATAAGATAAGCATCTATGAATCTTCCAATAGAAAATATTTTTTGGAGTGGGTTTTTTTGAAACAAAAGAAACATACGATTCTAAAGCCATTTTTTCAGTCCAATTATCAAGTCTAATATCATCCCTTCTACTTAATGAAACATCTTCAAAGCACCAATTATCAAGTTGATCTTCAAGTTTTGAGTTCTGAATATTATTTGCTAGAACATTCAAGCATTGTACATCATCATCACCAAAATTAAGTGTTTTTGGATTTGTGCAGGCCTTCTAGGCAATCCCTTTAGAGCATCTTTTCATGACTTGTAACTCTTTAACCCATGAAGAAATGGATTCACAGCTTTTGAAAATCCAAAAGTTTCTTTCTTTTCACAACCTAAAATATAAGAAGCTTAGAAAAGCCACAGCTTTGGACATTAGATTTCCTTGTTCAAGATCATCACTCATTTGCAAGGAATGTGCAGCAGAATATAATGGAGCAACATTGGATGCTGTTAAATAAACCTTACATTCATAACAAATTTGACTACTAATTCAAACGTTTTGGTTCCACCTAAGAGATTGTCTAGTTGGATAATGATGCTAGAGTCTCTCTTGCCATTACTTCTTCTTTGAATTACTAGTCGATTCGAATGTACACTTCTTGATACCATAGGGAGCTGACATCAAAGAAGCTTATATTTAGAAAGTAGAAGAAGATACAAATATAATTTGGGTAACTTCTGTTCTAACATTGTACTTTCTCTGCATATGTAACCTAGTATGCCTCACCTATTTCTTGTTGTTTGGTTTATTCTTATTGCTCACACAAACAATATTTTTCCAATTTACATCTTTGTGTGGGATATAGGATGTACAGTAAAATATTAGTGACAGAATTCAGTAACCCATTTTCTCAATAATGCCAACCTCTTCTTTGAGAATGTCATAAAGAGTCTCAACAAGATTGAGTAGGAACCCATCTGAACCATGTTTCGCCAACAAAGAAATTGAGACAGGAAGATTATCATACAATCCTAGTGGTATGCTCACCTGTAGATATGCAGAAACAAATTACAAGGTTTTCAAAAGGTCTTAACATAAACAAACAAGGAAAAAATAATATTGCTATGTCTCACAAACACACACAAAGACAGGTATAGAGAGAGAGAGAGAGGGAACCTGGCAAAATCCAGATGCCGATGCAATCAACAGCAAGCTAAAAGTCTTATCACAAAAATTTTCCAATAGGGTAGGATCTGTTTGTAGCTTTGATGGAGGCCCCAAAACAGTGGGAATTGCTAAGACACCAAAATCCTGAATAATCATCATTGTTACTCAAGCTAGCCAAAAAGTTGAATTCATAAATAAGAGATGGTGTCACTATTTTTGCTACTATAGGATTGCTTGTGAGAGGAAAATAAGAGGAGAGTCAGATTGATATATACTTCCTAAAAGTGGCACAATCGTGGAGTCATAACCATATGCCACTCTCACTACCCTTACTAGTCTTCAAAAAATTAAGGGAAAAAATTTCAAAATTCTTTTTGGTACTTGTGGAATATGACAACCAAAACCATATTGGAAAACAACATTATATGGCTTTTGCAGCAAAACAATATAAGGTAATCTTGTTGAAAACAATTTGTAGTTCTTAAAGAATCCACTTTTATCTTGGGATCATATCTCCAGGAAATAGGTTGGATATACCAGCTTCATTATCAACAATAACAAAAAGACACATTTTTTCTGAGTTTTGTTTATGTCATCAACAAACTGAACCTAAATAGATATTGACAATCACATTACTCCTACATTTGATTCTGATTCCAAGAATCTGAGTTAGATATATGTGTGTATATGTATGGACTATAGAGAGGACAAATCTTTAAGTGTATATATCTTTAAGGCATAGATAAAATCTTTGACTTTTTAGCATCTCTCTTGCTCTGATAAAAAGGGTGTTTATCTTCATGAAAGATAATGACCTATTCTATTAAGAGGCATACATGCAAGTATACAAGCACATAAATTTAAAAGACCTATTCTTTGGTTTTTGAAAAATTACAAGAGAGAAAGATAAAGAGTACCCCAAGAAGAGCAATAAGAGCAGCACGTAATTCAGTCTTCACAGAGTGACATACATCCACTTTTTCATCTGTTGTCCTAAGGGCTTCCCATACCCGTTCTGAAATCCCAGGACCCAAATCAGGTTTGACAGTACTGATCCATTCACCGTGGTTATTTTTGAATTCATACCTATTATTTGAATGGGTTAATAACTTCAGCAGGCAATGTTTATATAAAACAGTATTTTCATCTAAGAATGTGTAGACCAACATCAAACTTATCATTCTAGTTTGTTTAATCAATTAAGACGGTGACAATCAGCACCCTATAATCAATCGCATGGCACTTGAAAGGGCTTCCAAAGATGGTATATTAGACTCTTGATCTACATTTCCTTTACTGAAGAATTGTTTCAAACTTGGAACTTTGTCCTTGACATAGTCCTCAAGGACTGCATGCTTTACAAGATGACCTGCATTATTAGTAAAAACATGAAGTGAAATCTCACTCAATGAGAAACATATTGATCTTAACACAAGATGTGTTTGGACAAAGAAAACAATGAAAAATTTCTTTATGACAAAAGATTTGTAATAAGCCAAGCCTTTTCTTTTCATAGCATTTGAGATGTATCTTTTGCTGCATGCCTAAAAGGAGACATTCTAGTTAATCACCATCTTTTTAAAATTCTATGGAATCCAAATAAGGTTTTTTAAAATTTATGTGCTGTACGAATCTTCCCACAATTTGAATTAGACAAATATAACATTTATGTGGTCAATGCACTTACCCCCAAATAACTTCTCCACTGAGTTGACAAGAGGTTGAATAACTCGATCATTTGGAATGTCTGAAAGCCGGAAACAATCTTCTGCAATAATTATCTGACTGGGTCTGACAAGATCCACATCAGGTAATTGTAGGAGTACTTGACCAACTCTATTCAAAATTACAGGGTCCCTAGCAAACCATCCTGGATGTGAAGTTGGTGTCAAAGAATTAGATCCACCCCACCCCCAAAGTAAATGACTTCTACACCAATAGGAGGACTAGAGTGCTGTAGAAATTGCTGTAGCATACTCTTAAACAAGGTATGCAAAGAAGATTACAGAAATTGGTTGGTCTATTATGCAAAGAATCAATGTTATTAATCATTTGATTATGACATACAGGTTCTGGAAAAATCACTTCTGAATGCTTAAACTCTGTTATGCAAAAGCATCATAGATTATTATGAATGCGCACACACAGACACCAATATAGAAGACACAGATAGCTGGTGCAAGCATAAGTCGCAACAAATTAGAAGGAGAAAAAAGTGGTCATGAGACATTAAGGAAAAACTTAAACAACACAAGTTTTTTGTTGCATCACAGTACAAAAAAGTCTGCCAATCTGAACAATATCATCAACATTTGCCATACCTTCAGGTGCAGAGTTAAACTTTTTCACACTACACATTTCAATATGATATACAATTTGACTTGAGAGACATAAATTAGTTTGTTTCTTACCCACAGTATCAAAAGTTTGCACCAAAGGAATAACTCCAGCTGTAGAAATGGCACCATGTGAAGGCCGAAAACCAAGTATTCCACAATATGATGCAGGTACTCTTACACTTCCTCCAGTGTCAGTTCCTATTATAGAGAGAACCTTTTGGTTCAATCTATTTAGGATAGCCAAGAAACACAAAAATTGTTCTAGAAAGAAACTCACCTAAGGCAAAATCAACAAGCTTTGCGCCTACTGCTACAGCAGATCCACTGGAAGATCCTCCAGGTACCCGATCAGGCACACATGGATTTCTAGGTGTGCCATAATGTTTGTTTTCTCCATTTATACTGCCAAAAAATGGTCATTCCATTATAGCCCAACAAACATGATATGAACATTCAAGGAGCTATTTTTCCAAGATGAATAACTAAGTGACAGCCCTTGACTATTTAGGAAGCAATTGGAAACCACAGATAAATGTATTGGTTAAGTTTCATATTCCATCTCATTTAAAGTGCAAAAACAAACAATTGCCTCTGACTAGAGATATGATTATGACCATGAATTGAATTCATATCATTTCCAAAATTATGATAATCTTCTTATTTTAGACATATACAGAAATTTACAAACTAATTATTGGTATTCTTAATACTAATACTGACCTGTATGCCATTTCAGCTGTGACAGTTTTACCAACACATGTGGCACCTCCTCTTAAGATGGCCAAAATGGCCGGGGCTGTCAATGTGGCAGCTGGATGAGTCCTTGCCCAGTCAGGATTTCCAAACCCAGTAACATATCCATCAACATCAAATCTGTTTCCAAATAAAAAAAATCTTAAAGAAAAAGCTAATACACACACACAGACAAAATCTTCTAAAGAATATACATAATCACAAACTACTTTAATTGATACATTTATAAGCTTGCATGCATACTTAAAGAATATAGATAAACCAGTACCTGAAATTAATATAAGAATTTGGGCAAAGACAAACACACACGTTTAAAAATCAAAGAGCATGGATTCAAGCCAAAAGTTAAATTTATGAATGAGTTCAATGGAACATAGAAACAAGTAAGGTAGTAAGGTAGTAAAGAATATTCATGTATCCAACATGAATGTTGATGTATGACTTTTGCATGGTTAACACTTAACACCCAGTAATTAATTCTAATGCATGAGTTTATAAAGGAATGAAAACAAATACAATTCTTTTCATTTTCACGTACCCACCAATGCCTTGTGGAATAAAAAGAAAAAAAGAGTGATAGTATAACCAAAATCAAAGAAATGGAACCAAAGTTATAGGACTCACATGTCTTTTACAGCAAAGGTGAGGGCATGTAATGGAAGCTGATGAGGTGAAGGGCTTGGTTGTAGAAGGAACTTCTCCATGAAAGCTCCATAGTTTGAATCTCTTGCCATGTCCATTAGTACTGAGCTCTCTCTAACTGAAACTCATCTATAAGTTTCAAAATGGAAAAATTAATATTGCCAAGGAAACTTTTATGAAGATAAAATGTTGTCGTTTCATTCATAGTCAACAAGGACACTTGGATACTTTGATTGGGGGCCAAACCTTGAGTCCATGACTATTACCAAAAAGCATGGGAGGATAGGGAAAAGTTCAATGACCATATTAACCTCTATTTATTCGGATGCTAGCTTGGTTTGTTCAGGTTTTAAGCAAAGTATAAGGGCAATGGTGGAAATGTAAAGAAAGTTTCTGCAACCACACCATCAAGATGTTCAATGCAGGAAATTCCTCTATTGATAAGGTGGCCATTCAAAAATATCTTTTTCTTTTCTTTGGTAAGATTAGATATAAAGTTATGCTAGCTTGGTTTGTGGTCAGGTTTTAAGCATATAGCATATATGAATAAGGGCAATGGTGGAAATGTAAAGAAAGTTTCTAGAGCAACCACATCCACATTTCAAGATGTTCAATGCAGGAATATTCCATCTATTGATAAGGTGGCCATTCAAAAATATCTTTTTCTTTTCTTTGGTAAGATTAGATATAAAGTTAATGTTGTTATACATATTCTTAGACATAAGAATCAATTCCCCTCACTTTCACTTGAAAAAAGAAAAGATCAGAATGTTATGTCACTTCAATTGAGTCAATCAGACTTTGAATAAACTTGCAGTGAGTCACTGGGAAATATGCAAGTTAGAGCTCCTTACTCGTCCCCAATTTTAGAAACAAAACACAGTAACAAAATATTTATGAATGAGAGAACATGTTAAGTACTTCAATAGCAAAGACAGATTCAATCAGGTCCATCAGAATCCTCATCAAAGATATACAAGTATGGAACTAGAGTTGTCTGTTCATTAGATGCTGCTCCTTCAGAAGCCTCACTGGTGACTCCAGGAGAACTCCAGCCTAACCGCTGCATGTAAACTGCATCGTAGGCTTCAATGTTCAAACCTGAAGCAAGAAATAGTTCCACCTCATTTACAAATCGGTCTGTTCTTGCTCCTAGAAAACGCCTTGCAGTGTCAGAGACTAAAGCCTTGAACTCTTCTTGTTTTGTTTCAGGCATTTTTACTTGACTTTTTTGCTCATTCCTGAAAATTGAGCGCTTGGTGTAAATTTTGGTACAGTGAAGATTATGTAATGTTATTATGTTGTTCATGATCAATTCACATTTCAATCAATTTAAGACAAAAACATTAATAAATTATTACCTTGTCAAGGATGAATCAATCATACCAAGTATGTGGTGCACGATAGTGTCAACATCTTCCTCCTACACATGATGTAGCAGAAGGTAAAGAAGAGTGAACAATATGTAGTTGCTTTATAAAACAGGTAATAATATATGGTTACAACCACGTAAGAAGTAGTTTCATTGTAAAAAATTTCCAGCTGAAGATATAATGAAAATTCATTCACACATCTCATTAAGCATCATTTAGACCATGATTGGTTGCAATCAGCTAATAGACAACATAGCAAAGTCAAACAATTAAAGAATTTTCGAAATTTCACCAGCATTTAGACACAGCTTAAGAACAATATGATGAGAAAACTTGTGTCTGTGGCATAACCTGCAGTACCATACTATTTTGTGTATGTATTTGCTCATGCGTGTGTCAGTGTTGGTCAAAAGCATGAGATGCATTTAAGCATAAAGGCCTCATAGAGTCTAGGCAAAAAGTGCAGGCGCATGTCTAATTTAAGTAAAGCGAACATTTTTCAAACACAATGTGGTAAATTTGAAAAAAAGAAAATTATCAATGGGTAACATGACAATCAAGTGATCAACTAATTATATAAAAGTTAAATATGGCATTTTATATAATTCTCTTGTGCTTTACAAACACAACTACAATATTTGATAGCCAAGATCAAAATGAAGTACATAGTTGAATAAAAAATACCCAAAACCCAAAACGCATTAGAATGGTAAGTAATGAATTCTATGCGTAACATAAGAAATGCAACGCAATCTTAAGCGTAAGACTATCATCATTGTATGCAGACCTGTATCAGAGCTTGTATTTCCCTTCTCAACCAACTTTGGAGCCAGCGGTTTGGCTGAAGATACTTATGAGACTTCCAATACCGTGATACATTGAATATGTCATTTACAATACCTGATTGAACACACAGTTAACTGAAAAAGCATACATACAGGTAACAGTGGTTTAGTCAGGAAATAAAGTAACAAACAGATAGAATTATGAAGAACCAATAAATAGAATGACAAGCAGCATAATACCTGGTTCAGTGTAATAGCACTGTAATCTATACTTGTGTGCTCTCGTTAAGAGAAAACTGCAGCACCATTACAGGAAGTAACATAAATAAAGACATCTAAGAAAAAAAAACCTCAAAAGAAAAGAAATCAATAGGAAGATACCTATATCTAAAATCCTGATTAATGTAATGCCGTTGAAATGAACTTCCATCATATCCATGTAGTATAGACAAATTTTCTGTCTGCAAATTAGACAAAGAATAGCCATTCAAGTCTCAAGTAAAGATAATATTGTTGACACACATTCTAAACTGCCCTTTGCATTCTTTTCCAGGCAGACAAGAGCATGCCTATAATTTTTGCAACATTGAGGGCAGATTTTCAATTCTACTTGACAAGTCAAATTTGGAATGCATTATTGCTTTCCTTGAATGAAAATCTTTTAGATCAATAGTTAATCCCGGAAAGCTATTACCCAGAAATAAAATCGATTAGGAACGCAATAGAAATGGAAAAAGAATTAGAACCAAAAAAAAAGAAAAGGAAATCTCAATGGAATGCAGAATAATTGGAAGAACAATAGAAAAAACTGAACCTTGCACAGAGGACATTTTACAGATGAAGGCGGGCGAGAGTGCTTGCCTGCAACCACTTTTGTCCACTGTACAATGCAATTGTAACAAAACTTATCTGTAACACAAAATGGGATGACTAGGCTTAATAAATAACTAAATATGATTTACTGCCGTAAATTCATGATTACAAAAAAAAATTAAAAAAAAAACTGTCTGTGTTCATTCCTTGCACAATTGGAAGATTTATATAAAGCATTCTGACTTCATGAGACATAGGCAACATAATAAAGAAAACATATACATATGAGAAAGATATTCAAAATAATATTTTTCTGACAAGTAATAGAATTTCAAAAGATATTCAACATAAACATGTTCATGCTCTTTAATTTTTTGAGATTTCCCCAACACCACCACCACCATAGAATACAAACAGACACACATCTAATTATCCCTGTAATACCATGCATACCATACTCACAAAACACACACATACATACCACCATAAATAACCTTGTAATACCACTAGATATCTCAATGGACAATTGGCTGTTATTAGTTTCTTTTCAACAAGAAAGCTTATCAAACTAAGTAGATCATAAAACATAAAAAGCTATAAAGAGTTAAAATTGCATTATTTTCTACTACATAGATTATATCAATTTCTTGCAATTCTTTCACATGGGAAAAAATGAAACTTAAATCACACCCAAATCAAATTTCAACAAAAATAATCAAACGCACAACGAGAAAGCTCAAAAGGGTTTCTTTATATCACAATTGGCAAGGTTTTTAAGAAACCCAACTCATGAAATTGAATAAAAAAACAGTCTTTAGCTTTTTTTCTCGGCAACCAAAAGAGAGAGAGAGAGAGAGAGAGAGAGAGAGAGGAAAGTACGGAAACATTTATCAAGGTTTGACTCTTGAAGAATGGGTCCGAGGCAGATGGGACAAGGATTGGAATCCAGTGAAGAGTGAGAGATGATGCTCTTGTTGGCTTCTTGCTTCATTGTGATTTCTCAGAGTCTCAAAGCTACGAAATACACAATCTTCTAGAAACCCACGGAATATATCATATTTTTATAAAACCAGATTTTAATTAATTATAACCCTTTGACTCTAAAAAAAATAAAAAATTGAAAACTTTAATTGGTGAAATGGTCATGAGTGTTCTATTTAAGAGATTTAGAAAATTTATTTTATTATAGTTTTACAAAAATTGTTAATATATTAAGTTAGTTATTCACTAACTTTATTGTTATGACGTAACGTCACGTAATTTTGTTGAATTTATCATAATTATAATGGTAAAATTAAGGAAATATTAACTTGTTACGTTTACAATTTTTTAGATTAAAAAAAAAGGGACTAAGGATTAAATGTATATTCTTATAAGTAGATTTGAGAAATAGGGTTTTATTTTTATTTTTTGTCTTTCTCTTTCTATTTGATGGAAATAAAATTTCACAAGGTGAAATGGTCATTGGCAAAATGATGAATTTTGATTGGTTGAATTGGTAAAGTCATTGTTATTGAACAAGGGAGATGGATTATAGTTTTAACTTTATAACACAATTTTTAAATAATAAAACTTAGATTATTCATAGGGGTTATAATTATCTTCCAAATTATATGTAGTAATGTAAAAGATTATTGGTGTGTAGTTCTAATTATGTGACTTTTTAAACCAGTAATATATAGTCATATAACTTATTTAATAATTATGTTATTATTAAATGAATTATGTGATTAAATACATATGTGGATGATGTTTCAAATCATTATCCATAACATTTTAGGAATTTGAGAGAAAATTTTGTTCATCCATATGCTTCCATGTAAGTTTATTAGAAAAATATAATGTATAAAGTCATGTTTCACCTCTTGAATGTTGAATCTTTCATTGGTCGTATGCTACTTCAATAGATCTATGAATTATTTGATACATTCAATTCAACAAATTATCATTGTGTCATATGCTAGTGCTTTCTATGTTGGGTATACACGTATGAGTAGAAGTACCATATGGAGAAAAAGTAAAGATGTTGGAAATTAATATAACATAACTAGACCCATACCCATAAACTTAAGCTTTTGGGTGTCCCTATATGTTCTATTACTTCCTCAATTAAAGGCTCTTTAAGATGTTCACCCTCAAAAAATAATGTCAGAGCTCATGGTGGTGTGAGGTAAGGTGACAAGGTTATAAAGGTTCCTTTCATAGATGGAGTGGGGATGGGTCCCTTTCGCAGTTAGAGCAAGGATAGTGGGTGTGTGTACTTGGAAAATGCCCAACAAAAGAGTGTACTTGAAAAAGGCCTAACAAGTCTAGATCAAAGAAGAATGACTTAGCACAAGGTTCTCATGGATACATTCATATAAAATGAGGGAGTACGAGAATAAAGACAAATGGAGTCTAACTCCACTCAGAATAGCTCTCATAACTCCCTCCCCCCCAAAGCCAGAAACTCACCGAAACTAAATGAGGGACTAATCCAACAACCCGAGGGCAAACCTAGTTGGCTCTAATACTAAGAAGAAAAACAAATAGGCCTAACTACACTGAAAAGAGCTCTCATAAGTGAAGGATTGTCCATGACTTATAAAGTATACAACCCAGAAGCACCCTAACGATGTAGGATTCGAGAACAATACGCATTTATTGTGCTCCGAAAGTAGTGAATAATTACTCTGCTTTATGACTTTGAATAATTAGGCCAATAAAATTCAATGAAGAAATAAATGAAGGCCATTAATTATATTCAGGGTAAATAAAAAGCCAAATCCAACGCATATGCCTTTCTTAACCCATAGCCAGAACATCACATACTGTGTTAATTTGCCAGTTAGGTGCCACCAGGGCTGACTCAATCCATTTTAGGCCTAAAGTGAAAAAGTTATCTGGATTTTTTTAATATTTAAATATCAATTAAATATTATTTTTTAGTGAAACAATTTAGGGTTTCAATTGAGTTATATTTTTATTAGTTAAATATTTTGAAGGTCTTCTTAGACATGGAGGAAAGAATGCAAAACTCATCTATATTTTTTTCTTAAAAAGAAAAAAAATATCATCTTACAATTTTTTAGACATTTTTGTATAATTATGAGGGACTTTTTGTTTATGTAATCCAGGGCCTTGGGTTCTTTGAAAAAAATTTGAATTTTCTTTTAAAAAATGAAAAAGAAAAACATTATTTTTATAAAAAATATCAAAGACTCAGCAAAATTACTTCACAAACCAAAAATTACAATGGCACTATAGAGGTTAAGCTTAGCTTGTCTTATGGTAGATTCTTATGCTGTATATAATAGTAGTACACAAATAAGATGTATCTACTAGGCCAAAAGTACAAAAACATAATTCTTTCATTGAGAACTTCTCACTAGCTAGCGCTTATGTATACACTCATTTTTGAAACCAAAATTGATCATATGTCTGAAATTTTGTTCCACTTACCTTTCAAATTCTTAAGCTGCTTAAGTCCAACCTTGGTACATATAAAACTGAGAATTCCAACTTTTCAACACCTTTGCTACCTGACCATCGCAATCCAATTTCTTGGTTATAGTTAAGATTCCTTTTCTTAACAATTTGTCGAAAAGGCTCAATCGAATAAGCAAACACTTTTCTTGCTTCTTCCAAATCATAACAAGCTGGCTGCTCCATCATTGTTGCATCAGAAAAAAATGATTTTTCCTTTCTAGGCTTCTCATAGAAAAGAGGTGTTGGTTTGAACCAAAACGACTCTTTCTTTGCTAGCTTTACCGGATACGTTTCATGAGTGTCAACATCATAAATTGATATTTCAACAGGAAGCCATGCTTCCAAAGCTCTATGGCTAGCCTCATTCAAGTTATGTAGAATGTGTTCTTCAAACTCCTCTGAAGGTGAAATCTTGAGGCTATCCCAACGAATATGATCTGTTGTAAGTCTAATCCTAAATGGCCAAGAGTTGCTACAAACTTCCTTACCCTTGTTGCTACCAATATCTTCTTCTATGTCACTTCCTTCCCTTGCCATTTTCTTCATCATGGAAATGAACTTGAGAAATGAAGCAAGAGAAAAGAAAAGGGTGTGGAAGGAATTGACCAAAACTTGCTTTTTTATATCTGGACAATGATTCATACCATTTATGTATCATTATAGTGCATTTTCCTTATCTGTGCTTCATCATGTATTACCAACATATGATTTCCTTATTAGATCATTCATGTTAAAGATTTTACCTTTTAAGAGTCTTTTTCTTTTTTGCCAGTTATATCATTAAGTGCATTTCATTAGCTTGCTCTGGTCCAACAATAGTATTTGCTGTTACCAACATTATTAACCTCAAAATAAGTTGTTAGATTGAATACAAGCCTTAGTATCTCGCTATCTGCTCTAATTAATGAAGCAATGGTTGTGGTGGATGATAAAAGACTTAAATGCAAATCTATAATGAGTTACTGGCCTCTTCTGCTTCTCAGTTGATTCTGCAGTTTTAATTCCAAAGTAAAGAAAATTGAGATTTGGTTGTATTTGACATGACAATGATGTGATTAACAAGTTACTGTTTTGGAAATCTGATGCAAATGGCTTCAGCAGATTCATATTGGGTTAGATTTCTCCTCACTGAGAACTGTAAAACAGAGAATTGACACTGCCAAACAAGCTAGGATCCTTGGTGCTGGAGGCTTCCACTAGCCTCTGAGCATTCAATTGCTACAGGCCCGGCATAGGCTTTAAATGAAGAGCATGCCATATCGAAATTCAACTCTTCGTTCTAGTTTAGTCAAATTTAAATCAACTAAATCTGAATACAATTAGTCTAGAAATTTGACAGCTGCGGTTGATGCCTTATGACATATCAAGTTCATGACAGTGATCAAGCATATTATAATGGTAGCCTAAACATTGGCAAAATGTAGTACAACATAATAAAGACAGGTTCTTCCTTTGATTCATTCTTCCATGAATTGCCAAAAAGAAATCAAGTTCATCGAAGTTCAAGATTTAGTAAACTGATTGTTCAATGTGACTTTTCAAATCAATGACCTTGAAATATTGCAATTTTTCTTTCAAAGCCAAGAAAATCATGATTGGAGGAGCTTGAAATATCGCAATCATTCTGTTAAAGTTTGAGATTAAAAGGCACTCCCATGTGAGCCTATTGATGAAAAATTGGTGTCAACATGATGTGGTCCAAGCAAAGTTACACTGGTAAAATTTGGATAGATTCAGGCCAAAAAACTTTACAGCCTTCAAGGTACACGAGAGTGGAGGGGAAGACGACTTTTCTTCTAAATGTCACATGGTAAAATAAGAAAATACTTCGAATTCAATAACCGGGAAACCAACAAAGGGAAATCATGAGCGGTAGATACCAGGCAAAAGATGATTGCAGTAAGTAAGTAGGGACTGGAAAGACAAAAATATGTCAGTAAAACTTTCTTCCAAGGCACTGCCCAGTGCCACAATTGAATTATAACTAGAAGGTCCAATCAAATTGGCCTTTTTCCTGCGGAACAAGACTCTTAAAAAATACCAACTGCTTATATATTATTCATGGCAGTTGGATCACTTTGAATTGCTAAAAAACCAATTAGGTGTCAGAAAATAGAAGAAAACTCAGCTATTCACTAACTTGCTATTCCTTCACATCTGTAACTATCACCAACAACTGGTTCCCTGCACACATAACAAGCATATCCTTTTCCCGCGTCTTCGAAGACCAATGGATGCTTGTGACAAAAATGTCGAATCTCCATGTTTAGAAAATGAATTTCTAAAACAAGACTGGGTGATACCTGAATCCAAATTCAGATCACAGAGTGAAAATTATTAGAGATTCACAAATACCTTTATTTATATATAAATACATGATCCACCTATATCTCCGATTTGGTATGAAAACTGAGAATCAGACACTGTGACCGAGAAAGAAACAGAGAGAGAAATTTGAAATGGAGATTATGATATGGATGTGGTCAAGTTTAATTTAAGTCTGGGAGAATTTTGCCACAGTATGTGAAATATTTAAGAAATCTCCTTAATCTATATCATAATGTTTATTTAATTAAGTTATCCTAAAAGATATTATTGCTTACTTAAAAAATAGAAGATATTACTTCTTTTTTTTTCAATTAATTTTATTGAATTTTTGTATTTTCAATTAAGGCTATTAATTAACATTGACATGATGAATATTTGATGGGAAAATTTTATGAAGTAATATTAATCAATAAGTTTTTTTGCGTTATGAGAACTATTCCCTAATGTTTGAATTGATTCCTAACATTTAAAAAACGTACACTGTTGATCCTTATGAGCACTTTTGCGTTATTGGTCCCTAAATCGCACCATTTAGGGACCAATAACGCTCACTTTTTGTATATGTTGCTGACAATTGGAAATCAATAGGATGGTTGCTTTTGTTGTCACCTTTTGTCATATCAAGATGCTTATGAACGCTAATACCCAATTAACGCAAGGTAGATAAGCTAGATATCGTTTTAGTTAAACGTAAATCATTAAATCTATGAGTAGCACTTTGATTTCACAAGGAATAATTTGAGAATCCACCAAATGAAAGAGATAAAATTATAGGAATTTTATTGATTAGATTTTTTTTTTTTCCTTTCGTTTTACAACTTAGAGTCAATTTAAAGGAGCAAAAAACTTTATTTTAATTTTTAATTTATTTATTTTTTGATATTATGATAGAAATCTTAATTTAAATTCACACACACATATATTTTGGGGATCATAGGGATCGAACCCACATCCTCATAGAGAGGTGGGGAAATAAAATCTAACTCCTACTAACATACTGCAACAACTAAACCCCAAAATTTACCCTACTACTCATTGGTGGAATTCAATTGTAGCAATAAACAGTATATTAATTAGTAGGAAGTCTTCAAATTTACATGAGATCTCAAATTGAAAAGCAAACTTGAATATTAGGAATTAGTTGAATACATTATTCCAAACCTACTAACAAGTAAAGAATACCAGCAGACATCACTCTTTCGTACAAAAGAGAAATGCATATATGCCTCATATAGGAAAGTAATGTACTAAGATCACGCGAGGAAACTCCAACTACCAAGTAAAGAATGGTTTTTGGGCAGTACAAAGAAACTTGCCTTGCAAATTGAAGCAAAACGTATGGCAAAGAATCTATTAAGAAGACAAATCAAGCATTGCTCCAGAGATGAGAATAATTTGATCAAAACTCTTCAAAAAGAAAAAGAAAAAGTAACAGCGAACTGATTAAAAAATAACTAGCTTTACATAGAA
Organism: Fagus sylvatica; assembly: GCA_907173295.1. Classification (NCBI taxonomy): domain Eukaryota; kingdom Viridiplantae; phylum Streptophyta; class Magnoliopsida; order Fagales; family Fagaceae; genus Fagus; species Fagus sylvatica. The sequence goes on from OU015761.1 coordinate 12,666,689, forward strand.
GAACAACCATGATTTTGTACGTACAGTAGCCTCCAAAAAACAAATATATGCAGGTGATGTTATGTTATATTTGTATAAGGATGGTATATATGTACAGCTTGAGATTGGAAATTATGATTCATTTTATGAGATATGTATGTTATAATTTTTTTCTCCTTAAATATTAAGATTGAGATTGGAAACTATGATTTATATTTATATGCTATAGTTAGCCAAATTTTTGAGTTGTTGTAAAGGTGGATTTTTTAGATTAAAATTGACATTTGGGCTGGCCCAATCCGACCCAAATGAGTTCAGTCCAAACCGCAAGACCGCACCTACACCGTACCGCACCAAACCGCACCGCACCATGCCAAAACCGATCTTAATAGATGCAGGTATAGGTGCATGTAATAAGAAAACCGCACTATAAGGTGTAGATGAATAAATCCGAAGAAAACCGCAATGCATTTCACCAATTATATCCCTAATTATAGTTTATCAGCCCTTTGTGTCCCGAAAAGGCCATAGCAAAAGCACTTCGTGTCCTAAGTGAATTCACCTAACTCCTTTGCTCTAAGCTTAATAAGTCCATTTCATAACATTGAGAGATGCACAACTTTTTGCGTGTCGCATTAAGCCTTTATTATGGGCTGTCATAGAAGTTATTCACACACATCACATTTAACATTTATGTTTATTTTATTTTTTGTATAATATGCTTTATATACAATTGCTATTGCAAAACAAAATCTATTACTAATTTGATTTTAAATGAGTATGTCTTTATTTTTAAAGGTTAAAGCTATTGGGTGAATCTATTATTAATTTTGTTACAAACAATAAATAAAATATAACAAAAAATTTATGTGAAGTCACAAATGAACAAAAAAGACGTCTTGGTTAAAGTTATTGCTTAATGCCTAAAATTATATTAAGTTGGCGGGGGTCTAATAATCCAAGTACCCTACTAACAAACAAGTTGGACTTCTTAAGCTCCAAATGCTTGGACAACTAAGCTTTAGGCTCTTTCAATTTCGTCTGGCCCATTTGAAACAATCAACATGTGCCTACTACCTAAGCTCACAAATCTTACCACCCGAGGCCTGTTTGGGATGCTTGGGAAAATGATGTAGCCTTTACTGCTTTCTAATGAAGTTGATGTTTGATTATCAAAAGAATATAGTCTGAAATCAAGTAAGGGTGAAGTGATTTGGTAGGTAAACGGTGACAAATTTTGTGGGTTTGGTCACGAAACACCCATGCAATCTTGACATGTCAGTGGTGAAGCCATAAATTTTTACAGTAACCTATATTATATAGGACTGGGAGATGAGATACTTTTTTGAGAATAAAACATCTTCTTCATATTTAATCAAACTATGATTCTTTTGTTCCGTGCACAACAACAACAACAATAACATATATAATTTGGCCACAAAAAAGAGCCAAATTATGTGTGTGAAAAAATGTGTCATTATAGTGAAGCACTAAAATTACCACACTTCCACTTTTCAAGGGTTAGTGGAAGGCTTGAATGATGGAAGCACTATAGCCACTTACTACACTCATACATGGGTTAGTAGAGTAGTTATTGGCTTGCTATTTTTATGGGATTTGAAGAGAAATCAAGGCTTGGAATTACCGTTGGATTTAGCTTGTAAATAGTGAACCCAACTACATTAAACACACACACACCCCCAAGCAAACCCAAATAGCACTTGTTAGATTAGTTAAGAGAGCTTTCGATTAATTTAGCTTCAATATTTCCTTTAATTTTTAAGTACTCTTTCAATTAATTAGAATGTCTTGTTTATGGTAATGTTACTTTATTTGACGTTTATTGATGTTTTCTTTAACTTAGGTGTTGTTTATTACGTTTACATAGTTAGTTTAATTAATTTGACCTTAGCTTGCCTCGATTAGTTTGCTTAGTTTAATTAATTTCTTATACCTCGATAGCTTAATTTTAGTTTAATTAACGTTACTTTAGCTTAGAACTAGTTAATTTAATTAGATCCCTAAAATTTCAAAACTTTTCGTTTACTTCCATTGCTTAATTACTTTCATTCTCTTTTCTTACTTGCATTTTATTTTAAGTCCTTTGGGCAAAGGCAATCACCAAGCCTGTCAGCCTTTTAGATCGAAGTCAGATTGTGGTTCTAATTTTTAGTCGATCGAGCATAGTTATTTGTTTCCTTCAAATTGGCGAATTCCTTGTAAATTCTAGTTTGGCAACAAACACAACTGGTCCTTAAGGTTTCATAAAATGAGTGTTATTGGTTTCTAAATGGTGCGATAGGGACAAATTAATATTTTGCATTCAAAATGTGTATTGGGAATAGCACTACCTCCATACAAATTAAGCTTCTAAAAAACCCTAGATACACTAATTAATATTTTGCATTCAAAATGTTTTTAAATTTGAAACTTTATTGTCCTATACCCTATTTTGCATTCAAATGGTATTGAACAAATGGGAATGGGGGCACTACCTCCATACAAATTAAGCTTCTAAAAAACCCTAGATACACTCGAAGTACTTCGAGGACATTAGAAGAATATACTAGCTAGTGTTACCTCTTTTTTATAGGTGATAGGCCATAGCTTGACTTTGTTAAGATTCCCTTTTCTATGATTGCTCCGATGGTCCGGATTATATCTACTTGCCCTTTAAAAGTTCTTGTGCTTTAATTTATTTCTTGAGTTCTTCATTTTCCTATGGATTAGGATGGTTTCAACTTGTTATTTGGAAATTGGAATAGCCACGCTCAATGAATAATGATAGAATAGGTTCAATAGGCCAAATCTCCTTGCATAAAAATATATGCAACTGCATACTACTTTTTTGCACATCTTGTTATGCAATTGCATACTTCTTTTTTGCACATCTTTTCATAACAATAATATAAAGAGAATCTAAATGGAGAAGATCCTAATTACATTCTTATAGGTTTTCTTAGTTTACATAAAAAAGATTGAACTCTTTAACGAGAATTATTGTTTTTCTTCCACTAAACAAAAATTGTGGACATTGATTAGTAGATGCGGTTGATAAGAACAACCTTATCAATCTAATAAAACTTTCAAAGGATATGTATGGACATTTTCTTTATTATCTTCACTATCTAATTTTATAGTTTAGACCATATAATGATATATAATTATTCAAACATTATGCTAGTACGTAACTTTGTTTCTACATGGACAAGGGAATTTATTATTATTTTTTCCAGGTGCATAGTTTAGTTTATATGTATTTTTCTTGAAATCAAAAGCTAACCTATGATTATTGTAGTTGATGTCAAATTTTCCTTTTTTTGGGCACCATGTCGTTTCAAATTTTCACTTCATTTTCAAATGGGCTATGAAATACCATAGTCCAATGTCCTAAATATTGTCATCATTATTCCAAGCCCAAACCCATCATTTTGAACTATAAAGACTAAACACATAGGATATGGCCCACTCCCTCTGGCCCTTTGGGTAAAGCAAACATAGGATATGGTTTCACAAAGTTAATCAAAGCTCTAGACAAAAGTGCTATCGAGATATTGGGCCCTTGTGGCGTCTTGTACACGTTCCAACTTCCAATGATTGGAAAAACAAAGACGTCAACTAAAGTGGATTTCTTGCGCGGCCCCCTTTTGGAATTTTGTACACAATTTGAGGATTGACCAAATGAAATGTCAAGTTAAAGTAGATTTGTTGTTCAAAGAGAATGTTGTGATTGGTGGCTACCTAGATTATGACTATATCTATGACTGTTAGCTAAAACAATTCAACAAGGGACACAACTTTTTTTTTTATATTTATTGAAGTGACAAATTGTCACTTGTGAGTAATTATCAATCAATATTACAGGGATCACTACTAGTACTACTTTTATTTTCTACCAATCATCACATGACATCATACTAAATTGTAACAAAGATTGTTTAATTATTTGTAGTCTAAGACTTACTCTAACTAAAAATAGGCGATGTTCTAAATATAATTTCTCCTCTCCATCATTATTCTTCTCAACCCCATTGGATTATTAAAAATATCATTTCTAAAATAAAATCTGTACTTTGTTCCTTCTTAAGATGGTTTGTTTATCATACTTAAAATAAAATAAAAAAATAATAACAAGTTCTTAAGATGGTTTGCTAATATTGATTATTTTTTCATATCATTTTATCGTTTGCTAAAATGAGCGCTATTGGTCCCTAGGGGCCAATGGTGCACGTTTTTTAAACGTTAAAGACCAATTATGCACGTTTTTAACGTTAGAGACCAACGTGCAACCTGCGTAAATGTTAGGAACCAATAGTATATTTAGCCCTTTATTTTATTTTGTATTGTATTCCTATCCAAACTCCAATTTAACATTTCTTTTTTCCTTGAACATTTCATACGTACTAACATTTTATTTTCTCATTCACTTATGAGATGTTTTTTTACCCATCTCTCTTCAAGTTATAAACATATGAAATTCTATTGGCCAAAAAACACTATTGGTCTCTAATGTTTGAAACGTGCTCAATTGGTCCCTAACATTTAAAAAGCGTATAGCGTTAGTCCTTGTGAGCACTTTTAATTTAGTCCCTAAATTTTTTTAAAAAATGAGTATTATTAGTCCCTAAATCGCACCATTTAAGGACCAATAGCGCTCACTTTTTGTATATGCTGTTGACAATTGGAAATCAATAGGATGGTTGCTTTTGTTGTCACCCTTTGTCAGAAGCTAGTTAAACGTAAACCATTAAATCTATAAGTAGCACTTTGATTTCACAAGGAATAACTCGAGAATCCACCAAATGAAAGAAATAAAATTATAGGAATTTTATTGATTAGATTATTATTATTTTTTTTTTCATTCGTTTTACAACTTGGGTCAATTTAAAGGAGCCAAAAAACTTTATTTCTAAGCAAAAATATTTCAAAACAAATTCTATTTAATATAGTACAATAATAGGACTCTAATTTGACTAGGAAAATTTTAAAAATACCTAGAAACATACTAACATACTGCAAAAACTATACCCCATAATTTATCCTACTACACATTGGATACCACAAGGAATTCAATTGTAGCAATAAACAGTATATTAATCAGTAGGAAGTCTTCAAATTTACATGAGCAAACATGAAAATTACGATTTAGTTGAATACATGATTCCAAACCTACTAACAAGTAAAGAATACCAGCAGACATCTCTCTTTCCCACAAAAGAGAAATGCATATATGCCTTGCAAGTTGAAGAGAAAATAAAAGTAAGAGATTCTCAGCTTTCATATAGGAAAGTAATGTACTAAGATAAACTCCAACTGCCAAGTAAAGAATGGTTTTTGAGTAGTACAAGGAGACTTGCCTTGCAAATTGAAGCAAAACGTATGGCAAAGAATCTATTAAGAAAACAAATCAAGCATTGCTCGAGAGATGAGAATAATTTGATCAATTTTTGAAAGAGTACTACATCAAAACTCTTCAAAAAAAGAAAAAAGAAAAAAGAAGTACAGCAAAATCGATTAAACAAATTACTAGCTTTACATAGATGAACAACCATGATTTTGTACGTACAGTACCCTCCAAAAAACAAATATTAATGTAGATATTTATTAGTTAATTTTAACTAGCTTATTTCAGAAATTAGACTAGTAGCTCTCGTTGGCAACTTGAATTCTTTAGCACGATAATACTTTTGCTTCAAATAATAGGGATTTGTTCTAGTAATATTTCAAAAACAGGACGATTAATTATTACTTAAGCTTCCCCCCTTCAATTTTCTTTTTCTTTGAAAATCATAAGCATCATATTGATCTAGAAAAGAAAAGGAAATAGGATTATTTTCACTGTCCAAATGCTCTTTCATAAAATTATATGGTCTATAAGATTTCTTACCATTATTCCTGAATTCATAAAACTAAGAAAAAGGAAAAGTAAAAATAAAATAAAGAAGGAATCTATGGTCTATAAGATTTCTTACCATCTCTTCCGATTCTTTCCTAATAATCAAGAAATTAAGAAAGGAGATCAAGACAAAGACATTTTGAAGAACTACACTACACTTCTTTATATTTGCATGTAGAATTTACTCAATTATTTCATTATTATTGTTTATCAAATTTGGCCGATCACCTAACTCTTTTGCTCTAAGCCTAATAAGTCCATTTCTCAATATTGAGAGATGTACAACATTTTATTGGGTATATACGTGCAAGTGGAAGTTCCACATATGAGGAATTAATATAACATAATTGGGCTTAAACACAACTAAAGCTTTTGAGTAAAATAGTATCCCTATATGTTATATTAACTCCTTAATTGGAGTCTCTCCTTAAGTATTATCTCCACAACAATTGATATCCTAGGAAAAGAGGTCTCGAACCCGACAAAGAGGGAGTGAGTCACATGTGAGGGGCCTTTATTATAGGCTATCATAAGTTGCTACAAACTTCCTTACCCTTGGTGCTACCACTATCTTCTTCTATGAAACTTCCATCCCTTTCCATTTTCTTCATCATGTAAATGAATTAGAAGTGAAGCAAGAGAAAGAAAGGGTGTGGAAGGAATTGACCAAAACTTGCTTTTATATTTGGACAACGATTCATTCCATTTATGTTTTCATTATAGTGCATTTTCTTTATCTGTGCTTCATCATGTATTACCAACATATGATTTCCTTATTAGATCATTCATGTGAAAGATTTTACCTTTTAAGAGTCTTTTTTCTTTTTTGTCAGTTATATCCTAAAGTGCATTTCAAATTTTCAATAGCTTGCTCTTATACAACAAAAGTATTTGCTGTTACCAACATTATTAACCTCAAGATAAGTTGTTGTCAGATTGAATACAAGCCTTAGTATATCTGGCTATCTTCTCCATATCACAATAATATCCTAATTAATGAAGCAATGGTTGTGGTGGATGATAAAAGAATTAAATGCAAATCTATAATGAATTATAGTTAAAATCAAGTAAGCCTTCTCTGAGTTCATAAATTTGTTAAAGAGAAGCTCTAGGCATTGATAAATTGAAACTTTTTTTTCTTAGACAAGCTGAGAAGAAAATAAATTATCTTGCACCCATAAAAAATGATCAGGCATCGATTTTATCAAATTTGAAAACCCAAGACTAGTCAATTAAGTTGTACCATTAATTCATCCAAAAAAAAGTTGTACCATTAAATTTCCTTTGCGAGGATGGGTTTCACAACAATCTAAGTCTTAAACAGTAGATTTCCAACTAATTTTGAATAATTTCTCATGCTAATCCAATTGATCTGCTCTGATTTGGTTAATTTGTTTCTATAAGTGGAATGGAAACCTCTAGATTTGTTAAATTTGAGAGATCAAGAAAATAAACATTAGTTATAATCGTGCTAGTATTTTTTAAGGGATAAAATTTAGGTATAGTTCCTTAGGTTAGGTACATTAGGTTCCCTAATTGAATTCAAACACATGGTTGCATTAATCAATGAAATACAAACAATGTTATCTTTTTCAAGAATATTTAAATTCAATGTATTTGAATTCAACTAGGAACTTAATGTACTTGACCTAAGAAATTGTACCTAAATTTTACTATTTTTTAAGGATTTGCGGTTTGACCATGAAAATGCACACGCACCAGATATAATTAGGAAGCTACTGCATGTGTTTTGGCTATGTGAAATTATTCAGTAGATTAGATAGAGGTTTTCCATGTGTTTGGTTTATATGCATGGTCTGATAGGTTTTGCAAATACCTCAAGCCCATTTACAAGGTTTCCCATTAAACTCAAGATAGATGAGAAAACAAATCCACTTAGGTCCATGTGTTTGGGCTTTGTATATTTTTCAAATAAGAATTTTGATAGGCCCATAGATGTGAAAAAAGCATCAACAATGGCTAAAAGATTAAAGATCTCTTGACCACAATGTAGCTATTATATTAGAGAGAAAATGCAACCATCATAAGACATATGACATAAATGAATAAATAAAAATTGGCCATGGTGATGAAAAATATTAAAAGAAGAAGCAAATTCCTAAAAAATAACAAGCCACACTTCAATTTCAACAAAGTAAAATCAAAGATCTAACCAGGAATATTTTTTCTTCCAAAGCTGAATTTTCCCTTCTAATTGGTGCATCCCTTCACTTGTCTTTGTAGGCCCCTGGCCAGTTTGGCCCAGAAACAACTATGAGCCAACTCCAACATTTTAGATATGGGTGAAAAGCGTGGACACAATGGACCTAGCACCATGATAATATATATTTTCTACAATCTCATCCACTTATAGAGAGAGACACTAAACCACCTTTCTCCATTTGTGTCACTTTTATATTGCATTAAAGAAAATGGTTCAATTAATGAAATAATCTCTTATTACAAAAATAACTAAATAAAACTTGTCCCAGCCATTCAGTAGTTTGATCTTTTGTTCTTACGTGAACAAATGATAAGAACTATCCATTATGGGGGTGTGCTGCCCTTTTATAAATTGCATATAATTTGTTGTATCAAGTTTGAAAATCTAAGAGAGCATAGAATACATTTAGGCCAAAAGAAGCTTTGGAATAAAAAGATGTCATTAGTATTTCAATATTCTCCTCCTTTTGGTTCCCCTAGTTGAATTTCATCCCTCACTACAAATTTGAAATATAATGTGGTTACTAGTATTTTAATATCCTCCTCTTTTTAGTTCCTCTGGTTTAATCTTATCACTCACAACAAACAATAAAGACACTTGACCCAGTAAAAGAAAGTCAACCATTAAGAAAAGTATTTCTATGAATAATTCATTAATACTAGAGACAGGATGTTGTGTTGGAGTCTCATTGGAGACTCAAATTGTGTCTTCTGCAGAAATGCTTTAGAAAGCAGGGATCATTTATTTTTTGATTGCTCCTTTACTAAGAGAATATGGGTGTCAATAATGAGGTTATGCCTTGTTTCAAACCCGCTCTTCTCTTGGAAGGATTTGATTGAGTGGGGCTCTCCAAACCTAAAAGGTAAAGGTATGAGGTCCAATATTTATAGATTGGGTTTGTGGGCTGCTGTGTATCATATATGGCTGCAGCACAATGCTATTATTTATGTGAGCAAATTCAATATGTTAATTGTAAGAGTCTAATGAGTCTCTTTCTCTACAATAATTTGGAAATCTATCAATTGGATTCCAACTGAAAATCAATTGATGCTGTAACTGAAATATTGAAGTTCTTGCACTATACTTTCTCACAAGTCATTTCACTCTCTTTAATATAATTTTTCAATCACAATACATTTAGCTCACATAATTTAGCATTTTGGAACAAAAATGAGTCATATTTTGGAACCTGCATATCAAATTGTAGATTGCTAAGGAATCAAGTGCTCTCTTCCCTCTTTCGCTTGAAAATAAGCCAATAAAAAGAATTTCGTCTCAGCAATGTTTACTCACAAAATCATATTGGGCTTTATCAGAAAATAGGCATGAAACATTGTCTCTACAAATTATCAAATTTAGCTCACAAATAGCAGTTGTAACAACACAAAATTTCAATAAAGAAAAAAAATCACATTTTTAATGAACTTTAAAAGGGTATTTTCATATAACTTCCAGCAAGACCAAAAGAACCTAATTTTGAATGGGAGAAAAGGAACCTTGATTTCTGCAAATTTAACATGCAAAAAGACAAACACCACTGCCAAAAACTCTTGGTAGAAAAATTAAAATATAGAGTCACTATCACAAAAAGCTCAAAAGAGTATCTTAACTTCAAGCAAACCAATATTCAACCCAAACCCCAAAATCACAAATCCAAAGAAAACCCTCAAAACACTGCAACACATACACTCAGGGAGAGGAAAACCACAAATGCTCAAAAGGTATACTCCAATTAGCAATTCAACCAAACCCAATTAAAAAAAAAAAAAAAAAAAAAAAAAAAAAAAACAGAAAAAAAACCTTAAAATGGTTAGCAACTAAAGTATGTCTATCCAAATAAAGGGTAAATCAAAACACGGTTAATTTTTCATGTGATCAACACAGTTGAAACTTGAAACACAGAATCAACCAAATTAATGGAAAAACACACATAGAAACAATTTTATTTTTTATTTTTAAAGCTCCATTTTTTTTTTCTTTTGATAAACAATTGCTCAACTTCATACAAAGACACATACAAATCACTAGGAAAAAGACCCCCCTGCCCTCAAAAAAATAAAAAATCGTTAATGGGCCAGGAAGATTTCCTGTGTTTAGGTCCATGAAAATCCACATAGAACTATTGAGTGCCATCATTGATCATCTCCACCTTGTAATCACTCATCATCAGTTTCATCCAATCTATCTATCAGCATTTGCTTGGTAAAGACATTTCTTATTGGTTGTGGGATTTGTTGATTGGTAGAGAAAGTTTTATTGGTTGGAAAACTTCCACAAACAAAAGGTTAAACCAAATCCAATTCAACCCAAACCCCAAAATCACAAATCCAAAGCATTGCAAACACACACACACAAAGAGGAAAAGCACAAATGCCGAAGAGGGTATATTCCAATCAACAAATTCAACCAAACCAAATTCCAACCCAAATTAAACAATCACATAAACACATTGCAGCACACACACAGAGCACAAAACCACAAAATCTCAAAAGGATATCCTCCAATCACTATTTCAACCAATACAAAATTCAACCCAGTACCAAAATCTCCCATCTTTGTGCCAATTCAGCACAACCACATCACAAATATCCAAAACAAGAAACCACATGTTGTCCTTTACATTCAAAAGATAATGTCTATGGCATATCATCACACTGTGTTTGTTGTATGGTTTACCACTAGAGAAAAGAAAAGAATAAAAAGGTTTTAAGTTTTGATTTTGTTACATTGTCTTTGTCTGGTTTGTAAATGAGAAGAAAAAAGACTCAAAAGAGCGAAAACAATAATTAAAAAATTTCCTGTCTGATCCACCAAAGTTTTTAGTGGAAAAAGGTTCCCTTCCTAACTAAAATGAGAGTGTTTTATGTTTACATAAACATGATTTGGTTTTTAGATAAATCAATGACATACCAAATTTTCATTATGCTAGCCATCTTATTCAATGGCTTATATCTGTGTCCAAGTTATACCATCTAATCCCCAATATTAAATTAAATTGGGATAAGTAATTATTCCAAACCTTAAGTTTTTTATCACAAAGGAATATCCAGCGCAACATTCCTTGATTGGCTCAAACTGACAATAAAAATGGAGAAAGTCCTGGCTACGAAGTTAATCCATTGAGTTGGAAATATAGCAATATATTGATGATCAAGTAGTTAATAGTTACATTTCAGAGTCACATGGAGAATTAAATGTTTCAAGAAGAAATGGCCTCTGTGACACAAAAGTGCAAGCACAAAGCCCTTTCCCATTTCTATATCTTTGAGTACGATATAAGACTTACAATAAAACATTAGGAAAAGAAAGAATGCAGTAACCCTCTTTCTCAGCAATGCCAACCTCTTCTTGGAGAGTGTCATAAAGAATCCCTACAAGATTAAGCAGGAACCTATCTGAACCATGTTTCGCCAACAAGGAAATTGCCACCGGAAGATTATCATACAGCCCTAGTGGTATGCTCACCTGTAGATATGCAGAAGCAAATTTAGAGTGCAAAGACAATAGTTTGGACTAGAGATATTTCATACATAGAGATATAATTGTATAAGCATGAATTGAAGTTAGAAGTTATTGGTATTCTTAATACTTAAACTGTATGCCATTTAAGCAATGACAGTTTTACCAAAACATGTGGCACCCCTTAAGACAGCCAAAATGGCCGGGGTTGTTGACATGGCAGCTGGATGAGTCCTCACCCAGTTAGGATTTCCAAACCCAGTCACATATCCATCCACATAATTCTGTTTCCAAATAAAAACTTTATGAAAAGCTAATACACACAGACAAAGCAGGAAAGGTCCAACTAACATTTTCTAAACTAAGACCTAAAGTTATCAAACCAGATTTAAAGTAGTCTCTTCGCACAGTATGGTTTTAAAGATCATCCAAGAGTACATCCAATTAGACTAGATAACTCAATCAGCCAACTTATAAACAATTACTGCTCCCAAATCATCATGTTCTTAACATCAACATTTACAAAGTACATGGTGTGCCTTCAGATTAAGATACCAGACCAATATTCTTACTGAGATGATTTATAAAATTTATGTTGTGAAAGGACAAAAGACAAGAACCTCATCATCTATGATAAGAGGAGGGGAACTTGTTAATCATATATAATAAGCTTTCATAGAAATAACAGTAACAGTAATAATAACAATAACTAAAACTAATAATATAAAAGATGTTGATAAACATGTAAGTATGTATTAACCTAAAATACTGTTGAATCTTTGCATTCATGTTTTGCGTCTATTTGCACATCTCACTCTTCAAAATAATGGGCACCCACCTAATGCATAAGAAGAGGACATGGACAATTTAATTTATTGTAGGTTTATATGAGCTCAAGAAAAAACGAATGCAGTCTGAATCACATAGAAATGGAAAAGAGAGAAAATAAACATAGTCATACACAACCTAAGAAGCATGGACACTTCAAAACCCTCCCCACCATTAACTGATAAGAAATACCTGCAGTTTCCCTTTTAGTTCCAGTATTTGATCAGCATCCCTGAACTCAATGTTCCATACTGAGCACTATCTTCCATTGCTATACAATGTTTCAAAAACATTTTACAAAAATTGAGGGAGAGGGATTCGAACCTTAATTCTCCTCATAATGGAAACTAGGCAATGCCATTGAATTACAAGGATCTTGGGCAATGTGCCATAAAACATTAAAAATTGAAAAATCCTATTATCTATAAGTTTCTTGTTTCTAACATATGAGGACAAGGCATGGTACAACTAGACCCAGACAACCATGTGTTGGTACAATGTATTTATGTCCCATCTGAACCATGATCCCAAGAGAAAGCATTAAAAACAATTATTGTATTGTCATTTGACGAATTTCACACACAAGAAATCATGTGGACTAAGTCTAGTATATAATAAAAATTAAAACCACATTTGTCCTTTCTGTACGCAATAATAGTGGATGTTGAAATTACACTAGGCATATTGATAGATCAACTCTTTTGCAGGTACCACTGCAACTGTGACATTGAGGGTTGGTTTTTAGTTTCCTCAATCAAAGTAAGGGGGTGTTAGTACCTCCAAACAGGTGGCCATTATATGTGTTACTTGACATTTGGTTTTTTTCCAAGAATACATTTGGAAAATATCCATTCTATGCCATTAAAAGGACCACAATGGATAAGGAATTACTAATCACACTATTAAATAAAATAGCAGCAATTCACTGGTCTATTATGTAAAGAATAGTTGATGAATGATTTTGACATCTGAGAAGCTTCTAGACAAACTACTTTTAATATCTCATAGCCTAAACTCAATTATTCAAAAGTATTAGAGGTTATTATATATGCATGCATACACACAACAGACAAATATTCTAAAGTAGGCACAGGTAGCTGCACATGGATAATTTGTAAGAACATAAACCAAGACAATTTTGGTCATGAGAAATTTGAGGAAAAATGCAAACAACACAAGCTTCTTATTGTATCACTGTCTAAACCAGTGTGCCAATCTCAACAATATCATCACCATTTGGCCATACTTTCAGGTGCAGAGTTCAATTTGTTTTAGATATATCTTGCTATTAAGTTTGTTTTCTCCTTATATACTGCCAAATTGTATTTTATCAGTATCATGTTCCATGTCATGTACTGCGTGAAAACAATTGTTTAGACTAGAGATATGTCACACATCATACAATGGGGAATACACCTCCAAATCTTTCCACGTCGATGTCACCCAAAACAAAACAGTTTTTTAAACTAGAGATATGTCATATATAGAGAAATGGTTATAAATTTATAATCATGAATTGAATTTTCAACATTTCACAAAATTATGTAAGTTTTCTTATTTTTAGACATATGCAGCAAATAAAAATTAATTTCTGATTATTATTAGGAATCAACATAAAGTTCTTTTACCCAAAAAACAATAGTTAATAGAAGGTAACCAAATTATTGATATTTTTAAGACCAACCTGAAAGGCAATTCATCCATGACAGTTTTACCAACACATGTAGCACCTCCCCTTAAGACAGCCAAATGGGCTGGGGCTGTCAATGTGGCAGCCAGATGAGTCCTTGCCCAGTCAGGATTCCCAAACCCAGTCACATATCCTTCCACATCAAGTCTGTTTCCCAATAAAAAAAAAAATTTTAAATTTAAAATCTATGATGCTGCTAGCAAGACTGATGCTCGAGTTGATTCTGTTCTAATTCACAAGCAATGGCATTATAGACCTCCCAGATCAGAGGGAACTTGTCTCTGTTCAAAGCAAGCTGTTTTCTATTAATCTGAGGGAGGAAGATAAGGCTTTGTGGTCCGCCTCAAGCTCTGGGAGCTTCAGTTGTGCTGCCACTTGGAATGAGCTGAGAACTAAGGGTAATGAAGTGAATTGGTGGAATCTCATCTGGTTTTCTCTTAATATTCCAAGGCATTCTTTTATTGGGTGGTTAGCTATACTAAATAAGCTTCCCACTGAAGAGAGAATGCTGAAATGGGGTTTCAATGTGGATGGTAATTGTGTCTTCTGTAGAAATGATATTGAAACCAGGAATCACATTTTCTTTGATTACTCTTTCCCTAAGAAAATTTGGAGAAATGTTATGGCTCTTTGCCTTATTTCTGATCCTCAATTTTGCTGGGAGCATCTTGTGGAATGGGGCTCCATGCATTTGAAGGGAAAAGGATTGAGGGCTAATCTTTGTAAGCTGGCTTGGTGGGCCACTGTATATTATCTTTGGTCTCAAAGAAATGCTTTACTTCATGCTGGACAGGTTAAGACTGAGGATCAAATTCTCAATCTAATCAAGAAAGATGTGAAGACTCGGCTCAGTAGTAAAATTTGCTTTGAAGACTCCATTCTGAACAGAGCTCTCTGTTGCAATTCGGGTATAAGCAGTGCTAGCTTATGCAGTAGAAGCAGATAAACTTGAGGCTAGTTATTGGTTAGCTTGGTTCTTGGAGCTGGCTGTTAGTGTTTGTGTCTGCATAGTTGTAGGTATTGGGTTGTCTTTGAGGTTCTGCTTTGTTTCTTTAGCTAGTCGAGTGTTGTTGGGGTAGTGCAGGGTCGTATTCTTGTTTTAGATCACAGGATCCCTAGCAAACCATCCTGGATGAGAAATTGGTGTAAAAAAAAAAAAGAAGTCTATGCCATTAAAGCACCACTATAGATAAGGAATTACTAATCACACTATTAAATAAAATAGCAGCAATTCACTAGTCTATTATGTAAAGAATAGTTGATGAATGATTTTGACATTTGAGAAGCTTCTAGACAAACTACTTTTAATAGCTCATAGCTTAAACTCAATTATTCAAAAGTATTTGAGGTTATTATGAATGCATGCATACACACAACAGGCAAATATTCTAAAGTAGGCACAGGTAGCTGCACATGGATAATTTGCAAGAATATAAACCAAGAAAATTTTGGTCATGAGACATTTGAGGAAAAATGCAAACAACACAAGTTTCTTGTTGCATCATTGTCTAAACCAGTGTGCCAATCTCAACAATATCATCACCATTTGGCCATACTTTCAGGTGCAGAGTTGAATTTATTTTAGATATATCTCACTATTAAGTTACACTTGTCAAATGGTTGGCTCCTTACCCACTGTATCAAAACTCTGTGCCATAGGAATAACTCCAGCTGTAGAAATGGCATCTTGTGAAGGTCGAAAGCCAAGAATTCCACAATATGATGCAAGTACTCTTACACTTCCTCCAGTGTCATTTCCTATGATAGAGAGAACCTTTTGGTTCAGATATTGAGGACAAGCCAAGAAGCATAAAAATTTTCCACAAAAGAAACTCACCTAATGTAAAATCAACAAGCTTTGCGCCTACTGCAACAGCAGATCCACTGAAGGATCCTCCAGGTACCCAATCAGGCACACAAGAGTTTTTAGATGTGCCATAATGTTTGTTTTCACCATATATACTGCCAAAAATGTGGTCCTTTAATCATATGTCCAACAACTATGATGTGAATATTCAAGGACCTTCCTTTTTTATCTTAGTTTTCAAGATGAATAACTAAGTAAGAAGCCTCAACTATTTAGGAAGCAATTAGAAACTGCACATAAATGTATTCGTTCAGTATCATGTGTGTGAAAACAATTATTTAGACATAGAGAAATGGTTATAATCATGAATTGAATTGTCATCATTGCCCAAAATTATGTTGGTTTTCTTATTTTTAGACAGGCAGGAAATAAAAATTCATTTCTGATTATTATTAGTAATCAACATAAAGTTCTTTTACCCAAGAAACAATAGTTAATAGAAGGCAATCATGTTATTGATATTTCTAAGACAACCTGAAAGCCATTTCATCCATGAGAGTTTTACCAACACATGTAGCACCTCCCCATAAGACAGCCAAAACAGCTAGGGCTGTCAATGTGGCAGCCAGATGAGTCCTTGCCTAGTCAGGATTTCCAAACCTAGTCACATATCCTTCCAGATCAAATCTGTTTCCAAAAAATAAAAATAAAAACCTTTAAGAAAAAGCTAGCACACAGACACACACCCACAAAAAATTGATATCCACATAAAAATACCCAATTGGTGATATTGATATCCACACATTTCAAAAGATTATAGATATAACCCAAACTTTAAACTGAAATCAAGTGGCTCACACACATTCACAAACAAATAAAATCTTCTAAATAATAGTATAGATAATCACAAACAATAGCAGAAATTGATGGATAAGCTTGCGCACACACTTTAAGAATATAGATAATACATCTACAGAGACAAACACAAAGACAAATACAAACATAAAAACACAAACTTTAAACTTCAAAAGAGTACCTCACAATGAATTTTACTGTACATGATTTTGCAAGCACTCAACACACTTCAAAAATTTTGTCAAAGTGAATGTACCTTTGATGGCTATGATGACATGATATGAACACCCTTATCCAATTCCCAAAATTCAACGCGTAATAGTATGGTTGGCTGGATTGAGATGGTTGGCTTGAGTTGTAGTACTATTTTGACAGGAAAATGTTTTCTTCTTCTTTTTTTCTTTTTTAATGTTTTAAAGGATCAAAACCACAATTAAAAAGCTTAAAATATTTTTTTTCCTGTGTCAACCTTCAAAGATTGGAACACAAGCCACTCTTTTCACCTCAAGAAATTTATAATAAAACTACTAGTAGGTAAGGAATCTACAAAGCCACCCTCATCTTAACACAATAGTAAAACATAAAACGTAGAACAGAAAAGAAAAGATAAATAGAGATAAAGAATTAAAGATAGCTAGTATGGAAGATTTAAATGATACTGATAACAAACAAAAAAGTAAAAAATTTAGGATAATTTACAAAAACATTACCCACCATCAAATGATTTGTAAGGTTTTAGTTTGCGTCTAGTGCACTAGACAAGACACAAACACAACATATGTTCAAAGCAACACAAACACAACATGTGTTCAAATTGACCACATATCAATCTTTTATACTGGAACATTGAATGAAAGTATGGTCTTAAACTCAAATTCCAAATTTCTAACTTCTCTCAATATTATAATAATCCTTCACTTTCCTTCAAAATTTCCAAATTTGCTTTAGCCTCCCCAAAACACTAAAAAATTGAAAAATCTTGAGACGTTAATTATCTTTAATTTAAAAGAAATTAATAATTTTCAAATACAATAACAGATAACATTAGCGCATTCATTCAGATTTGTGACACATGCTTTTCACAATAAAACGGCTGGGGCTGTCAATGTGGCAGCCAGATGAGTCCTTGCCCAATCAGGATTTCCACAGTCACATATTTATCAACATCAAATCTGTTTCCAAATAAAATAAAAAAAATAAAAAATAAAATAAAGAAAAATCTAATACAACACATAAAAATACCCAATTGGTGATATTGATATCCACAGTTCCACACACACTTCAAAGGATAATAGATATAACCCAATAGCTGAAACTGAAATCAATTGGGTCACACAAACACACTCACAAACAAACAAAATCTTCTAATTTTCTAAATAGTATAGATAATCACAAGCAATACCTGAAATTGATGCATAAGCTTGCACACACACTTTAAGAATATAGATAATACATCTACAGAGATAAACACAAACACAAATACAAACATAAAAACACAAACTTTAAACTTCAAAAAGAGTACCTCACAATGAATTTTACTGCACATAATTTTGCACGCACTCAAAACACTTCAAAAGAAGAAATGGGCAAAACCCAATTGTTAAATTGATGTATGAATCCAAAAGCAAAAGAAAACAAGTAACGAAAGCTTTGAAAAGAAGTAATAAAAATGAAAAGAATGTTATTAGGACTTACATGTCTTTAAAAGCAAAGGTGAGGGCATGTAAGGGAAGTTGATGAAGTGAAGGACTTGGTTGTAGAAGAAACTTCTCCGTGAAAGCTCCATTCTCTCATTCTCTCTCTCTCTGTGTTATTTAAGCTTATCTATACGGTGTCGTTTTTAGGTTCAATAATTTTTCAATTTCGTATGTGAATCCTAAGGTTTGTAAAATAAAATTGTTGGGTTGATTAAGAATTTAACTTATGGGGTAAAAACATAATAATTGAAAAGATTGAAGGACTAAATTGTAATACTACCAAATTATGAGAAGGTAAATAATTTTTTTACAAACTCTTGGGGTGTCAAAAGTAACAATATTGAAAAGTTTGTGGACTAAATTATAATAGAAACAAATTATAGATATTAAATTGTAATATTTTTAAATACATATTTAACTTTGGGAATGTTCAGAGAAATGTGGAGCAGGGAAAAGTTTATTGATGGTATGACAATTTAGTCCATTGAATGATACCCATGTGGACAATTGAAGTGGGGCAAAGATGGAAATGTCTACAAGATCTTTTAAGAGCAACCACATCCACAGTTATGAATCTGGATGCAAGGTGGCCCACATCTAAAAATAAAAATAAAAAGTAGTTTACAAAATATTAATGGATGAGAAAACAATTTTAAGTACTTAAATTAAAAATAAATATTTAATAAGATCTATGAGAGTTTTCATCTAAGATGTATTTGAATCAATTAGATTTTTCAGAGTTCTCATCTAAGAAAGATGTACAAAAAATCTTTATAGGTTTAGTTTGAGACTCAAAATATAAGATCTCATAGATTTTATCTTAAATATGAAAAATTATTTGATCTTTCAAATAGAGTCCTCTCACTCTCTCAGATTTCTTTTTGTTAATCCACCACAACATGAGCCTTTCTCCTATTAAGTCATGTCAGCCTCAAAAGGTTTTTTTTTTTTTTTTTTTTTTGGGTTTTATTTATTTACTCTTTTTTCCCAATCTTAATTAAAACCACCCTTCCCCACTTATGTTTCCATTTAAAATTTCTTGGATCAGATTAATTGCTAATCTCTTAGAATCATGATAAATGAATCTTAATTACTAGCGTTACTAAATTCCTTTACTAAAAACATTTGTCTCCCCTTACTAAAATTCAACATGCCCATTTGTCTCTTCGCTTAATTGCAAATGAATATTATGTTAATATTTCCTTTATCATTTGACTCCACCTACTAATATTCAACGTGGCCATTTTTGTCCACTTAATTACAATTGAATATTATCTTCATATTTCCTTTACTAAAATCTGACTTGGTCATTTGTCTCCATTTACTTGCAAATGAGTAATACCTTAATATTTCCTTTGAGAATCATGGTTAATGAATATTAATTAATTATTTCCTTTACTAAATTGTAACATGGACGTGTGGGGAGTGAATGTTCCAATGAAAATGCTTAGAGCAAATTACTATTAGGAAATAAGTTTTTAATTATAAAGTAACAAGTCTTACTTGCACCATTTTCTATATAAGTGGATTTATCACAATTCCAAGAAAATGTGGTAGAATATTGCATAAGGTACGAGGGTCTACAAAAGAAGAACCAAAATCACACATTGCAAAAAAATGTAGCAGAATATTCAACTGATCTTAGATTTTTTTTTTTAATTATAGTTTTTTTTATTACCATTCTATATTATATAGCATTTCATCACTTGGATGATCTTAGTTTCTTTATTTCTTAGTTGCCTCTTTATTCGAAGGAATGTCATTTTCCTATGTGCGACATATCCAAATGTTGATGCAATCAACAAGAAGCTAAAAGTCCTATCACCAAATTTTTCCAATAGAGTTGGATTGGTTTGTAACTTTGATGGAGGCCCCCATAACTGTGGGAAGTGCTAGGACACCAAAATCCTGAATAATCTTTCATTGTTACTCAAGCTAGCCAAAAAGATGAATTAATAAATGAGAGATGGTGTCATTTTTTTTTTTGCTAATGTAGGATTGCTTGTGAGAGGAAAAGGAGAGGAGAGGCAGATATGGTATATACTCCCTAAAAGTTGCTCAATTTTTGAAAGCAAACATGAAGGTGTAATAACCGTATGCCACTCTCACTACCCTCACCAGTCTTCAAATATTTAAGGGAAAAACTTCAAAATTTATTTGGTACTCAGGGGAAAGAAGACAATGAAAACCACATTGGAAAACATCATTAATATGTCAATTGCCGCAATCCATGCAAGCATGATGTATATGTCAATAGCTCTATAGACGTTGTTATCACAATATTGAGCATCTTTTGAAAACTTTTTGCACCAAGGTTCTCATTCCTTGCAACTAGCATAAGATAAGCATCTATGAATCTTCCAATAGAAAAATATTTTTTGGAGTGGGTTTGTTTGAAACAAAAGAAACATACGATTCTAAAGCCATTTTTTCAGTCCAATTATCAAGTCTAATATCATCCCTTTTACTTAACGAAACATCTACAAAGCACCAATTATCAAGTTGGTCTTCAAGTTTTGAGTTCTGAATATTATCTGCTAGAACATTCAAGTATTGTACATCATCACCAAAATTAAGTGTTTTTGGATTTGTGCAGGCCTTCTAGGCAATCCCTTTAGAGCATCTTTTCATGAGTTGTAACTCTTAACCCATGAAGAAATGGATTCACAGCTTTTGAAAATCCGAAAGTTACTTTCTTTTCACAACCTAAAATATAAGAAGCTTAGAAAAGCCACAGCTTTGGACATTAGATTTCCTTGTTCAAGATCATCACTCATTTGCAAGGAATGTGCAGCAGAATATAATGGAGCAACATTGGATGCTGTTAAATCGACCTTACATTCATAATAAATTTGACAATTAATTCAAAAGTTTAGCTTCCACCTAAGAGCTTGTCTAGTTGGATAATGATGCTAGAGTCTCTCTTGCCATTACTTCTTCTTTGAATTATTCTTCAGACTAGTTGAACAATTTTCATCTTGAGGAGTTTGGGATACATCATTATAGCAAGGTTTCAAATGCAACAGCAGAGGAGAATGAAACAATCCTCAAACATCATAAGCATTCTAAAAGGACAGATCTGAAATATAATGACCGAAAATGCAGTTAAACATCAGATTAACAAAACCCCTTTCCCAGTACCATATCAGGCCATACATACTAAACACAACATGCTAGATGCCAGAAAACTCCCATATAACATGGAAACACATTACAATACATATATCTTGAGCAGAAATGCCAGTGCCACCAATAAATAGTTCTTGATCCTGATATGTTACCCATATAATGGAAGGGTTCAATTTACAAGTACGGCTCCTAAAACCAATTAATCTCTTATATGCTGCAACTAAAATAGTTCTTAATGCATATCAAATTGGAGGTCCTTTAAAATGAATTTCTAAAACTAAAGGTAACCTCATCTAGTTCTAACATGGATCAAACTTAACTGATACATCTTTCCAAACTCAGATAAAGAAACAATCCTCAAACATCACAAACGTTCTAAAGGTACATATCTGAAATATAAAGGTAGAAATGCAGTTAAATAAGAGCAACAGTGTAAAATAAAACATAATTTTTTCATCAAAAAAAAAAAAAGTGTAAAATAAAACATGAGAAAGATACATCATAGGAGAAACTTCAGGGTATATATGATCTTTCAAAAGGTCAAAAATAGGAGTTGATAAGGAAACACCATTCAAAGAATCATGTGTAAAATAAAAAAATTACAGATGATCAAATATAATGAATGACTGTTGGTAAAATGCAGCATCTTTACATTTACTCCTACTAGAGCTGCGGATTTTGACCATAGGATGATAGCAAAAACATATGATCAGTCAGTAAAATTTTAGGTTTGATGATATATTGTAGTAAATGTTGTGTTGTAGCTAATATCTAGAATAAAATGGAAAGATGACTTGTTTGAATAAAAACAGAAATTCAACTTAGTGTTATAAAAGGTGAATGAAACCCATTTTTGACAGCCACAAACATTAGATTAAAAAATAAAGAACTAATGCTCAACCCAAAAGGAAAAAATTAAATTAAATTAAAATTAAAACCACATTTGTCCTTTCTATAAACAGTAATTATGCATGTTGAAATTACAGGGGGCACATTGATAGATCAACTCTATGAAACTCTAAGAAAAAGGCAAGAGTCAGAGATTTGGAGTATCTATGAAGCAAAAGGAAAAATGGCAATGACCAATGACCCTTCTTCAGATTTGGTATTTTTTTTTTAAAACTGAAATGAGTGATGAAACTCTAAGAAAAAGTAGTAACATGTACCTGGAGAAAAAGAGTGAGAAAACCATGGATGAGAAACAGAGAAATCAGAGCTTGGCTGCAGTTGTGATCACCTCTATTGGCCGAAGCCAACAAATGTAAGAAGATGAAACCTGTAACATTCGTAGCATCTTGCATGTAAATTGAATATTTGTTGTATTTCTAAACAGTAAATTTGAAGCTGTCCTTTTAATCCCATTAAGATACCGAACAGTCATTTAAGAAAGCATAGAGATTTCTGCATTAAAATTTGAACAAAACATTGTACCTATGGTATAAGCTTTACATTAAAAAAATAAAAAAGAAACACCAACTCTTGTCTGGTTTAGTATTCTGATCTTGTCTCAGAACTGCATACAGAATCAAATAATTGAGAAACTTAATCGAATTTAAAAAAAAGAGAGAAAGTTAAAGGAGATGTATGAAACTTTAGAAATAGTGGAATGTATGATCCTTCAAAAATCATTTCAAATCTCAATGATAATTAGGCAATCTTAGAGCAGTCCCCACCTATTTCACCTAGCATCATGCTGACAAGTAAGGAAAAGAACACACTGCAAAGTTTCCAATGCTATGTTATATGCTGATTTACAGAAAAACACTCATTAATTTTTGTTTCTCCAATTCCAAAGAACAAATTATTTAATTTTTTCTTATTTTTTATTTCAATGCATCCTCCTTTTTAAAGATTAAGAGAATAGTGTGGATGCATGCCTTAGCAATGGAATCGAAATTTGCCTTTTGAAAGTGAAGAGAATACAAAGGCAAGTTCCTCTATCATAATCGATTCATTCCCGTCCTTCTCAAACAACTCATAGGCACACCTTGCATGTTATTCCCAGCTCTCCATTCCTTTCAGCTGATGCACACTTATGGTAGCCACACAAAATTCGTCAAAGTCCAATTTTCTGTATTGACTAGAACTAATATGCAACATATACAAGTAAACAATCAGCTGCCACTCTTATCATAATATTGTTTTAGGAATTAAAATTTTCAAATAAGGCAATCAGTTACAACATACAAAAATATGACAGTATTACCATGTTGGAATACTCTAGAGCCCATGAATCCTTCAGTGAATCGGTGAAGTTCTTTATCACACCCTGCTAGGCTCACCAATATTTATAATGGCTCGAGAGTATTACAAAAAATGAGAAGATAAGATTGGAAAAACATCTGACCATGTAAAGAACTACATAGAGATGAATCCACATATGCTACTCCTTAATAGTATGAATTGCTCCCACAGATAAGCTAACTAAGCAACGATTAATTTCCTTGCAAAAGCCTGTCACAAACAATGGCAAAACTTCACATATTATATAAGCAATATTTACTCTATTCTTGGCTCCAGGGTTAAGTATATAATTTTGTTACAAATTCCAGATGATTTCTAAGCAATTTTACTCTATTATTCTAGAAGTTATCAAGAGTTTTTTTTTTTTTTTTAAAAAAAAGGAATGAAAGGTGACAATCAGTATCCTATAATCAACCACAAGGCACTTGAAAGGGCTGCCAAGGATGGTATATTAGACTCTTGATCTGTATTTCCTTTACAGAGGAATTGTTTCAAACTTGGAACTTTGTTCTCGACATGATCCTCAAGGACTGTACGATTTGCAAGATGACATGCATTTTTAGTAAAAACATGAATTGTCAAGTAAACAATCTTCTGCAATAATTATCTGACTGGGTATGACAAGATCCACATCAGATTATTGTCGAAGTACTAGTCCAACTCTATTCAAAATTGTAGGGTCTCTAGCAAACCATCCTGGATGAGAAGTACGTGTCAAAGAATGAGATAGCCACCAAACACCCCCTCCCCCTTTTGACAAAAAGAGAAAAGAAAAATACTTACATCATAGAATGCAGTAGAAACTTTTTTTTTTTGGTGAAAAAATGCAGTAGAAATTGCTGTAGCATACTATTAAACAGAATAACAGTAATTGGTTGGTTTATTATGCAAAGAATCATTGTTGATATGGTTTCATCATTTGAGTATGACATAAAGGTTCTGGACAAATCACTTCTAACTGCTTAAACTATGTTATTATGAATGCGCACACACACACACACACCATACAGCAGACACGGATAGCTGGCGCATGTATAATTCGCAAAGAAATTAGGAGACAAACGTGGTCATGAGATGTTAAGGA
>OU015761.1:12691680-12722505 GCA_907173295.1 Fagus sylvatica
AAACATAAAAACACAAACTTTAAACTTCAAAAGAGTACCTCACAATGAATTTTACTGTACATGATTTTGCAAGCACTCAACACACTTCAAAAATTTTGTCAAAGTGAATGTACCTTTGATGGCTATGATGACATGATATGAACACCCTTATCCAATTCCCAAAATTCAACGCGTAATAGTATGGTTGGCTGGATTGAGATGGTTGGCTTGAGTTGTAGTACTATTTTGACAGGAAAATGTTTTCTTCTTCTTTTTTTCTTTTTTAATGTTTTAAAGGATCAAAACCACAATTAAAAAGCTTAAAATATTTTTTTTCCTGTGTCAACCTTCAAAGATTTTCACAGTGACATATTTATTAACATCAAATCTGTTTCCAAATAAAATAAAAAAATAAAAAATAAAATAAAGAAAAATCTAATACAACACATAAAAATACATAAAAGTAGAACAGAAGGAAAAGATAAATAAATAAAGAATTAAAGATAGTAGTATGGAAGATTTAAATGATACTGATAACAAACAAAAAAGTAAAATTTTAGATAATTTACAAAAACATTACCCACCATCAAATGATTTTAGGTTTTATTGCGTCTATCACTAGACGAGACACAAACACAACATATGTTCAAAGCAACACAAACACAACATGTGTTCAAATTGACCACATATCAATCTTTTATACTGGAAATTGAATGAAGGGTCTTAAACTCAAATTCAAATTTCTAACTTCTCTCAATATTATAAAGATGACTTACGTCCAACGTACAGTACCGTCCCACCAACAGTAAAAAATTAATTAAAAAAAGCTGTGACCGGTTGGGCAGGTAGCCGGTTTACAACAAATGACATCAAAGTTACAAAATATGACATTTTTTTACAAGAATTAATAAATAATACTAATATTAACAATATTGTACTACAGTAGGTTAAAATATTATCAAAACTTTCAATTACTTTACAACACTAAAGAGTATTAATCCAAAACGTGAGAGAAATTACAAACTTTGACAATATTTACACATATTATGAGAAGTTTTGCAAATATTTACTAAATAATTACTAACAATCACAAAGGGCAGTATTTACAAAAACTAACTAAAATAATACATTATAACACACAAATTACTAGACTAAAGAGACATAATCCCAAAGATAAGACAATTTACAAACTTTAACAAATCTTAACATCTTTTGAAATTTTGCAAATATTAACTCAATTTTTACTAACAATCACAAAGGCCATTATTTACAAAAACTAACTAAAATTATATTTTATAACACACAAATTACAACAATAAAGAAATTAATCTCAAAAGTGAGAGAAATTACAAAAACTAACTAAAATAATATTTGATAACAACAAATTACAACAATAAAGAAAATAATCTCAAAAGTGAGAGAAATTACAAAAACTAACTAAAATAATGATTATAACACACAAATTACTACACTAAAGAGATATAATCCCAAAGATAAGAGAATTTACAAACTTTAACAAATCCTTATCATTTTTTGAGACATTTTGCAATATTAACTCAATTTTTACTAACAATCACAAAGGCCATTATTTACAAAAACTAACTAAAATTATATTTTATAACACACAAATTACAACAATAAAGAGAATTAATCTCAAAAGTGAGAGAAATTACAAAAACTAACTAAAATAATATTTGATAACACACAAATTACAACAATAAAGAAAATTAATCTCAAAAGTGAGAGAAATTACAAAAACTAACTAAAATAATGTATTATAACACACAAATTACTACACTAAAGAGATATAATCCCAAAGATAAGAGAATTTACAAACTTTAACAAATCCTTATCATTTTTTGAGACATTTTGCAAATATTAACTCAATTTTTACTAACAATCACAAAGGCCATTATTTACAAAAACTAACTAAAATTATATTTTAT
The DNA here is from genome assembly GCA_907173295.1 of Fagus sylvatica. Classification (NCBI taxonomy): domain Eukaryota; kingdom Viridiplantae; phylum Streptophyta; class Magnoliopsida; order Fagales; family Fagaceae; genus Fagus; species Fagus sylvatica. Next base: position 12,693,606 of record OU015761.1, read on the forward strand.
AACACACAAATTACAACAATAAAGAGAATTAATCTCAAAAGTAAGAGAAATTACAAAAACTAACTAAAATAATATTTGATAACACACAAATTACAACAATAAAGAAAATTAATCTCAAAAGTGAGAGAAATTACAAAAACTAACTAAAATAATGTATTATAACACACAAATTACTACACTAAAGAGATATAATCCCAAAGATAAGAGAATTTACAAACTTTAACAAATCCTTATCATTTTTTGAGACATTTTGCAAATATTAACTCAATTTTTACTAACAATCACAAAGGCCATTATTTACAAAAACTAACTAAAATTATATTTTATAACACACAAATTACAACAATAAAGAGAATTAATCTCAAAAGTGAGAGAAATTACAAAAACTAACTAAAATAATATTTGATAACACACAAATTACAACAATAAAGAAAATTAATCTCAAAAGTGAGAGAAATTACAAAAACTAACTAAAATAATGTATTATAACACACAAATTACTACACTAAACAGAGATATAATCCCAAAGATAAGACAATTTACAAACTTTAACAAATCCTTATCATTTTTTGAGACATTTTGCAAATATTAACTCAATTTTTACTAACAATCACAAAGGCCATTATTTACAAAAACTAACTAAAATTATATTTTATAACACACAAATTACAACAATAAAGAGAATTAATCTCAAAAGTGAGAGAAATTACAAAAACTAACTAAAATAATATTTGATAACACACAAATTACAACAATAAAGAAAATTAATCTCAAAAGTGAGAGAAATTACAAAAACTAACTAAAATAATGTATTATAACAAAAATTACTAACTAAAGAGATATAATCCCAAAGAAAGAGAATTTACAAACTTTAACAAATCCTTAATTTTTTGAGACATTTTGCAAATATTAACTCAATTTTTACTAACAATCACAAAGGCCATTATTTACAAAAACTAACTAAAATAATATTTTATAACACACAAATTACAACAATAAAGAGAATCAAAAACTAACTAAAATAATATTTTATAACAAAAACAACTAAAATAATATTTTATAACACACAAATTACAACAATAAAGAGAATTTCAAAAGTGAGAGAAATTACAAAAACTAACTAAAATAATATTTTATAACACACAAATTACAACAATAAAGAAAATATCTCAAAAGAAAAATTACAAAAACTTAAAATAATGGAAATATTTACTCAATGATTACTAACAATCACAAAAGCCTAGTATTTATAAATTTTGACAAACATTACACAATTTGACAAATTCTAAACAACATTAGACACAACTTATATCACTTATGAGATAAACTATCATATTTGACAAACATTAACAATTTATTACTAAACTTTTATTAATAAACACTAAAATCCATATAGCCACCTAACCAATTTGAAATAGGACATTAATTGTCACCCATTACATGTTTCGAGAAAACCTTTACAAGCTTAAATAATTTTTTACCAAGACAGAGAGAGTTTACAATACGTACGACATATTTACATCTAATATCAAAATTATTACATTCTCTAACTCAAATCATACTAAGTCTCACTAAATCCCTAAAATATATGAAAATTATTAAATTTACAAATTTTGACAGATTATATATTTTGACAAACTTTAAACAATGTTAGACACAACTTATATCACTCATGAGATAAAATATCATATTTGACAAACATTAACAATTTATTACTAAATCTTTATTAATAAACACTAAAATCCATATAGCCACCGAACCAAATTGAAATATTACAATAATTGTCACATATTACATGTTTCAACACAAACTTTACAATATCAAATAAATATTTTACCAATACAGAGAGATTTTACAAGTCAATATCAAAATTATTATATTTTCTAAGTCAAACTATATTAACTCTCACTAAAGCCCTAAAATATATGAAATTTTTTTAAATGTACAAATTTTGACAAAGTTATTATATTGATTTTGACAACTTTAATACAACAGAAAAAATAGACACAACTTTAATATCACAAACATTATGAGATAAAATATCATATTTGACAAACATTAACAATTTATTACTAAAATTTTATTAATAAACACTAAAATCCATATAGCCACCTAACAAAATTGAAATATGACATTAATTGTCACCTATTACATGTTTCGACACAAATTTTACAACCTTAAATAATGTTTTTACCATCACAGAGAGATTTTACAATACTTATGACATATTTACATCAAATATCAAAATTATTACATTTTCTAACTGAAACTATACTAATTCTCACTAAATCCCTAAAATATATGAAACTTTTTAAATTTACATATTTGACAAAAATTAACAATTTATTACTAAAATTTTATTAATAAACACTAAAATCCATATAGCCACCTAACAAAATTGAAATATGACATTAATTGTCACCTATTACATGTTTAGACAAAAATTTTACAACTTTAAATAACTTTTTTACCAGAACAGAGAGATTTTACAATACTTACGACATATTTACATCCAATATCAAAATTATTACATTTTCTAACTGAAACTATACTAATTCTCACTAAATCCCTAAAATATATAAAACTTTTTAAATGTACAAATTTTGACAAAGATTATACATTTTGACAAACTTTAAACAATATTAGTCATAACTTATATCACTCATGAGATAAAATATCATATTTGAGATAAAATATCATATTTGACAAACATTAACAATTTATTACTAAACCTTTATTAATAAACACTAAAATCCATATAGCCACCTAACCAAATTTCAATATTACAATAATTGTCACCCATTACATGTTTCGACACAAACTTTACAATCAATCTCGAATAAGGCTTTTACCAAGACAAAGAGTTTTTACAATAATTAGGACATATTTACATCCAATATCACAATTATTACATTCTCTAACTCAAACTATACTAAGTCTTACTGAAGCCCTAAAATATGTGAAATTTTTTTAAATTTACAAATTTTGACAAAGATTATACATTTTGACAAACTCTAAACAACATTAGACACAGCTTATATCACTCGTAAAATACAATATCATATTTGACAAACATTAACAAGTTATTACTAAATATTCTCTTACTAATAAACACTAAAATCCGATTAGCTAAACTCTTACTAATAAACAAAAATCATTAGCCACCAACATGCGAGGGACCGACATGGTGAGAGGGAGAAGGACCATGATCACATTGAACCAGAGGATGATCGTGGGTGGTATGAATAGCCTGAGCATGGGCATAAGCATTCAGACCAAGACCAAGACCCTGAGCCTTTTGAGCGTCGTCGAAGTCGGGGCCAGTATAATCATCTGGATGTCCAGGACGACCATGACCATTATGACCAATATCATGACCGTGATCATGACCAATATGATCAAATGGAGGATGATGATTACCAATATGAGTGTGCAACATCAGAGTCACGTGAAAGGGAGAGAACAAGAGATGTGGAGCATGAGTATCGACGATCGGAGAGGTCACTTTCTAGGGAGTACGAGTACTAAAGCTGCTGGTACTTCTCAAGTTTTGGTTTTGCTAGTAAAGTTTATACAATTTCTATTTTCAGGTGTCAATGATTTAGAACTGGCTACCTTGATTTACCCAATGCTCTTTTTATGACTTCAAGGTATCATTTAATCAAATCTCAGGAGTGTTGTTTGGGGCAACTTCCTTCCGAAAGGATGTTAAATTCTCCTTTTATGACTTCAGTGTTGACATTTAACTCAAATCTCAGGAAAGATGTTATGACTGGGCTATTTAAGGATCCTTTCTTGTGAAAGGGTGATTAAATTCTCCTTTTCAGTGTTGATTAAACTCTATGTTTAAAGATTTTTTGACTGGTTATTTAAGGATCCGTTCTTATTTATATTGATTTATTTGCAGTTAATTTATTTTTATTTTTTTTATTTTATTATTATTTTTTTATTTTATGTTTGAGATGGAATCATACTTTATATTGATATTATTTGCAGTTAATTTCTCTGTTTTCTTTCTTGTTGTAAACTTTAGACTCTTTTAAGTATTAGTGGACTATATTACAAACATTTTATTTACATACTATTAGTAAATTAATACTAACACTCACTAAAGTCTAAAAATATGAGAAAACTTTTTTTTTTTTTAAATTCCATATCTTGATAAATTGTCCCAATGAAGCAATTTTGTAATCTTTGATGAAGAAGATGATACCTGGTGTGGATTGGAAAAGTTCATAATTTTCTTCTTCTTTGTTTTTTTTCCTCGCTTTTGGTGAATTTATTTGTGATGGATGAACGTTATGCATCCTTTTTTTTTTTTGGAGGGGGGGGGGGGGGTGTAAATCTAATTTATTGAGAATTTTATTGGGGCAGAAGAAAAATTTCAGTTGAAATTGTGGATTTATGATATTGTATAGTTTGTTCTATACTGTAAACGTGTTTGTAAAATATGCTTTTGACCTTGACAACTATGTTATGTATGCATTTATTCTCGATTTGATTGAATTGATATGCATTATGATTTGATTGCACTAGGAATTTTTAGTTTTTTATTTTAAATGGATCTCTTTTATGTGTGCAACATCATATATAATAGTTTTTTTTTTGTTGGGAATATCTTAGTGAAACAAGTTTGATGCATTTTGTTTTTTAATTCCATTTTTCGTTGACAATTATGTGTTTTTGCTAATCCACACAATATCCAAGCTTTTCATCTCAGAAGATTTGATTGGTGTTAATTTTATTCATTTTTATAAAACGAAATAAAAAAATGCTAGGGACTATATATTGGTTTAGCTTGTTTCCAACTTTGACTTGTTGATTATTTTTTGTATTTCAGGTTCAGAAATTACAATTTCGAAAATTGCTAAATCCATTTTTACGAAAAAAAAAAAATTGCTAAGAACTGTGTTGGAGGAGATAGGATTTTAAATCCTTTTTAATTTGTCAATTGCAAATGATTTTGTTGTCTGTTTGATTACAAGACTTGGTTCTCACAAAATTATTGGTTTTTAGAGTTGTTAGCATTGTTGGTTTGGTTAGGATTGTGCTGGGTTTAATAATTGATATAAAATGGTAAACTTTTGGTTTCCTTCGTTAACGTATATGACTTTTAATCTATTCTTTTGCTGTTGAAATTAAATTTTTGTAGTTAAAATAATACAATGTGAATGAGTTGCATGTATTGATAATTAATGAAATTAAAATGCCATATTAAAATAGGGTCATCCCGGTGTTGCTAGTTGAATTAGTGAGCAATTTCATCTTCATAAGTGGAAATTTCATCTCTTATTTATGTTCTTATTTATGTACAAAAAATATGGATTCAAATATGGAATTCAAAAGAATTGAAGACGAAAAAATGCTTTGAAAGCTTAAGAATTGGGACTTGTGCAAAATTATGATTTTATCTTCATTGTTATTTGTTTTTTTTTTTAAAAAAAAAAAATAAAAGCAATAAATAAATAAATAAATAAAAGCCTACCCGTTACATTGATAACCATTGTATCCACGTCAGTCCTAAATCTACTCTATTCTATTGGTAATGTGAAAATTCCCATTATTAGTAAATTCCATTAGAATTAATTTTTTTAATATAATATCCATGAAAGAAAATAAATAAACTTAAATATAAAATAAGAGGAATGAAATTTATTTGCAGATTATTAATTTGAAATTAAAATAAAAATACAATTAGATTTCATTCTCAACAAATTAGTTACATCAAGAAAAAAATTTATTCTAACAATCAATACTTGTTGCACCTCAAGGTTTTTTAAGATAATGATGTGCGTTATATAAGAGGGAAAAAAAAAGAAAAAAAAAGAAAAATGAATAAACTTTACACTTTTTACTATCACGATCGGTCATGTTTTTATTAGAGAAATACAAGATTAGTCATTCTTTATTTAAAGATGTGAACTGCGTATTTTTTTACTAAATCCAACTACGATCAGTCGCTCTTTTTAACTTGGTGAGACCCTCTAACCAATTTGTGACAATCCATATTATTTTTTTAGTTAGAACTTAATGCCCTAACCTCTATATTTGATTATGTTCTATAATGCAGTCAATGATATATTATATGGGATGTTGTGCAAGACGAAATGCTGTCAGGAATTCTTCCAAAGTTTAAAGAGGGTCCATTTATATTCAGGAACATCTATTTAAAATGGAAAGACTCAATGACCCTGAAGTTCAATCCATTCATTATGTGACTCGTTTTTTCTTCTAGTTATTTTACTCGAAATGAAATAGTAAAGTTAGCAATTATTGTCTCATGCAATAAGTTGGAAGTTTGGAAGGCCTTTAACGAGAAGCAATGAATGCAATTGTGTACAAATGTTAGTTTTTGGTGTTATGTAAATAAATTGTGTAATTTATGGCAATTGACTAAAATGTTGCCATGGATAGAGATATTCAAAAGGCTCTGGAAGTTTATTGCTTGTTATTTTTTCATGTAGACTATTTTTTTCATCATTATTTATATTTTCTTTGATGAAAAAAAAAAAAAAAAAAAAAATCAGGTGAGAGCAATGGGGAAAAATATATTTTTTTAATAGGGTAAATGGAAAAAAGAAAATGAAAATCTAGCTATTGGTTTTTTTAAAAAAATAAAAAATATAGCCTACCTTCCTTTTTTTTTTTTATGGCAAATTGCTAACTATTGGGTCCACGTCAATCACCCTAACATCAAATAGTTTTTTATTTTTTTGTTTGATTTTATTGGTAATGTGAAAATTTGTCATTAATAAAGTCCATTAGGATTGTATTTTTATTAGTCAAAACATTCTGTTTTTTAGTACCATCTTTAACTCAATTTTCTCATTTTTTAATCTCATTTTCTAAATAAATTGAAAGAAAGGAAACTAAAAGAAATCTTCTATTTGATGTTAAAAGAAATCTTTAACTCAATTCCTTTTTTTCCATAATTTCTCACACTATTTTATTTGGCACAATAGACACATATATACATCCTAGCAAGTCTCTTGTCAATAGGTGTGAAGCTAAACAATAAGGGAGCTTGGTTCATCTTTGGAAGCGCTTGATGGCATACTTGGTTTTGGACGAGCAAATTCATCCATGATTTCACAACTTGCTTTAGCAAGAAAGGTGAAAAATATTTGCACATTGCTTGAATAATGTCAATAAAGGTGGAATCTTTGCCATTGGGGAAGTGTTGCAACCAAAAGTGATTTTTGCTTGAATAATGTCCTGAGTGTGCCTAATAAATATAAGCATGATGTTTAATTTTAAATGATAATAAATGATTACGTTATATAAAAAAAATACGCGCAATATTACATCATTACTTTATGGATTTCATGATTGTAGAGAAATTAAGATCTGTCGAGAAATTTCAAAGGAATTTTTTGCGATCGATCGGTTTTTACATTGTACAATTTCTGGAAAAATTTGCGATCGATTGCGAAATTTCAAAGGAGTTTTTTGCGATCGATCGCTTTATTTACTGTTCATTACTGTACATCTTTTGTACAGTGAATTTTGCGATCGATCGCAAAAAATTCTTTTGAAATTTCGCGATCGATCGGTTTATTCTCTGTACAATTTCTGGAAAAAATTGCGATCGATCGCGAAATTTCAAAGGAGTTTTTTGCGATCGATCGCTTTATTTACTGTTCATTACTGTACATTTTTTGTACAGTGAATTTTGCGATCGATCGCAAAAAATTCTTTTGAATTTTTGCGATCGATCGGTTTATTCTCTGTACAATTTCTGGAAAAAATCTAATTCAGATCACTTTGTCAGCACCAAAATACTCTTCAAACAAGATTAAAAGCCTAAAATTACTCTAACCCTGTACAGAAGTTGAACCTAATAGATAATAATAAACACACATATAGATGGTCAAAGTTTCAAGATGTTCAAGCAACCCATGAGAACATTTGAACTGAAAAATTAAACAACCAAAATCCAAACAGAGATGTTAAACTATAATTTCCAAAATTCCAACTAGGAGAAACAATCATCCTCTTTTATATTCCCAACAAAACAGAACAAGTAAAAAAAAAAAAACTTTTTTTTGATAAGTTTTGGGATACTTTGATAGAAGTAATGTAATGGCATTTGGAGGCGGATTTGTGAAAAAAGAAAATGATGGGTATTTGGGAAAGAAGCTTAGGCTTGAAAAACCAAAGAATCAATTCCCAGAAACACCCATCAAAGCACAAAACCTGTACTATGATGCCATTTTTTGTATAGGGCCGGATTGGCAGGGCAGACTGTAGAGAACCCACAGGTTAATTTCAGAGCAATTGATGTTGCTCTCCCCTATTTGCCTCAGCCCTTGGCTTGGCTTGTATGTAACTAAGCCAATGATTTGAAAGATTGAAAACCCTAATCCTAATCCTAATCCCTAAAAAAACCCTAAAAAAAAAAAAAAAACTCTCAAAATCAAATCTTGTGTTTAGAGTCAATCAATTTCCCAAAATCCCCAAATTTCAACTACTTTCCCACATTTTCTCAGCTCCCAAACAAACTTAAATCAAAACTAAAAAAAAAAATCCAAAATTATAAGAGAATTTGGGGGTTTTTAGGGAGGGATGAAAGAATTTGTTTGTCAGTTTTGGGGTTTGCTTCCAGACCATTCTGAATCCAGATCCTAGCAGTAGATCTAATTTTCCGTGAGGGAGAAAACAAAAAGATTAGAAAAAAATTATACACCCAAATCAAAAACTACCAAAAGGAAAATTTATACAATATTTTCTATTCAAAACCCATATTCCATCTCTAAAACTTCAAAATAATCATTATGAAGAAGAAGAAAGAAAGAAAGAAGAAGCAAAAAAAGAAAAGAAGAGGAACCTGGGGCCTCGGCTGGGCTCGGCTCGGGATCTGCAACAGAAGGGAAGAAGAAGATAAGAAGAAAAGAAGAAGAAAAGAAAAAGGAAGAAGAAAAGAAAAAGAGAAAAAGAAAGAGAGAACCGGTTGCTAGGAACCTGGGGCCTGGGCTCGGCTAGAGCTCTGAGCAACAGAAGAAGAAGAAGATAAGAAGAAAAGAAAGAAGAAGAACAGAAAAAAAGAAAAAGAAGAAAAGGAAAACAGAGAAAAAGAAAAAGAGAACGGGAAAAAGAGAAAAAGAAAGAGAGAACCGGTTGCTAACCGGTACCCATTCTCCACTGATTAGCATCCAATGGCCCAAATTTTTTCAATTTTTTTAAGGATATCTAATGGTCCAAAATGTTAAGGATATCTAATGGTCCAAAATGCTTTGGTTGGACGGTCCTCCCATTTACTGTAGGTTGGACGTAAGTCCTTCCCGAATAATCCTTCACTTTCCTTCAAAATTTCCAAATTTGCTTTAGCCCGCCCAAAACACTAAAAAATTGAAAATTCTTGAGACGTTAATTATCTTTAATTTAAAAGAAATTAATAATTTTCAAATACAATAACAGATAACATTAGCGCATTCATTCAGATTTGTGACACATACTTTTCACAATAAAACGGCTGGGGCTGTCAATGTGGCAGCCAGATGAGTCCTTGCCCAGTCAGGATTTCCAGTCACATATTTATCAACATCAAATCTGTTTCCAAATAAAATAAAATAAAATAAAAAATAAAATAAAGAAAAATCTAATACAACATATAAAAATACCCAATTGGTGATATTGATATCCACAGTTCCACACACACTTCAAAGGATAATAGATATAACCCAATAGCTGAAACTGAAATCAATTGGGTCACACAAACACACTCACAAACAAATAAAATCTTCTAATTTTCTAAATAGTATAGATAATCACAAGCAATACCTGAAATTGATGCATAAGCTTGCACACACACATTAAGAATATAGATAAACATCTACAGAGACAAACACAAACACAAATGCAAACATAAAAACACAAACTTTAAACTTCAAAAAGAGTACCTCACAATGAATCTTACTGCACATGATTTTGCACGCACTCAACACACTTCAAAAGAAGAAATGGGCAAAACCCAATTGTTAAATTGATGTATGAATCCAAAAGCAAAAGAAAACAAGTAGGAAAGCTTTGAAAAGAAGTAATAAAAATGAAAAGAATGTTATTAGGACTTACATGTCTTTAAAAGCAAAGGTGAGGGCATGTAAGGGAAGTTGATGAAGTGAAGGACTTGGTTGTAGAAGAAACTTCTCCATGAAAGCTCCATTCTCTCATTCTCTCTCTCTCTCTCTCTCTCTCTCTCTCTCTCTTTTTCTGTTATTTAAGCTCATCTATACGGTGTCGTTTTTATGTTCAATAATTTTTCAATTTCGTATGTGAATCCTAAGGTTTGTAAAATAAAATTGTTGGGTTGATTAAGAATTTAACTTATGGGGTAAAAACATAATAATTGAAAAGATTGAAGGACTAAATTGTAATACTGCCAAATTATAAGAAGGTAAATAATTTATTTACAAACTCTTGGGTGTCAAATGTAACAATAATGAAAAGTTTGTGGGCTAAATTATAATAGAAACAAATTATAGATATTAAATTGTAATATTTTTAAATAAATATTTAACTTTGGGAATGTTCAGAGAAATGTGGAGCAGGGAAAAGTTTATTGATGGTGTGACAATTTAGTCCATTAAATGATACCCATGTGGACAATTGAAGTGGGCAAAGATGGAAATGTATACAAGGATTTTTTAAGAGCAACCAAATCCACAGTTATGGAATCTGGATGCAAGGATGCTCCATCTATGTTAAGGTGGCTCACATCTAAAAATAAAAAACTAAAAAGTAGTTTACAAAATATTAATGGATGAGAAAACAATTTCAAGTACTTAAATTAAAAATAAATATTCAATAAGATCCATGAGAGTCTTCATCTAAGATGTATTTGAATCAATCGGATTCTTCGGAACTCTCATCTAAGATGTACGAGAAATCTTTATGGGTTTAGTTTGAGACTCAAAACACAAGACCTCATAGATTTTATATCAAATATAAAAAATTATTTGGTCTTTCAAGTGGAGTCCTCCCACCCTCTTAGATTTCTTTTTGTTAATCCACCACAACATGAGCCTTTCTCCTATTAAGTCACATCAGCCTCAAAAGTTTTTTTTTTTTTTAGGTTTTATTTAGTTACTTTTTTTCCCAATCTTAATTAAAACCACCCTTCCCCACTTATGTTTCCATTTAAAATTTCTTGGATCAGATTAATTGCTAATCTTTTAGAATCATGATAAATGAATCATAATTACTAGCGTTACTAAATTCCTTTACTAAAAACATTTGTCTCCCCTTACTAAAATTCAACATGCCCATTTGTCTCTTCGCTTAATTGCAAATGAATATTATGTTAATATTTCCTTTATCATTTGACTCCACTTACTAATATTCAACGTGCCATTTCTTGCCATTAGGCATTCTATCCACTTAATTGCAATTGAATATTATGTTCATATTTCCTTTACTAAAATCCAACTTGGTCATTTGTCTCCACTTATTTGCAAATGAGTAATAATACCTTAATATTTCCTTTTAGAATCATGGTTAATGAATATTAATTAATTATTTCCTTTTTTTAAATTGTAACGTGAACGTGTGGGGAGTGAATGTTCCAATGAAAATGCTTAGAGCAAATTACTATTAAGAAATAAGTTTTTAATTATAAAGTAATCAGTCTTACTTGCACCATTTTCTATATAAGTGGATTTATCACAATTCCAAGAAAATGTGGTAGAATATTGCATAAGGTACGAGGGTCTACAAAAGAAGAACCAAAATCACACATTGCAAAAAAATGTAGCAGAATATTCAACTGATCTTAGATTTTTTTTTTTAATTATAGTTTTTTTTATTACCATTCTATATTATATAGCATTTCATCACTTGGATGATCTTAGTTTCTTTATTTCTTAGTTGCCTCTTTATTCGAAGGAATCTCATTTTCCTATGTGCGACATATCCAAATGTTGATGCAATCAACAAGAAGCTAAAAGTCCTATCACCAAATATTTCCAATAGAGTTGGATTTGTTTGTAACTTTGATGGAGGCCCCCATAACTGTGGGAAGTGCTAGGACACCAAAATCCTGAATAATCTTTCATTGTTACTCAAGCTAGCCAAAAAGATGAATTAATAAATGAGAGATGGTGTCATTTTTTTTTGCTAATATAGGATTGCTTGTGAGAGGAAAAGAAGAGGAGAGGCAGATATGGTATATAATCCCTAAAAGTTGCTCAATTTTTGAAAGCAAACATGGAGGTGTAATAACCGTTTGCCACTCTCAATACCCTTCGCTAGTCTTCAAATATTTAAGGGAAAAACTTCAAAATTCTATTTGGCACTTAGGGGAAAGAAGACAATGAAAACCATATTGGAAAACATCATTAATATGTCAATTGCCGCAATCCATTCAAACATGATGTATATGTCAATGGCTCTATAGACGTTTTTATCACAATATTGAGCATCTTTTGGCATTGCTTTGGCAAGTGACTGAAAACTTTTTGCACTAAGGTTTTCATTCCTTGCAACTAGCATAAGATAAGCATCTATGAATCTTCCAATAGAAAATATTTTTTGGAGTGGGTTTTTTTGAAACAAAAGAAACATACGATTCTAAAGCCATTTTTTCAGTCCAATTATCAAGTCTAATATCATCCCTTCTACTTAATGAAACATCTTCAAAGCACCAATTATCAAGTTGATCTTCAAGTTTTGAGTTCTGAATATTATTTGCTAGAACATTCAAGCATTGTACATCATCATCACCAAAATTAAGTGTTTTTGGATTTGTGCAGGTCTTCTTGGCAATCCCTTTAGAGCATCTTTTCATGATTTGTAACTCTTTAACCCATGAAGAAATGGATTCACAGCTTTTGAAATTCCGAATGTTTCTTTCTTTTCACTACTTAAAATATAAGAAGCTTAGAAAAGCCACAGCTTTGGACATTAGATTTCCTCGATCAAGATCATCACACATTTGCAAGGAATGTGCAGCAGAATATAATGGAGCAACATTGGATGCTGTTAAATCAACCTTACATTCATAATAAATTTGACTACTAATTCAAAAGTATAGGTTCCACCTAAGAGATTGTCTAGTTGGATAATGATGCTAGAGTCTCTCTTGCCATTACTTCTTCTTTGAATTATTCTTCAGACTAGTTGAACAATTTTCATCTTGAGGAGTTAGGGATACATCAATATAGCAAGGTTTCAAATGCAACAGCAGAGGAGAATGAAACAATCCTCAAACATCATAAGCATTCTAAAAGGACAGATCTGAAATATAATGACCGAAAATGCAGTTAAACATCAGATTAACAAAACCCCTTTCCCAGTACCATATCAGGCCATAAATGATGAGGAGTACCAAACACAACATACTAGATGCCAGAAAACTCCCATAAAACATGGAAACACATTACAATACATATATCTTGAGCAGAAATGCCAGTGCCACCAATAAATAGTTCTTGATCTTGATATGTCACCCATATAATGGAATGGTTCAATTCACAAGTACATCTCCTAAAACCAACTAATCGCTTATATGCTGCAACAACAGACTGCTCAAAATCAAATAATCACTTGGAACAATACTTAGTCAAACTATGAGCTCTATCAATAAAACATGAGAAAGATACATTATGGGAGAATCTTCAGGATATATATCCTTTTAACACTCATTTAATCAGTAGTGCATATAAAATTGAAGGTCCTTTAAAATGAATTCCTAAAACTAAAGGTAAGCTCATCTAGTTCTAACATGGATCAAAGTTAACTGATACATCTTTCCAAACTCAGATAAAGAAACAATCTTCAAACATCACAAACATTCTGAGAGTACATATCTGAAATATAATGGCAGAAAATGCAGTTAAATAAGAGCAGCAATGTAAAATAAAACATGAGAAAGATACATAATAGGAGAAACTTTAAACTACGGATGTGAATGAAAAGGTAAAAAATATGAGCTGATAAGGAAATACCATTCAAAGAATCATGTGTAAAATAAAAGATTAAATTCCAGAGGATCAAATATAATGAATGACTGTTGGTTAAATGCAGCATTTTTAAATTTACTCCAACTAGAGCTGCAGATTTTGACCACAAGATGACAGCAAAAACATATGATCAGTCAGTAAAATTCTAGGTTTGATGATATATTGTAGCAAATGTTGTGTTGTAGCTAATATCAAGAATAAAATGGAAAGATGACTTGTGCTTTTAATCCGATGATGCTACAAAACAATTATTTAAGAAATCATAGATATTTCTGCATTAATTAGATCCTACAAAATGAACAAAACATGGTAGAAGCTTATACATAAAGAAGAATTTAGCAACAAAATAACTGATAGTTATCTTTTCTTTTTTTATAAATAATAATTTTATTGAGAAAACAGCCCAACCAGTATACTAGCCGTATACTAGAAAGACTAACAAATCAAGAATTACAAGAAAATAACTAATAGTTATCTAAAATGATCTTCCACCACAATGTTACTCCAATATCAGCAAGAGTGACTTTTCAATTTGCTTATGCACCTAAATCAATAAACAAACCAAGTATATCAATTTGCTAACATGAATTTGAGATACTTGCTATGCAGTGATGATTAAAGTTCTAAGGAGGACAACAAACTGAGATGAGAGGAGGAAGTGAAAGATTTGTTTCCAGTTAGGGAATAAAATAGAGTTGAGAAGTTGAAGTTTTGCATAAATTAGTATCGGCAGATGGAGTTTTTCAAGGGGTGGATATTTGAAGAAGACAAATCCTTCTTTTGGAGGAGTTTAGGTTGAATTTATAGTATGACTGACCTGATACAACGAACTAGAACGCAGATAACAATAATATGAAAATAATTTCCGATCATTAAACATTTATCTTCAGACATTAAAAATCAACTGAAAAGTAGAAACAAAAATATATTTAAGGGAATGGTAGTACGTTAAGCTATATAATTAACACAACAATAATATAGGGAGAGAGATGTGTACTTTAACAATTAATTTCTTAATAATTAAAATAGCAATTCTGTGCAGATTTGGGACTATGCTTAACTAGCCGTCGAACCATTAACTTTACTAACTGGCCATTATTGGGTATGCCACAATTATCACAACTGATGTATTATAAAGTACTGAATTTACAATATCAGCTTGAAAATCCTATTCTTCAATTTAAGTTTTTCAAATTCTTTGCCAAAGCCATGGATGAGCAACAGAGAAATCAGAGCTTGGCTGCAGCTGTGATCACCTCTATTGGCCGAAGCCACCAAATGTAAGAAGATGAAACCTGTAACATTCGTAGCATCTTGCATGTAAATTGAATATTTGTTGTATTTTTAAACAGTAAATTTGAAGCTGTCCTTTTAATCCCATTAAGATACCAAACAGTCATTTAAGAAAGCATAGAGATTTCTGCATTAAAAATTGAACAAAACATTGTGCCTATGGTATAAGCTTTACGTTAAAAAAAGAAAAAAGAAACACCAACTCTTGTCTGGTTTAGTATTCTGATCTTGTCTCAGAACTGCATACAGAATCAAATAATTGAGAAACTTAATCAAATTTAAACAAAAGAGAGAAAGTTAAAGGAGATGTATGAACCTTTAGAAATAGTGGAATGTATGATCCTTCAAAAATCATTTCAAATCTCAATGATAATTAGGCAATCTTAGAGCAGTCCCCACCTATTTCACCTAGCATCATGCTGACAAGTAAGGAAATGAACACACTGCAAAGTTTCCAATGCTATGTTATATGCTGATTTACAGAAAAACACTCATTAATTTTTGTTTCTCCAATTCCAAAGAACAAATTATTTAATTTTTTCTTATTTTTTATTTCAATGCATCCTCCTTTCTAATGATTAAGAGAATAGTGTGGATGCATGCCTTAGCAATGGAATCGAAATTTTCCTTTTGAAAGTGTAGAGAATACAAAGGCAAGTTCCTCTATCATAATCGATTCATTCCCGTCCTTCTCAAACAACTCATAGGCATGCCTTGCATGTTATTCCCAGCTCTCCATTCCTTTCAGCTGATGCACACTTATGGTAGCCACACAAAATTCGTCAAAGTCCAATTTTCTGTATTGACTAGAACTAATATGCAACATATACAAGTAAACCATCAGCTGCCACTCTTATCATAATATTGTTTTAGGAATTAAAATTTTCAAATAAGGCAATCAGTTACAACATACAAAAATATGACAGTATTACCATGTTGGAATACTCTAGAGCCCATGAATCCTTCAGTGAATCGGTGAAGTTCTTTATCACACCCTGCTAGGCTCACCAATATTTATAATGGCTCGAGAGTATTACAAAAAAATGAGAAGATAAGATTGGAAAAACATCTGACCATGTAAAGAACTACATAGAGATGAATCCACATATGCTACTCCTTAATAGTATGAATTGCTCCCACAGATAAGCTAACTAAGCAACGATTAATTTCCTTGCAAAAGCCTGTCACAAACAATGGCAAAACTTCACATATTATATAAGCAATATTTACTCTATTCTTGGCTCCAGGGTTAAGTATATAATTTTGTTACAAATTCCAGATGATTTCTATGCAATTTTACTCTATTATTCTAGAAGTTATCAAGAGTTTTTTTTTTTTTTTTTTTAAAAAAGGAATGAAAGATGACAATCAGTATCCTATAATCAACCACAAGGCACTTGAAAGGGCTGCCAAGGATGGTATATTAGACTCTTGATCTGTATTTCCTTTACAGAGGAATTGTTTCAAACTTGGAACTTTGTTCTCGACATGATCCTCAAGGACTGTACGATTTGCAAGATGACATGCATTTTTAGTAAAAACATGAATTGTCAAGTAAACAATCTTCTGCAATAATTATCTGACTGGGTATGACAAGATCCACATCAGATTATTGTCGAAGTACTAGTCCAACTCTATTCAAAATTGTAGGGTCTCTAGCAAACCATCCTGGATGAGAAGTACGTGTCAAAGAATGAGATGGCCACCAAACACCCCCTCCCCCTTTTGAAAAAAAAAGAAAAGAAAAATACTTACATCATAGAATGCAGTAGAATTTTTTTTTGGTGAAAAAATGCAGTAGAAATTGCTGTAGCATACTATTAAACAGAATAACAGTAATTGGTTGGTTTATTATGCAAAGAATCATTGTTGATATGGTTTCATCATTTGAGTATGACATAAAGGTTCTGGACAAATCACTTCTAACTGCTTAAACTATGTTATTATGAATGCGTGCACACACACACACACACCATACAGCAGACACGGATAGCTGGCGCATGTATAATTCGCAAAGAAATTAGGAGACAAACGTGGTCATGAGAATGTTAAGGAAAAACTTAAACAACACAAGTTTTTTATTGCATCACAGTACAAATCAATTTGCAAATCAGAACGATATCATCAGCATTTAACATACTTTCAGGTGCAGAATTGAACTTTTTCCCACTACATTTCAATATAAGATACAATTTGACTCAAGCCATAAAATAGTTTTGTTCCTTACCCATGGTATCAAAACTTTGCGCCAAGGGAATGACTCCAGCAGTGGTAATGGCATCATGTTAAGGCCGAAACCCAAGAATTCCTTTATATGATGCTGGTACTCTTACACTTCCTCCATGTCAGTTCCAATGATAGCAAGAACCTTTTGGTTCAATCTACTAAGGACAAGCCAAGAAACACAAAAATTGTTCTTGGAAGAAACTCACCTACTACAACAGGACATTCACTAGAAGATCCTCCAGGTACCCGATCAGGCAGACATGGATTTCTAGTTGTGCTACATAGAGAGATAATTGTATAAGCATGAATTGAATTGTTATCATTTCCCAAAATTAAGATACTTTTCTTAGTTTAGACATATCCAGAATTCTACAAACTAATTTCTGGTTACTATTTGCAATACCCTCCCCCCCCTTTCTCCCAAAAAAAAGTTATTGGTTTTTCTTAAACTAACCCTGTATGCCATTTCCACCATGACAGTTTTACAAACACATGTGGCATCTCCCCTTAAGACAGCCAAAATGGCCAGAGCTGTTGATGTGGCAGCCGGATGAGTTGTTGCCCAGTCAGGATTTCCAAACCCAGTCACATAGCCATCCACATAATTCTGTAAGAAAAAACTAATACACACACAAACAAAATAACCCAATTGTTGATATATATAGCCACACACTCTTCTAAAGAATATAGATAAAACCCAACGGCTGAAACAGATATTGAGTCACAGACACACACACCCAAACAATCTTCTAAAGAATTTACATAATCACTAACAATAGCTCCAATCGATGCATAAGCTTGCATGCACACTTAAAGAATATAGCTCTATAAGGTGTGCTCGCACACACACACAACCACTTTAACTTCAATGAGCATGGATTTAAACCAATGGTTAAATTGAGGAATGAGTTCAATGGAATATAAAAACAAGTAAGGTACTTATGAATTTTCATGTACGACTTTTGCATGGTTAAAAACCCAGTAATTAATGTTGATGCATGATCAGTTCATAAGAGAAATGAAAACAAGTACGATTACAGCAATGCAAAAACAAAAAAGTAGCAGTCCAAAGGAGAGGTGTCACTGGTTGGATGATAACAGTAGTTAGCTCTTGTCAAGTTGATTACTAAGCAATGCCATCGCACATGAAGCAGTTTGAAACCTATATATATGTTGGACAAACGCAGAAGCCTATGTGCTAAAGAAGAGGTCATAAGAAACTAAGAAACAAGAACCTAACCTAACTTTAAATTTGAGGGGAGAAAATAGTACCTTGAAAGTGGTATCTGGCAAATTTGAATAGGATTCAAATTTGAATAGGAGTCATGCCAACTTTGATAAAGTCACCCTTAACTGAATAAAAAAGTCACCATTATCAATATTTTCAAACATCTAGTTATCTTAATGTTGTTAATTGTAATCACGTGTACAAAGGCTCCTACACACAACAAATGCCTATGTGCATGTTCCATTCTTCATTTTTTTCTTGGTCCCTAATGCCTCAGCCTTTTGAAGTTGGTCAAACTTTAAACAACGTGTCTGTTCATTTATGTCTCTTTGATTAGATAGTCACTATGTGATATAGGTCATCAATCAGTGTAAATGTGTTAAACACAACGGCATTTAGGAAGTGGTACCTTGTCAGAAAAGGACTTTTGAAAAATGAATATAAACCATTTAACAACAACAAGAGGCATCCTCAAGAGATGCCTAGTACTCTGCCTCATTGTGGTGAATAATGCTGGCTATGGTAATTACACGCACAGTCAGACTGAAACAAATATGAAAATAAGAATTGGGTAAAGGAAAAAAAAGGACAGAGTAAGATGATCAAAACATGCATATTCATAAAAAAAAACATGCATATCCATATAGCATCATTTAAGAAAAAAAAATAATAATAACACAATTAGACAGTACTGGAATGCTTAAAAGTTAATTCAAGGAAAAGAAACAAAAGCATGGTTTTTCAAACAAAAGTAAATAGGTCAGTAAAAAAAAATGTTTTTTCCATTGAAATATTAATAGTGCTATGTAACAATGACATTCTTCAAAGCTAGAAAGGTCAAACTAACATTTTCTAAACTAAGCCCTAAACTTATCAAACAAGATTTGAAATTGTCTCTTCACCCAGCATGGCTTCAAAGATTAACCAGGAGTACATTCAATTACACAATTAGCCAGGTAATAAACAATTATAGCAACCAAATCACCAAGTTCTTAACATCAACATTTACAAAGTACATGGTGTGCCTTCAAATTAAGATACCAGGTCAATATTCTTATTGGGATGATGTATAAAATTTATGTTTAGAAAAGAACCTCACCACCTATGATAAGAGGAAGGGCACTTGTTAATCATGCATAATCAAGCTTTCATAAAAATAACAGTAACAGTCAGTAATAATGACAGAAACTAAACTAATGATATAAAAGATGTTGATAAACATGTAAGTATGTAATAACCTAAAATGATTTTGAATTGCATTCATGTTTTGCGTCTAATTGCACATCTACCTCTTTAAAATAATGGGCACCCACCTAATGCAAAAGAAGAGAACATGGACAATTTAACTTATTGTAGGTTTATATGAGCTCAAGGAAATGCATTCTGAATTGCATAGAAACAAAAGAGAGAGGAAAAAGTAGTCATAGACAACTGATAAGAAATACCTACAGTTTTCCTTTTAGTTCCATTATTTGTTCATCATCTGTGAACTCAATGTTCCACACTGAGCAGCAACTTCCATTGCTAAACAATGTTCCGTAAAACATTAAAACCTGAAAAATCCTATTATCTACAAGTTTTTTGTTTCTAACAGATTAGGACAAGGCAGGGTACAACCAGATGCAAACAACCACGAGTTGGTACAATGTATTTATGTCCCATCTGAACCATGATGCCAAGAGAAGGCATTAAAAAGAATCATTGCATTGTCATTGGACAAATTTCACACACCAGAAATCTTGTGGACTAAGTCTAGTATAAAATAAAAATTAAAACCACATTTGTCCTTTCTATAAACAATAATAATGCATGTAAAATCATCTGGACTAAGTCTAGTATAAAATAAAAATTAAAACCACAATTGTCCTTTCTATACACAATAGTAGTGCATGTTGAAATTACACTGGACACATTGATAGATCAACTCTTTGCAAGTACCACCGCAGTTGCAACATTGAGGGTAGTCTTTAGTTTCCTCAATTAAAGTAAGGGGGTGTGGGTGACAGTCCAATGTGTAAGCACCTCCAAACAAGTGGCCATTATATGTTACTTGACATTTGGCTCTTTTCCAAGAATACATTCGGGATGGGCAGGATAAGTGCAATCTTTACAGTAATAGAACCAATGCTTCGGGTTTCGTTCTTCTTCACAGATATCACAGTAATATTCACCAGAATCATCTTCAGCAGTGTAAGAGAGAGAGAAGGGATGCTCATGTTGTTTGTATCTTGCAGTAAGTGGTAGTGTAGCACATCTGAAGTCCAGTGCAAATTCACATGTGGTACAACGGAATATAGGGTAAATGCTTTCATTATCACAACAACTTGCAATTTCTGGCTTAGATGGTGTATTGCTAGACAGAATAAGTCGGTGCTCATGACCAGGGTGGGTAAGGATGTCTGATATCAAACTACATTGAACATCAAGTAAAAGTTCACCGCATGTGAAACAATAATAAACGAACCTATTGCAATGTCTGCCGACAAAGGTTACACTCAATGGCAGCAGCTTCTAGGTTTGGGTAGAGGGTGAGTGGGTGTTGATGAAGTGGGTGTCGTTTTTTTTTGGGTAATTCAACACAAGATTTATGAAGAAAGAAACTACACTTACCACAACTGTAAAATGGAGGGAGAATGGCTCTTACACACCCATCGCATATTTTGTTAATCTGAACCTCATCAAACAGCTTTAAGTCATGCTCATGACTGAAGTGTTTAATTTCTGTGGCTATTTTAGTTCCATCCTTCCCCACATTATGTTTTTTGACTTCGTAAAGCTGCTGAGTTCGAACCGATTGTTCGGTGGACTCCTCATCTTTAAGTTCCTCCCTGTTTCTCGAATCCATAGCACAATCGAGGTGGGCAACAAAATCGCACTCGGAGCAATAGTAAAGCCCATAGTCTGTGTCCACTTTCTGAACACAGATTTGACAAAATCGGGAATCGGATTGATGGACTTCAAGAGAATGGATGAGGTCGAGGGGGTGCTTGTGGCGTATAACTTTGACTCTGCGTAGGGCAAGAAGCACAGCTTTTATGTGTCCAGAAAGTGCAGTAGGGCACACTAGATTGAGGCGCAGCCCGTGCCTTCTTTGCCACAAAGGTCACAAGTGAACTTGACTAACTTCCAAATGCAAGGTCAATGGGTGGTCGTGGACTTCAGATTCCATGGTGGAGCGGTGATATTAAGCGCATCTTGATGTGAAGGTTAAAATCGCACCGTGGAACAACCGATAACGGTATTGGCAGGTAATGATCGATCTTCCTTTGCAGACTTCACATTTGACTATAATCTTCAAGCAAATTCTTTGTTCGTTCTTATTCTCTCTGGGCTAAAGAGAATAAGAGGATGTTTTGGGTGCAAGGGATGGTGCAACCCAAGGGGTAGTTCGGCACATGATTTATGATGAATGTTCTGTTCACTCCAGGACATCCTACTTTTGGACAACAGTAGCTAGGACCATAAACATCTTCCCCGCACCCCCAACAAGTAAATCCTCTTCTCTCGTTTTGATTGAAGACCAACGGGTGTTCTTCATGACAAAAATGTTGAAGGTCCTCCATCTTGTATTATAAGATAAGATGCAGAGAAAACATGAAAGTTGTTGTTTAGAAAAGGAGTTAATAGATAGAAGATGGGAATTAGGTGGAGACAGAGACAGAATTAATTTGAGTTTAGGGATTTAAACAAAGATTAGATGGGGAATTAATTTGAGTATTTGGAGCTGTTTCACTTTTGGGTCTTAGCTTGCAAACATCACGTGACTGGGAGTTGGGTCTACTGGCTTTCACTTTTGGGCCTAATCACGTGACTGGGAGTTTGCTGTTTGGATTGTTTTGTGGGGGCGTGACACTAGTGTTTGATTGGGTCTTATAAAATGATTTGGGTTAGTCAAATGGGGCTACCCATTTTCCCAGGAGATGATATATTGAGCTACTGATTTGGTGTGATCTTTTAAATGGTTAGTCTATTTTTTATTTTATTTTATTAAGGGTAACAAATTGCAAACATAAGATACAACTTAAATTGTAAATCTACATTTATTTTGTATCTTTTAGAAAATTTACAAATATAAATTTCCAAAATTCAACATATGTGATATGTGTTAAAATTGATATAATGAATATTTGACAGGGAATTGGTTCAAAATAGAATAAAATTGACTATTACAAAAGTTATACAACTCAATAACATCTTTTAATAATAACATTTAATATTAATAAATCATGGCAACCTATGTGGACATAACACATAAGCAATTAAAACACCAAATTACCAATTCAATATTAACATTTAATATTAATAAATCATTAATTGTTGATGTGTTACTTCCATATAGGATGCTATGTTAGTTTGTAAGCATTTGGTTGTAAAATTAGTTGTATCCCTAGCATTATCTTTTGCTAAACCCAACATTAATTAAATATGATGTTACCAAATATTAAGGTGATATCATGATTTCCAAATATCAAGGTAATTAGGCATTAAAAACTTAGTAATTTATAAAAGAGCTCAAAATTATAGTTTTTTGTATTCTTAATAACAAATAACCTTATAGATTTAATAGTAAATGGCACCACGATTATTGTGAAATTTTGCGGTGATTAACCTATAATAGGTATTTAATAAAAACTTGGATTTGGAGAAAATAGGTGATTTATAAAAAGCAATTGAGTGATATCCCTTTAATCAAAGTTGCTTAAAAATATATCATTAATCAAACACATTTAACAATAACAATATGTCGTGAAAATATATTGTTAATTCAAGTGCAAAATTAGCAACTCAATAGGTCCAAAATATTATTGCATTTAACATCTATAAGACAATATTAAGCAAGCAAAACAACCTAGTGATTATGAATGGCAATATAAATACACACACATACAAACAAAGCTATAGAAACAAGTGTTAATACTTACATTAACAAGAATCCAAATTTGGCTTCAAAACACACCTAGGGAAGCTCCAAGTTAACCCCAATTTCAATTTTGTTAAAGCTAAGTTTTATGTGGAATGCACTTTCATAAGTTGTACTATATATAGAAAGAAAGAAAGGAAAGAAAAAGAGAAGAAAGTTGGCAAGGCATTTATGCCTTGCCAACTTAAATGTATATACTTCTCTTTGGGCAAGGAATTTATGATGCCTTGCCAACTTAAATGTATATACTTCTCTTTGGGCAAGGAATTTATGTTGCCAACTTAAATGTAGATACTTATCTTTCTCTTTTATCTAATCTCATTTTTTATCCATGTCCAAAATTTATACTAACATTCCTTTTAATTATATTACTTTTTGGTTTCCAAACATGTTCATACTAACATTTTATTTTCTCATTCATTTATGAGCTCTTATTTATGCATCTCTATCTAGGTTATACATACGTGAGGTTCTATCACCTTATTTTGTATTTGGATGATGAATTTGAGGTGGAATTTACTCAAACATTTAATTTGAAAATTTCCAATATTGACTTTCTTTATTAATGTTAACAAGAAATTAGGTAATTAAAAAAAAGTCTAGAATTTTAGATTTGATATTTCGAAGCATCCAAATTTGAAGATCAAATTCTATGGAGGAATGCCTCATTTACAAATTCTACCAACATTACAATTGTCATACCACCGACCAATCATTAATTATTGATCTCATGGATAAAACTACATATATGCTTTGGGCATCCAAACTTTTTAAAATGTCAAACTTCATGTTTATATTTCAATTTAATTTTGTACCAATATATCTTAGTTCTTATGTGACCCTTTAAAGTTTGTTTATATAATTGTTATTACTTTAGACCCTAATCTTGAAATTCTAGTTTCCCCCCTAACTAGTCATCATACTACTATCACCACCATTGTCATTGTTAATGTTGTCACCACTACCACCACGAAATCATTACATAAAAATTCAAAGATAAAAAACCTTCTTTTTTTTTTTGATAAATCGATACTTGGGGGAGAGAGGATTTGAACTTTGGACGTATTGAAAACATTGAAAACACCAAGAGGTGTCAGTTAAGTTACAAGGATGTTGACAAAGATAAGAAACTTCAACTTGATAAACACACTAGATTCATATGCTTTTCTTTATCTTATATGTTACCTTTTTTCTATATTTTATTATCTTAATGTTTTCATTCATTGACAAGTTTTCTTAGTCTCTTTTGTGATTCTTTCTTGATTTGAAAGAAAATAATTTATGACATTAAGAAGTCGAGAGAAAATAATAGAAACTTCAACCTGAACTACATTTATATTCCTTTCTTTATCTCATATGTCATCTTCTTCTTTTTCTTTTCTCTTATATTCTTATTATCTTAACATTTTCATTTATTGACAAGTTTCTTAGTGCCTTTTGTGATTCTTTCTTGATTTGAAAGAAAATAATCAATGACATGAAGAAGCCAAGAGAATTTAAGTAACTATACTTTTTATCTTTCCTAAGAATATATTCAATTGTTTCTAAATATCGTTATTCTAAACTTAAGACTTATCTTTCGTGTTCTTCAATCTCATATGGCATTCTATGTGCATGAAGCCATGTTGGGTTGGTTGAAGAGGGCCAAAGACATTTCACCACAATGACAGAAGTTTATGGCATAGAGCTAGAAATTGAACATTATGGTTAGGCCACTTTGAAGAGGCAGCGAGATTAGTGAAGAAAATGCCAATACAACACAAATATTTTACTAGGTTACTTAATTATTTTCAAAAAGTGCATGAAGCAGAAATCTTGACTTATGAACTTGAGTATATTATGCTGCATCCTTGGAGAATTATATCAGCATTACTTCCTTAATTAATTCCCAAAATGAACCTAAACAATTATGAATTATCCTATCTCTTTCACTCTCCTTATGTAGATATACTGTGAGCAAATTCAAAATGTTAATTGTAAGAGTCTAATGAGTCTCTTTCTCTACAATACTTTGGAAATCTATCAATTGGATTCCAACTGAAAATCAATTGATGCTGTAACTGAAATATTGAAGTTCTTGCACTATACTTTCTCACAAGTCATTTCACTCTCTTCAATATAATTTTTCCATCAAAATACATTTAGCTCACTTAACTTTAGCATTCTGGAACAGAAATGAATCAATATTCTGGAACCTGCATATCAAAATGTAGATTGCTAAGGAATCAAGTGCTCTCTTCCCTCTTTTTGCTTGAAAATAAGCCAATAAAAAGAATTTCGTCTCAGCAATGTTTGCTCACAAAATCATATTGGGCTTTATCAGCTAAAGCAAACCTGGAAAAACTATAGGCATGAAACATTATCTCTACAAATTATCAAATTTAGCTCACAAATAGCAGTTGTAACAACACAAAATTTCAATAAAGAAAAAAATCACATTTTTAATGAACTTTAAAAGGGTATTTTCATATAACTTCCAGCAAGACCAAAAGAACCTAATTTTGAATGGGAGAAAAGGAACCTTGATTTCTGCAAATTTAACATGCAAAAAGACAAACACCACTGCCAAAAACTCTTAGTAGAAAAATTAAAATAGAGAGTCACTATCACAAAAAGTCAAAAGGGTATCTAACTCACAAGCAAAGCTCAAGAGGTTCTTAACTTCAAGCAAACCCCAAAATCACAAATCCAAAGCAAACCATATCCAAACACTGCAACACATACACTCAGGGAGAGGAAAACCACAAATGCTCAAAAGGGTATACTCCAATCAACAATTCAACCAAACCCAATTCAGAAAAAAAACCTTAAAATGGTTAGCAACTATAGTATGTCTATCCAAATAAAGGGTAAATCAAAACATGGTTAATTTTTCATGTGATCAACACAGTTGAAACTTGAAACACAGAATCAACCAAATTAATGGAAAAACACACATAGAAACAATTTTATTTTTTATTTTTAAAGCTCCATTTTTTTTTTCTTTTGATAAACAATTGCTCAACTTCATACAAAGACACATACAAATCACTAGGAAAAAGACCCCCCTGCCCTCAAAAAAATAAAAAATCGTTAATGGGCAAGGAAGATTTACTGTGTTTAGGTCCATGAAAATCCACATAGAACTATTGAGTGCCATCATTGATCATCTCCACCTTGTAATCACTCATCAACCAATCTATCTATCAGTTTCTTGGTAAAGACATCTTATTTCCTTTCCTTTTTTCTTTTTCTTTTTTTGGTAATTTGTTGATTGGTAAGAAAGTTTTATAGGTTGGAAAACTTCCACAAACAAAAGGTTGAACCAAATCCAATTCAACCCAAACCTCAAAATCACAAATCCAAAGACTGCAAACACACACACACACACATAGGGAAAAGCACAAATGCTGAAGAGGGTATTCCAATCAACAAATTCAACCAAACCTAATTCCAACCCAAATTAAACAATCACAGAAACACATTGCAACACACACACACAGCACAAAACCACAAAAACTCAAAAAGGAGTATCCTCTAATCACTATTTCAACCCAATACACAATTCAACCCAGTACCAAAATCTCCCATCTTTGTGCCAATTCAGCACAACCCCATCACAAATATCCAAAACAAGAAACCACATGTTGTCCTTTACATTCAAAAGATCATGTTTATGGCATATCATCACACTGTGTTTGTTGTATGGTTTACCAATAGAGAAAACAAAAGAATAAAAAAATCTAAGTTTTGATTTTGTTCCATTGTCTTTGTCTGGTTTGTAAATGAGCAGAAAAAAGACTAGAAAGAGCGAAAACAAGAATTAAAATTTTCATCTCTGATCCACCAAAGTTTTTAGTGGAAAAAGGTTCCCTTCCTAACTAAAATGAGAGTGTTTTATGTTTACATAAACATGATTTGGTTTTTAGATAAATCAACCACATACCAAATTTTCATTATGCTAGCCATCTTATTCAATGGCTCATATCTAAGTCCAAGTTATACCATCTAATCCCCAATATTAAATTAAATTGGGAGAAGTAATTATTCCAAACCTTAATTTGTTATCACAAAGGAATACCCAGCGCAACATTCCTTTATTGGCTTAAACTGACAATAAAAATGGAGAAAGTCCTGGCTACAAAGTTAATCCATTGAGTTGGAAATAGAGCAATATATTGATGATCAAGTAGTTATTAGTTACATTTCAGAGTCACATAGAGAATTAAATATTTCAAGAAGAAATGGGCTCTGTGGCACAAAAGTGCAAGCACAAAGCCCATCCCATTTTTATATCTTTGAGTACGATATAAGACTTACAATAAAACATTAGGAAAAGAAAGAATTCAGTAACCCTTTTTCTCAGCAATGCCAACCTCTTCTTGGAGAGTGTCATAAAGAATCTCTACAAGATTAAGCAGGAACCCATCTGAACCATATTTCGCCAACTAGGAAATTGCCACAGGAAGATTATCATACAGCCCTAGTGGTATACTCACCTGTAGATATGCAGAAACAAATTTATCTGGTTTTTCAAAGAACTTAAAATAAACAAGTAAGGAAAAAGTAAGATGGTCATGTCTCACAACACACGCACACTGAGAGAGAGAGAGAGAGAGAGAAGAGAGAGAGAGAGAGAGAGAGAGAGAGAGAGAGAACTTGGCAGAATCCAGATACTCTAGCTATTGTTAGCAAGCAAGCCTTGGCACGAAAAGCTTCCAATGGAGTTGGATCACTATGGAGTTTTGGTGGTGGCCAAGGAACTGTGGGAATTGCATGGACACCAAAATCCTAAATAATAATCATTCAGAAGTGTTACTCAAGCTAGTGGAAAAGTTGATTTCATTTATTAGAGATGATGCCACTTTCCTTTGCAGATATAGGTTGCTTGTGAAAGCAAAGTGAAGCGAGATGCAGATATGCTGCACTATACTTCCTAAAAGTTACTCAATTTTGAAATACAAACATGGAGTCATAACTGTATGCTAAATAGGCTGAGCATGAAAACACTTTTCCCTTTTCCTATTTTCTTTTTTCAAATTTTATTTATCACATAAATGAATCGAAGCTAAATAGTATGAGCAACTGCAATCACATCACTACCTACTCCTAAAATTTGAATCAAAGAGAATTTGATTGAGATGTGTGTATATGATAGAAAGGACAGAATCTCTAAGTGTTGAAATTCATGTTTAATGCTTAGATAGCATTTGATTTTTTAAGTGTCTCTGTTCCCTTGACTAAAATGGTGTTTCTTTTTATGGAAGATAATGGTGTGTCATATTTAAAGGCATACCT
>OU015761.1:12722605-12771458 GCA_907173295.1 Fagus sylvatica
ACAATCAAGTGATCAACTAATTATATAAAAGTTAAATATGGCATTTTATATAATTCTCTTGTGCTTTACAAAGCACAACTACAATATTTGATAGCCAAGATCAAAATGAAGTACATAGTTGAATCAAAAATACCCAAAACCCAAAACGCATTAGAATGGTAAGTAATGAATTCTATGCCTAACATAAGAAATGCAACGCGATCTTAAGCGTAAGACTATCATCATTGTATGCAGACCTGTATCAGAGCTTGTATTTCCCTTCTCAACCAACTTTGGAGCCAGCGGTTTGGCTGAAGATACTTATGAGACTTCCAATACCGTGATACATTGAATATGTCATTTACAATACCTGATTGAACACACAGTTAACTGAAAAAGCATACATACAGGTAACAGTGGTTTAGTCAGGAAATAAAGTAACAAACAGATAGCAGTATGAAGAACCAATAAATAGAATGACAAGCAGCATAATACCTGGTTCAGTGTAATAGCACTGTAATCTATACTTGTGTGCTCTCGTTAAGAGAAAACTGCAGCACCATTACAGGAAGTAACATAAATAAAGACATCTAAGAAAAAAAAAACCTCAAAAGAAAAGAAATCAACAGGAAGATACCTATATCTAAAATCCTGATTAATGTAATGCCGTTGAAATGAACTTCCATCATATCCATGTAGTATAGACAAATTTTCTGTCTGCAAATTAGACAAAGAATAGCCATTCAAGTCTCAAGTAAAGATAATATTGTTGACACACATTCTAAACTGCCCTTTGCATTCTATTCCAGGCAGACAAGAGCATGCCTATAATTTTTACAACATTGAGGGCAGATTTTCAATTCTATTTGACAAGTCAAATTTGGAATGCATTATTGCTTTCCTTGAATGAAAATCTTTTAGATCAAAGTTACTCCCGGAAACTATTACCCAGAAATAAAATCGATTGGAACGCAATAGAAATGGAAAAAGAATTAGAACCAAAAAAAAGAAAAGAAAAGGAAATCTCAATGGAATGCAGAATAATTGGAAGAACAATAGAAAAAACTGAACCTTGCACAGAGGACATTTTACAGATGAAGGCGGGCGAGAGTGCTTGCCTGCAACCACTTTTGTCCACTGTACAATGCAATTGTAACAAAACTTATCTGTAACACAAAATGGGATGACTAGGCTTAATAAATAACTAAATATGATTTACTGCCGTAAATTCATGATTACAAAAAGAAATTAAAAAAAAAACTGTCTGTGTTCATTCCTTGCACAATTGGAAGATTTATATAAAGCATTCTGACTTCTTGAGACATAGGCAACATAATAAAGAAAACATATACATATGAGAAAGATATTCAAAATAATATTTTTCTGACAAGTAAAAGAATTTCAAAAGATATTCAACAAAAACATGCTCATGCTCTTTAATTTTTTGAGATTTCCCCAACACCACCACCACCATAGAATACAAACAGACACACATCTAATTATCCCTGTAATACCATGCATACCATACTCACAAAACACACACATACATACCACCATAAATAACCTTGTAATACCACTAGATATCTCAATGGACAATTGGCTGTTATTAGTTTCTTTTCAATAAGAAAGCTTTCAAACTAAGTAGATCATAAAACATAAAAAGCTATAAAGAGTTAAAATTGCATTCTTTTCTACTACATAGATTATATCAATTCTTGCAATTTTTTCACATGGGAAAAAATGAAACTTAAATCACACCCAAATCAAATTTCAACAAAAATAATCAAACGCACAACGAGAAAGCTCAAAAGGGTATCTTTATATCACAATTGGCAAGGTTTTTAAGAAACCCAACTCATGAAAATTGAATTAAAAAACAGTCTTTAGCTTTTTTCTCGGCAACCAAACAGAGAGAGAGGGAAAGAGAAAGAGAGAAAGGAAAGTACGGAAACATTTATCAAGGTATGACTCTTGAAGAATGGGTCCGAGGCAGATGGGACAAGGATTGGAATCCAGTGAAGAGTGAGAGATGATGCTCTTGTTGGCTTCTTGCTTCATTGTGATTTCTCAGAGTCCCAAAGCTACGAAATACACAATCTTTTAGAAAATCACAGAATATATCATTATTTATATAAAACCAGATTTTAATTAATTATAACCCTTTGACTAAAAAAAAAATGAAAAATGAAAACTCTAATTGGTAAAATGGTCATGAGTGTTCTATTTAAGAGATTTAGAAAATTTATTTTTTATAGTTTTACAAACACACATTAGAGGTCTCAATAAGTGGATGATCTATTTAATTGACACGTAGTGGGTTGGAGGAGAATTCATCCAAACTGGTTGGAGGTAAACTATTTTCATATATATCATAGGCAAAACTTCAATTCATCAAATTTTGAATTTGACCTTGTTCCTTGTTGGGAGCATATCAGCTGCAATGGCTGAATATGCAATACCTGCAATGTGGCCAATTGGACCAATAATAAAATGACACATAATTAAAAAAAAGGCATCAGTGCCACCTCAACAATCAAAACCCCCATCACAGACATTCTTTTTCCATAACCAAACAATCCCAAAACCCTTACCGAGCCGCCAGTCTCCACGGAACTATCTCCTCCACAACTCCGTCGGCCTCCATAGTCTCCGATTTCGACACCATGGCCGCAACGAAATGGAAGCTACCTATCAATAGCTTAACTACCAAAACTCAGATTCTATTTATTTGTAACCAAATAATCTCAAACCTCCAAAGCCAGGCAGCCACCTGCCCAAAGGCTCCGCCAATCTCCATAGCTGCCGGCCTCGACGCCATGGCTACCGCATTATCCTCCGCCGTGAACGATTCCCTCAAAGGGAAGCCCTCTGCCTCGATGTGAGGCACCAGCGGCAAAACAAAATCGAATCCTCCGCCGTGAACGATATCCTGACACTTCATGTACTATTCATCTTCCCCAGCTGTTCACTACCAAAGTCTCTAATTCCGATGACCACTTGATTCCTTATGGACCTTCACCAAGACCTCACGGGTGCGAAGGTTGACGTCTTTAATCTCAGAAGAGAACATCGTATAGGTAGCTTCCATTTCGTTGCGGCCATGGTGTCGAAATCGGAGACTATGGAGGCCAACGGAGCTGTGGAGGAGATAGTTCCGTGGAGACTGGCAGCTCAGTAAGGGTTTTGGGATTGTTTGGTTATGGAAAAAGAATGTCTGTGTTGGGGGTTTTGATTGTTGAGGTGGCACTGATGTGTTTTTTTAAAGGCCAAATTTCAAATTACATCCTTTAAGTTTGGTCAAAGTTCAATTTAGTCCTCTAAGTTTTGACCGTTTCAATTTAGTCCTCTAAGTTTGGTTTGATTTCAATGTAGTCCTCTAAGTTTTGACCGTTTCAATTTAGTCCTCTAAGTTTGTTTTCGTTTCAATTTAGTCCTCTAAGTTTGATTTTTTTTCAAAAACTTAAAAACAAAAACTAATAAAAATTATTTATAAAAAAAATTCGAGAAAAAAATAAAAAGTTAAAGGACTTAATTGAAACAAAATCAAACTTAGAGTACTAAATTGAAATGGTCAAAACTTAGAGGACCAAATTGAACTTTGACCAAACTTAGAGGACTAAATTGAAATGATCAAAACTTAGAGGACTGAATTGAACTTCAACCAAACTTAGAGGGTGTAATTTATAATTTAGCCTTTTTTAAATTATATGTCATTTTATTATTGGTCCAATTGGCCACATTGCAGGGATTGCATATTCAGCCATTGCAGCTGATAGTCCATATGTTGATAAGATCGACTGTTGCAATT
The DNA here is from genome assembly GCA_907173295.1 of Fagus sylvatica. Lineage (NCBI taxonomy): Eukaryota > Viridiplantae > Streptophyta > Magnoliopsida > Fagales > Fagaceae > Fagus > Fagus sylvatica. Next base: position 12,726,393 of record OU015761.1, read on the forward strand.
GCAGAAATCATTATTGCAATATTCATCTGTATAACAATTAAGAGAACAGATTCATTCGAGAAGCACATGCTCTCTAATGATGCAGCATTCCACTAGCCACTGGGGTTGCTAATTGCTATCGCACTGTCTATGTATATAGCTTGCCTATCAAAAGCAACAATAAAATGTTGGAGTCCTTGGCAGCCACTCATGGCATTAAACTTGACCTAGCTCCATAACTAAGACTAAAAAGCATCATTGATCAATGGTCTCTCGTATATATTTTTTTTCTCTACCTCTACATACTTGAGTGAAAATTCCTTAGTTGCACCCAAAAAAAATTAAAATTAAAATAAACAGAAAGAGTTTAATTTTTTTTTATTGATAAGTACCACATGTACACAATAATTGTTATGAAAAAAGGGGCAATGACGGAAAGATGGGGTAGGGCCCTGGCTTTTTAATTCCTCCTTATTGCCCAATTAAAATTATAAAGTAGATGTTAATATTCATTGGATCTCTCAATGTTTAAAGTAAAATTATACTGCTACTACTAATATAATATATGTCACTTACTCACCTTTTAATATTATTTTTTTTGTTATACTAAGAGACACATAACTCAATTGACATTAACCGTGGTCTCTTTTATAAGAAGAATTGGAATTCAAATCTCCTCTCCTTTCCAACCATCAAAACATAAAAAATAAAAAATCTTTTGTCCCAACCTACATCACTCAAATAAGGTGTATAAAAGCAAAAGCCTTTAATTTTTTAGGTCTTGTGGAGGAAAAATGTCGACTAACCCAAATTGATGGGACAATTTGGCTTTTATGGTTAGAAAAAAGAAGATGGCCTTGTAGGATTTCCTTGGTTAGGAGCTTATTGAGACCTCTACCGTGTGTTTGTCATGATCTACTTATAAGAATATACATTTAATCCTATTTTCACTAACTTTATTGTAATGATAGAGCGTCACGTAATTTTTATTGAATTTACCATAATTATAATGGTAAAATTAAGGAAACACTAACTTTGGTGCATTTACAATTTTTTAGATTAAAAAAAAAAAAAAAAAAAAAAAAACTGTTTTCAGATCTACTTATAAGAATATACATTTAATCCTATTTTCATAATTACTTATAAGATATACATTTAATTTGTCTTTCTCTTTCTATTTGATGGAAATAAAATTTCACAAGGTGAAATGGTCATTGGCAAAATGATGAATTTTGATTGGTTGAATTGGTAAAGTCATTGTTATTGAACAAGGGAGATGGATTATAGTTTTAACTTTATAACACAATTTTTAAATAATAAAACTTAGATTATTCATAGGGGTTATAATTATCTTCCAAATTATATGTAGTAATGTAAAAGATTATTGGTGTGTAGTTCTAATTATGTGACTTTTTAAACCAGTAATATATAGTCATATAACTTATTTAATAATTATGTTATTATTAAATGAATTATGTGATTAAATACATATGTGGATGATGTTTCAAATCATTATCCATAAGCATTTTAGGAATTTGAGAGAAAATTTGTGTTACATCCATATGCTTCCATGTAAGTTTATTAGAAAAATATAATGTATGGAAGTCATGTTTCACCTCTTGAATGTTGAATCTTTCATTGGTCGTATGCAACTTCAATAGAGCTATGAATTATTTGATACATTCAATTCAGTAAATTATCATTGTGTCATATGCTAGTGCTTTCTATGTTAGGTATACACGTGTGAGTAGAAGTATCATATGGAGAAAGAATATAGATGTTGATAAATTAATATAACATAACTAGACCCATACCTCATAAAGCTTAACCTTTTGGGTTAAGTATTGTCCATATATGTTCTATTACTTCCTCAATTAAAGGCTCTCCAAGGTATTATCTCTTCCCCCCACCCCCTAACAAATAGTGTCAGAGCCCATGGTGGTGTGAGGCAAGGTGACAAGGTTATAAAAGTTCCTTTCGTAGATGGAGTGAGGACAGGTCCAAAGTTGTAAATACCGTTTCGGCACCCGTTTCGATTTGGTCATTGGAATGGAATATTTAGGTACTGGTCAATACCGACGTTCCATTTCGGGTTTACCGCAATATATATATATATATATATAACACATTTTTAATACCATATAAAATTATCAACTCTTAACAAGTAAAATCAAATAATACAAATTCTTAAGTCCTAATATCACATAACAACTCAAAAAAAAAAGTTTTTGATTTTTGACAAAAAAAAAAAAAATTAACTTAAAAGTGTAGGAAATATCAATTTCGGCCGAAATGGCCCGGAATGACCCGGTATTTAATTTGAGGTGGAATAGGGGGTACCTCGTACTAGTTTGCATACCGATACGAGATATTCTGCCCGTTCCAGTGGAACAAAATGGTATCACCACTATGGACGGGTCCCTTTCGCAGTTAGAGCAAGGATAGTGGGTGTGTGTACTTGGAAAATGCCCAACAAAAGAGTGTACTTGAAAAAGGCCTAACAAGTCTAGATCAAAGAAGAATGACCTAGCACAAGGTTCTCATGGATACATTCATATAAAATGAGGAGTACGAGAATAAAGACAAATGGAGTAACTCCACAGAATAGCTCTCATAACTCCCCCCCAAAAGCCAGAAACTCACCGAAACTAAATGAGGAGACTAATCCAACAACCCGAGGGCAAACCTAGTTGGCTCTAATACTAAGGAAGAAAAACAAATAGGCCTAACTACACTGAAAAGAACTCTTGTAAGTGAAGGAATTGCCCATGACTTATAAAGTATACAACCCAGAAGCACCCTGACGATGTGGGATTCGAGAACAATACACATTTATTGTGCTCCGAGAGTAGTGAATAATTACTCTGCTTTATGACTTTGAATAATTAGGCCAATAAAATTCAATGAAGAAATAAATGAAGGCCATTAATTATATTCATGGTAAATAAAAGCCAAATCCAACGCATATACCTTTCTTAACCCATAGCCAGAACATCACATACTATGTTAATTTGCCAGTTAGGTGCCACCAGGGCTGACTCAATACATTTTAGGCCTAAAGTGAAAAAGTTATCTAGATTTTTTTAATATTTAAATATCAATTAAATATTATTTTTTAGTGAAACAATTTAGGGTTTCAATTGAGTTATATTTTTATTGGTTAAATATTTTGAAGGTCTTCTTAGACATGGAGGAAAGAATGCAAAACTCATCTATATTTTTTTCTTAAAAAGAAAAAAAATATCATCTTACAATTTTTTAGACATTTTTGTATAATTATGAGGGACTTTCTTGTTTATGTAATCCAGGGCCTTGGGTTCTTTGAAAAACAATTTGAATTTTCTTTTAAAAAATGAAAAAGAAAAACATTATTTTTATAAAAAATATCAAAGACTCAGCAAAATTACTTCACAAACCAAAAATTACAATGGCACTATAGAGGTTAAGCTTAGCTTGTCTTATGGTAGATTCTTATGCTGTATATAATAGTAGTACACAAATAAGATGTATCTACTAGGCCAAAAGTACAAAAACATAATTCTTTCATTGAGAACTTCTCACTAGCTAGCGCTTATGTATACACTCATTTTTGAAACCAAAATTGATCATATGTCTGAAATTTTGTTCCACTTACCTTTCAAATTCTTAAGCTGCTTAAGTCCAACCTTGGTACATATAAAACTGAGAATTCCAACTTTTCAACACCTTTGCTACCTGACCATCGCAATCCAATTTCTTGGTTATAGTTAAGATTCCTTTTCTTAACAATTTGTCGAAAAGGCTCAATCGAATAAGCAAACACTTTTCTTGCTTCTTCCAAATCATAACAAGCTGGCTGCTCCATCATTGTTGCATCAGAAAAAAATGATTTTTCCTTTCTAGGCTTCTCATAGAAAAGAGGTGTTGGTTTGAACCAAAACGACTCTTTCTTTGCTAGCTTTACCGGATACGTTTCATGAGTGTCAACATCATAAATTGATATTTCAACAGGAAGCCATGCTTCCAAAGCTCTATGGCTAGCCTCATTCAAGTTATGTAGAATGTGTTCTTCAAACTCCTCTGAAGGTGAAATCTTGAGGCTATCCCAACGAATATGATCTGTTGTAAGTCTAATCCTAAATGGCCAAGAGTTGCTACAAACTTCCTTACCCTTGTTGCTACCAATATCTTCTTCTATGTCACTTCCTTCCCTTGCCATTTTCTTCATCATGGAAATGAACTTGAGAAATGAAGCAAGAGAAAAGAAAAGGGTGTGGAAGGAATTGACCAAAACTTGCTTTTTTATATCTGGACAATGATTCATACCATTTATGTATCATTATAGTGCATTTTCCTTATCTGTGCTTCATCATGTATTACCAACATATGATTTCCTTATTAGATCATTCATGTTAAAGATTTTACCTTTTAAGAGTCTTTTTCTTTTTTGCCAGTTATATCATTAAGTGCATTTCATTAGCTTGCTCTGGTCCAACAATAGTATTTGCTGTTACCAACATTATTAACCTCAAAATAAGTTGTTAGATTGAATACAAGCCTTAGTATCTCGCTATCTGCTCTAATTAATGAAGCAATGGTTGTGGTGGATGATAAAAGACTTAAATGCAAATCTATAATGAGTTACTGGCCTCTTCTGCTTCTCAGTTGATTCTGCAGTTTTAATTCCAAAGTAAAGAAAATTGAGATTTGGTTGTATTTGACATGACAATGATGTGATTAACAAGTTACTGTTTTGGAAATCTGATGCAAATGGCTTCAGCAGATTCATATTGGGTTAGATTTCTCCTCACTGAGAACTGTAAAACAGAGAATTGACACTGCCAAACAAGCTAGGATCCTTGGTGCTGGAGGCTTCCACTAGCCTCTGAGCATTCAATTGCTACAGGCCCGGCATAGGCTTTAAATGAAGAGCATGCCATATCGAAATTCAACTCTTCGTTCTAGTTTAGTCAAATTTAAATCAACTAAATCTGAATACAATTAGTCTAGAAATTTGACAGCTGCGGTTGATGCCTTATGACATATCAAGTTCATGACAGTGATCAAGCATATTATAATGGTAGCCTAAACATTGGCAAAATGTAGTACAACATAATAAAGACAGGTTCTTCCTTTGATTCATTCTTCCATGAATTGCCAAAAAGAAATCAAGTTCATCGAAGTTCAAGATTTAGTAAACTGATTGTTCAATGTGACTTTTCAAATCAATGACCTTGAAATATTGCAATTTTTCTTTCAAAGCCAAGAAAATCATGATTGGAGGAGCTTGAAATATCGCAATCATTCTGTTAAAGTTTGAGATTAAAAGGCACTCCCATGTGAGCCTATTGATGAAAAATTGGTGTCAACATGATGTGGTCCAAGCAAAGTTACACTGGTAAAATTTGGATAGATTCAGGCCAAAAAACTTTACAGCCTTCAAGGTACACGAGAGTGGAGGGGAAGACGACTTTTCTTCTAAATGTCACATGGTAAAATAAGAAAATACTTCGAATTCAATAACCGGGAAACCAACAAAGGGAAATCATGAGCGGTAGATACCAGGCAAAAGATGATTGCAGTAAGTAAGTAGGGACTGGAAAGACAAAAATATGTCAGTAAAACTTTCTTCCAAGGCACTGCCCAGTGCCACAATTGAATTATAACTAGAAGGTCCAATCAAATTGGCCTTTTTCCTGTGGAACAAGACTCTTAAAAAATACCAACTGCTTATATATTATTCATGGTAGTTGGATCACTTTGAATTGCTAAAAAACCAATTAGGTGTCAGAAAATAGAAGAAAACTCAGCTATTCACTAACTTGTTATTCCTTCTTCAGAGGTGTGGATCATTTAAGTAACAACACCAAGTCTACTTTTAAAATTTACTCAAAGTTTGATATGGCTTGCATTCAAGCAGTTAGTATTGTGTTCATGAAAGTATTGAAAAAAAAAAGAACATAAAGAAAGTAAAATGGAGACCTAGAGATGTGACACTTAAAAGTTAAAAGAAACATTTTTTTTTTGTAGAACATCTGCATATATGATATTTAAAAGTACACAATTATTCCAAAACCTAGTAGTCAGAGCCCTCCTAACCTAAAGTGTTTATCCCTTTTCTTGCACAGCCTCTGTGTTTTGAATTATCACTGGAACCTAGATGGATGGCTAAAGAAAAAAAAAAAGAAATCAACCTATCAAAAACCTATCAAAAACCTATCAGATTAATGGCCAACTAACTCAGGCACTTCTACCCATCCAATTTATTGGCAAAATTAAGATAAATTTAAAGATCTGTTCTTAAAATAGACCCAAGGAAAATATTTAAAGCATCCTTTTCTTTTTGACAATTATTTTTAAAGTATATTTTATTATTAATTAAACACTGATTTTTAATTCGGCACATGATTTATGAAGGTTGTAACTATCACCAACCGTTTGCATCCTTTTCCCGCGTTTCGAAGACCAATATGCTTGTACATCCATGTTTAGAAAATGAATTTCTAAAACAAACTATCACCAACAACAGAGTGAAAATTATTGGTCACAAATCCTTTATTTATATATAAATACTGATCCACCTATATCTCCGATTTGGTATGAAAACTGAGAATCAGACACTGTGACCGAGAAAGAAACAAGTCAAGTTTAATTTAATGGGAGAATTTTCAGTATGTGAAATATTTAAGAAATCTTTAATCTATATCATAATGTTTATTTAATTAAGTTATCCTAAAACATATTATTGCTTACTTAAAAAATAGAAGATATTACTTCTTTTTTTTTCAATTAATTTTATTGAATTTTTGTATTTTCAATTAAGGCTATTAATTAACATTGACATGATGAATATTTGATGGGAAAATTTTATGAAGTAATATTAATCAATAATTTTTTTTGCGTTATGAGAACTATTGGTCCCTAATGTTTGAATTGATTCCTAACATTTAAAAAACGTACACTGTTGATCCTTATGAGCACTTTTGCGTTATTGGTCCCTAAATCGCACCATTTAGGGACCAATAACGCTCACTTTTTGTATATGTTGCTGACAATTGGAAATCAATAGGATGGTTGCTTTTGTTGTCACCTTTTGTCATATCAAGATGCTTATGAACGCTAATACCCAATTAACGCAAGGTAGATAAGCTAGATATCGTTTTAGTTAAACGTAAATCATTAAATCTATGAGTAGCACTTTGATTTCACAAGGAATAATTTGAGAATCCACCAAATGAAAGAGATAAAATTATAGGAATTTTATTGATTAGATTTTTTTTTTTTCCTTTCGTTTTACAACTTAGAGTCAATTTAAAGGAGCAAAAAACTTTATTTTTTTTAATTTATTTATTTTTTGATATTATGATAGAAATCTTAATTTAAATTCACACACACATATATTTTGGGGATCATAGGGATCGAACCCACATCCTCATAGAGAGGTGGGGAAATAAAATCTAACTCCTACTAACATACTGCAACAACTAAACCCCAAAATTTACCCTACTACTCATTGGTGGAATTCAATTGTAGCAATAAACAGTATATTAATTAGTAGGAAGTCTTCAAATTTACATGAGATCTCAAATTGAAAAGCAAACTTGAATATTAGGAATTAGTTGAATACATTATTCCAAACCTACTAACAAGTAAAGAATACCAGCAGACATCACTCTTTCGTACAAAAGAGAAATGCATATATGCCTCATATAGGAAAGTAATGTACTAAGATCACGCGAGGAAACTCCAACTACCAAGTAAAGAATGGTTTTTGGGCAGTACAAAGAAACTTGCCTTGCAAATTGAAGCAAAACGTATGGCAAAGAATCTATTAAGAAGACAAATCAAGCATTGCTCCAGAGATGAGAATAATTTGATCAAAACTCTTCAAAAAGAAAAAGAAAAAGTAACAGCGAACTGATTAAAAAATAACTAGCTTTACATAGAAGAACAACCATGATTTTGTACGTACAGTAGCCTCCAAAAAACAAATATATGCAGGTGATGTTATGTTATATTTGTATAAGGATGGTATATATGTACAGCTTGAGATTGGAAATTATGATTCATTTTATGAGATATGTATGTTATAATTTTTTTCTCCTTAAATATTAAGGTTGAGATTGGAAACTATGATTTATATTTATATGCTATAGTTAGCCAAATTTTTGAGTTGTTGTAAAGGTGGATTTTTTAGATTAAAATTGACATTTGGGCTGGCCCAATCCGACCCAAATGAGTTCAGTCCAAACCGCAAGACCGCACCTACACCGTACCGCACCAAACCGCACCGCACCATGCCAAAACCGATCTTAATAGATGCAAGTATAGGTGCATGTAACATGTAATAAGAAAACCGCACTATAAGGTGTAGATAAATAAATCCGAAGAAAACCGCAATGCATTTCACCAATTATATCCCTAATTATAGTTTATCAGCCCTTTGTGTCCCGAAAAGGCCATAGCAAAAGCACTTCGTGTCCTAAGTGAATTCACCTAACTCCTTTGCTCTAAGCTTAATAAGTCCATTTCATAACATTGAGAGATGCACAACTTTTTGCGTGTCGCATTAAGCCTTTATTATGGGCTGTCATAGAAGTTATTCACACATCACATTTAACATTTATGTTTATTTTATTTTTTGTATAATATGCTTTATATACAATTGCTATTGCAAAACAAAATCTATTACTAATTTGATTTTAAATGAGTATGTCTTTATTTTTAAAGGTTAAAGCTATTGGGTGAATCTATTATTAATTTTGTTACAAACAATGAATAAAATATAACAAAAAATTTATGTGAAGTCACAAATGAACAAAAAAGACGTCTTGGTTAAAGTTATTGCTTAATGCCTAAAATTATATTAAGTTGGCGGGGGTCTAATAATCCAAGTACCCTACTAACAAACAAGTTGGACTTCTTAAGCTCCAAATGCTTGGACAACTAAGCTTTAGGCTCTTTCAATTTCGTCTGGCCCATTTGAAACAATCAACATGTGCCTACTACCTAAGCTCACAAATCTTACCACCCGAGGCCTGTTTGGGATGCTTGGGAAAATGATGTAGCCTTTACTGCTTTCTAATGAAGTTGATGTTTGATTATCAAAAGAATATAGTCTGAAATCAAGTAAGGGTGAAGTGATTTGGTAGGTAAACGGTGACAAATTTTGTGGGTTTGGTCACGAAACACCCATGCAATCTTGACATGTCAGTGGTGAAGCCATAAATTTTTACAGTAACCTATATTATATAGGACTGGGAGATGATACTTTTTTGAGAATAAAACATCTTCTTCATATTTAATCAAACTATGATTCTTTTGTTCCGTGCACAACAACAACAACAATAACAACAAAAAAGAAAAAGGAAAAAATGAGAAACAATTACACATGGAACTTATGCTCATCGACTTAGATTTATATATATAGTTCATTTTCTCTTTTATCAAATTTTTTTACTTTAGGGTTAAATACATTATTGATCTTAACGTTTACATAAGTTGTACGTTTGGTTCATAATGTTTGAAACGTGCACAATTGATCCCTAAAATTTCAAAATCGTGTACTATATATTGGTCCCTATGGAGATTTTTAGTTCCTTATTGTCAAAAAGTAAGCACAACTTGTTAACACCATAAAATATTTTTAATATATATATATATATATATATATATATATATATATATATATATATATTGCATATATAATTTGGCCACCATAATGTATAAATTTGGCAGCCATAATTATGTGTGTGACATATAAAAAATGTGTCATTATAGTGAAGCACTAAAGTCATTTACCACACTTCCACTTTTCAAGGGTTAGTGGGATAGTTATAGGCTTGAATGATGGAAGCACTATAGCCACTTACTACACTTCCATATTACATGGGTTAGTAGAGTAGTTATTGGCTTGCTATTTTTATGGGATTTGAAGAGAAATCAAGGCTTGAATGTAACCGTTGGATTTAGCTTGTAAATAGTGAACCCAACTACATTAAACACACACACACCCCCAAGCAAACCCAAATAGCACTTGTTAGATTAGTTAAGAGAGCTTTCGATTAATTGTAGCTTCCAATATTTCCTTTACATGTTTGTAAGTACTCTTTCAATTAATTAAGAATGTCTTGTTTATGGTAATGTTACTTTATTTGACGTTCTCGATCGTAGTATGTTTTACTTTAACTTAGGCGTTGTTACCTCGATTAGCAATAGTTACTCTAGACTTAGCTTAGTTAGTTAGTTTAATTAATTAGTGACCTTAGCTTGCCTCGATTAGCTTAAATTAGCTTTGTTTAATTAATTAGTAACCTTAGCCTACCTCGATTAGCTTAATTAGTTAGTTTAATTAACCAATTAGTTACTTTAGACAACTTAGAACTAGTTAATTTAATTAGATAATCCCTTAGCTTAATCAATTAGCTTAGTTAACTTAATTAATTTCTACTTTTCTGTTTACTTCCATTAGCTTAATTACTTTCATTCTCTTTTCTTACTTGCATTTTATTTTAAGTCCTTTGGACAAAGGCAATCACCAAGCCTGTCAGCCTTTTAGATCGAAGTCAGATTGTGGTTCTAAGTTTGCTTTAAGCATTAGACCCACGATCGAGCATAGTTATTTGTTTCCTTCAAACAAATTGGCGACTATTCCTTGTAAATTCTAGTTTGGCAACAAACACAACTGGTCCTTAAGGTTTCATAAAATGAGTGTTATTGGTTTCTAAATGGTGCGATTTAGGGACAAATTAATATTTTGCATTCAAAATGTGTATTGAACAAATGGGAATGGGAGCACTACCTCCATACAAATTAAGCTTCTAAAAAACCCTAGATACACTAATTAAAATAAGGTGGCTTGTGCTTGTCACATGCTTTAGAAAAATATGCTCAAAATATAATATAAAGTTGTACAAAGCTTAACTTATTCAACCATTTTTAAATTTGAAACTTTAATTGTTAGGTCCTATACCCTATTTTGCATTCAAAATGTGTATTGAACAAATGGGAATGGGGGCACTACCTCCATACAAATTAAGCTTCTAAAAAACCCTAGATACACTCGAAGTACTTCGAGGACATTAGAAGAATATACTAGCTAGTGTTACCTCTTTTTTATAGGTGATAGGCCATAGCTTGACTTTGTTAAGATTCCCTTTTCTATGATTGCTCCGATGGTCCGGATTATATCTACTTGCCCTTTAAAAGTTCTTGTGCTTTAATTTATTTCTTGAGTTCTTCATTTTCCTATGGATTAGGATGGTTTCAACTTGTTATTTGGAAATTGGAATAGCCACGCTCGATGAATAATGATAGAATAGGTTCAATAGGCCAAATCTCCTTGCATAAAAATATATGCAACTGCATACTACTTTTTTGCACATCTTGTTATGCAATTGCATACTTCTTTTTTGCACATCTTTTCATAACAATAATATAAAGAGAATCTAAATGGAGAAGATCCTAATTACATTCTTATAGGTTTTCTTAGTTTACATAAAAAAGATTGAACTCTTTAACGAGAATTATTGTTTTTCTTCCACTAAACAAAAATTGTGGACATTGATTAGTAGATGCGGTTGATAAGAACAACCTTATCAATCTAATAAAACTTTCAAAGGATATGTATGGACATTTTCTTTATTATCTTCACTATCTAATTTTATAGTTTAGACCATATAATGATATATAATTATTCAAACATTATGCTAGTACGTAACTTTGTTTCTACATGGACAAGGGAATTTATTATTATTTTTTTCCAGGTGCATAGTTTAGTTTATATGTATTTTTCTTGAAATCAAAAGCTAACCTATGATTATTGTAGTTGATGTCCCTTTTTTTTGTCGTTTCAAATTTTCACTTCGTTTTCAAATGGGACCATAGTCCAATGGTATTATCATTTTGAACAACTAATAGATTCAATTTAATTGTTATCGTAAAAAAAAAAAGAGTCTATTAGACTTTCAAATGAAACTCTTTTTTTAAGTAGTTTTTATTTACACCTTGGGAATTTGTCTATGAAATAGTTCTTGGACAATATGAGATCCTACATGCATATTACTCCCAAATATTGTCATCATTACTGTCCAAGCCCAAACCCACTACATGGTTATAAAGCCCAAGAAGTATGCTGCAATGCTATAAAGACAAACCCCTAAACACATAGGATATGGCCCACTCCCTCTGGCCCTTTGGGTAAAGCAAACATGGGATATGGTTTCACAAAGTTAATCAAAGCTCTAGACAAAAGTGCTATCGAGATATTGGGCCCTTGTGGCGTCTTGTACACGTTCCAACTTCCAATGATTGGAAAAACAAAGACGTCAACTAAAGTGGATTTCTTGCGCGGCCCCCTTTTGGAATTTTGTACACAATTTGAGGATTTGACCAAATGAATATGTCAAGTTAAAGTAGATTTGTTGTTCAAAGAGAATGTTGTGATTGGTGGCTACCTAGATTATGACTATATCTATGACTGTTAGCTAAAACAATTCAACAAGGGACACAACTTTTTTTTTTATATTTATTGAAGTGAGAAATTGTGACTTGTGAGTGATTAATAATCAATATTACAGGGATCACCACTAGTATTACTTTTATTTTCTACCAATCATCACATGACATAATACTAAATTGTAACAAAGATTGTTTAATTATTTGTAGTCTAAGACTTACTCTAACTAAAAATAGGCGATGTTCTAAATATAATTTCTCCTCTCCATCATTATTCTTCTCAACCCCATTGGATTATTAAAAATATCATTTCTAAAATAAAATCTGTACTTTGTTCCTTCTTAAGATGGTTTGTTTATCATACTTAAAATAAAAAATAATAACAAGTTCTTAAGATGGTTTGCTAATATTGATTATTTTTTCATATCATTTTATCGTTTGCTAAAATGAGCGCTATTGGTCCCTAGGGGCCAATGGTGCACGTTTTTTAAACGTTAAAGACCAATTATGCACGTTTTTAACGTTAGAGACCAACGTGCAACCTGCGTAAATGTTAGGAACCAATAATATATTTAGCCCTTTATTTTATTTTGTATTGTATTCCTATCCAAACTCCAATTTAACATTTCTTTTTTCCTTGAACATTTCATACGTACTAACATTTTATTTTCTCATTCACTTATGAGATGTTTTTTTACCCATCTCTCTTCAAGTTATAAACATATGAAATTCTATTGGCCAAAAAACATTATTGGTCTCTAATGTTTGAAACGTGCTCAATTGGTCTCTAACATTTAAAAAGTGTATAGCGTTAGTCCTTGTGAGCACTTTTAATTTAGTCCCTAAATTTTTTTTAAAAAATGAGTATTATTAGTCCCTAAATCGCACCATTTAAGGACCAATAGCGCTCACTTTTTGTATATGCTGTTGACAATTGGAAATCAATAGGATGGTTGCTTTTGTTGTCACCCTTTGTCAAAAGCTAGTCAAACGTAAACCATTAAATCTATAAGTAGCACTTTGATTTCACAAGGAATAACTTGAGAATCCACCAAATGAAAGAAATAAAATTATAGGAATTTTATTGATTAGATTATTATTATTATTTTTTCATTCGTTTTACAACTTGGGTCAATTTAAAGGAGCCAAAAAACTTTATTTCTAAGCAAAAATATTTCAAAACAAATTCTATTTAATATAGTACAATAATAGGACTCTAATTTGACTAGGAAAATTTTAAAAATACCTAGAAACATACTAACATACTGCAAAAACTATACCCCATAATTTATCCTACTACACATTGGATACCACAAGGAATTCAATTGTAGCAATAAACAGTATATTAATCAGTAGGAAGTCTTCAAATTTACATGAGCAAACATGAAAATTACGATTTAGTTGAATACATGATTCCAAACCTACTAACAAGTAAAGAATACCAGCAGACATCTCTCTTTCCCACAAAAGAGAAATGCATATATGCCTTGCAAGTTGAAGAGAAAATAAAAGTAAGAGATTCTCAGCTTTCATATAGGAAAGTAATGTACTAAGATAAACTCCAACTGCCAAGTAAAGAATGGTTTTTGAGTAGTACAAGGAGACTTGCCTTGCAAATTGAAGCAAAACGTATGGCAAAGAATCTATTAAGAAAACAAATCAAGCATTGCTCGAGAGATGAGAATAATTTGATCAATTTTTGAAAGAGTACTACATCAAAACTCTTCAAAAAAAGAAAAAAGAAAAAAGAAGTACAGCAAAATCGATTAAACAAATTACTAGCTTTACATAGATGAACAACCATGATTTTGTACGTACAGTACCCTCCAAAAAACAAATATTAATGTAGATATTTATTAGTTAATTTTAACTAGCTTATTTCAGAAATTAGACTAGTAGCTCTCGTTGGCAACTTGAATTCTTTAGCACGATAATACTTTTGCTTCAAATAATAGGGATTTGTTCTAGTAATATTTCAAAAACAGGACGATTAATTATTACTTAAGCTTCCCCCCTTCAATTTTCTTTTTCTTTGAAAATCATAAGCATCATATTGATCTAGAAAAGAAAAGGAAATAGGATTATTTTCACTGTCCAAATGCTCTTTCATAAAATTATATGGTCTATAAGATTTCTTACCATTATTCCTGAATTCATAAAACTAAGAAAAAGGAAAAGTAAAAATAAAATAAAGAAGGAATCTATGGTCTATAAGATTTCTTACCATCTCTTCCGATTCTTTCCTAATAATCAAGAAATTAAGAAAGGAGATCAAGACAAAGACATTTTGAAGAACTACACTTCTTTATATTTGCGTAGAATCTACTCAATTATTTCAAAATTTGATTATCCCAAACTGGAAGGTTATATCTCATATGCCTTAACCATGTCAAACATTACTAATAAAATCAGTTACATTTAACAAGCATAAAATCAATTTTTTTTTTTTTTTCATTATTATTGTTTATCAACACTTTGTGTCTTGAAAAGGCCGAATTCACCTAACTCTTTTGCTCTAAGCCTAATAAGTCCATTTCTCAATATTGAGAGATGTACAACATTTTATTGGGTATATACGTGCAAGTGGAAGTTCCACATGTAGAATAAGTAAAGATGTTGAGGAATTAATATAACATAATTGGGCTTAAACACATAGGCTAAAGCTTTTGAGTAAAATAGTATCCCTATATGTTATATTAACTCCTTAATTGGAGTCTCTCCTTAAGTATTATCTCCACAACAATTGATATCCTAGGAAAAGAGGTCTCGAACCCGACAAAGAGGGAGTGAGTCACATGTGAGGGGCCTTTATTATAGGCTATCATAAGTTGCTACAAACTTCCTTACCCTTGGTGCTACCACTATCTTCTTCTATGAAACTTCCATCCCTTTCCATTTTCTTCATCATGTAAATGAATTAGAAGTGAAGCAAGAGAAAGAAAGGGTGTGGAAGGAATTGACCAAAACTTGCTTTTATATTTGGACAACGATTCATTCCATTTATGTTTTCATTATAGTGCATTTTCTTTATCTGTGCTTCATCATGTATTACCAACATATGATTTCCTTATTAGATCATTCATGTGAAAGATTTTACCTTTTAAGAGTCTTTTTTCTTTTTTGTCAGTTATATCCTAAAGTGCATTTCAAATTTTCAATAGCTTGCTCTTATACAACAAAAGTATTTGCTGTTACCAACATTATGAACCTCAAGATAAGTTGTTGTCAGATTGAATACAAGCCTTAGTATATCTGGCTATCTTCTCCATATCACAATAATATCCTAATTAATGAAGCAATGGTTGTGGTGGATGATAAAAGAATTAAATGCAAATCTATAATGAATTATAGTTAAAATCAAGTAAGCCTTCTCTGAGTTCATAAATTTGTTAAAGAGAAGCTCTAGGCATTGATAAATTGAAACTTTTTTTTTCTTAGACAAGCTGAGAAGAAAATAAATTATCTTGCACCCATAAAAAATGATCAGGCATCGATTTTATCAAATTTGAAAACCCAAGACTAGTCAATTAAGTTGTACCATTAATTCATCCAAAAAAAAAAAAGTTGTACCATTAAATTTCCTTTGCGAGGATGGGTTTCACAACAATCTAAGTCTTAAACAGTAGATTTCCAACTAATTTTGAATAATTTCTCATGCTAATCCAATTGATCTGCTCTGATTTGGTTAATTTGTTTCTATAAGTGGAATGGAAACCTCTAGATTTGTTAAATTTGAGAGATCAAGAAAATAAACATTAGTTATAATCGTGCTAGTATTTTTTAAGGGGTAAAACTTAAGTATAGTTCCTTAGGTTAGGTACATTAGGTTCCCCAATTGAATTCAAACACATGGTTGCATTAATCAATGAAATACAAACAATGTTATCTTTTCCAAGAATATTTAAATTCAATGTATTTGAATTCAACTAGGAACTTAATGTACTTGACCTAAGGAATTGTATCTAAAATTTACCCTTTTTTAAGGATTTGCGGTTTGACCAGGAAAATGCACACGCACCAGATATAATTAGGAAGCTACTGCATGTGTTTTGGCTATGTGAAATTATTCAGTAGATTAGATAGAGGTTTTCCATGTGTTTGGTTTATATGCATGGTCTGATAGGTTTTGCAAATACCTCAAGCCCATTTACAAGGTTTCCCATTAAACTCAAGATAGATGAGAAAACAAATCCACTTAGGTCCATGTGTTTGGGCTTTGTATATTTTTCAAATAAGAATTTTGATAGGCCCATAGATGTGAAAAAAGCATCAACGATGGCTAAAAGATTAAAGATCTCTTGACCACAATGTAGCTATTATATTAGAGAGAAAATGCAACCATCATAAGACATATGACATAAATGAATAAATAAAAATTGGCCATGGTGATGAAAAAATATTAAAAGAAGAAGCAAATTCCTAAAAAATAACAAGCCCACACTTCAATTTCAACAAAGTAAAATCAAAGATCTAACCAGGAATATTTTTTCTTCCAAAGCTGAATTTTCCCTTCTAATTGGTGCATCCCTTCACTTGTCTTTGTAGGCCCCTGGCCAGTTTGGCCCAGAAACAACTATGAGCCAACTCCAACATTTTAGATATGGGTGAAAAGCGTGGACACAATGGACCTAGCACCATGATAATATATATTTTCTACAATCTCATCCACTTATAGAGAGAGACACTAAACCACCTTTCTCCATTTGTGTCACTTTTATATTGCATTAAAGAAAATGGTTCAATTAATGAAATAATCTCTTATTACAAAAATAACTAAATAAAACTTGTCCCAGCCATTCAGTAGTTTGATCTTTTGTTCTTACGTGAACAAATGATAAGAACTATCCATTATGGGGGTGTGCTGCCCTTTTATAAATTGCATATAATTTGTTGTATCAAGTTTGAAAATCTAAGAGAGCATAGAATACATTTAGGCCAAAAGAAGCTTTGGAATAAAAAGATGTCATTAGTATTTCAATATTCTCCTCCTTTTGGTTCCCCTAGTTGAATTTCATCCCTCACTACAAATCTGAAATATAATGTGGTTACTAGTATTTTAATATCCTCCTCTTTTTAGTTCCTCTGGTTTAATCTTATCACTCACAACAAACAATAAAGACACTTGACCCAGTAAAAGACAGTCAACCATTAAGAATTAAAAGTACTTCTATGAATAAATCATTAATGCTAGAGACAGGATGTTGTGTTGGAGTCTCATTGGAGACTCAAATTGTGTCTTTTGCAGAAATGCTTTAGAAAGCAGGGATCATTTATTTTTTGATTGCTCTTTTACTAAGAGAATATGGGTGTCAGTAATGAGGTTATGCCTTGTTTCAAACCCGCTCTTCTCTTTGGAGGATTTGATTGAGTGGGGTTCTTCAAACCTAAAAGGTAAAGGTATGAGGTCCAATATTTGTAGATTGGGTTTGTGGGCTGCTGTGTATCATATATGGCTGCAGCGCAATGCTATTATTTATGGGGGACATATCAAAACTGAGGAGCAGATCATCAAGCTCATAAGGAAGGATGTCAAAGCAAGATATGAGACTATGCTTTCCTATTGTGATTCTATCCTTAATCGGGTGCTTTGTTGTAATTGGGGAATTCATTCTTCAGTGCTACGTAGGAAAATGTAAATTTTGCTTTGTTGTAGACTTGAAGTTGCAAAATTTTCTTTTCTTTGTTTTTGTGCTGCTGACCTAGTCTGTAGGTCTTTAGCTTGTTTGCTAGTGTGGCTAGCTTGTCTTTTTGTAGGGGTTCTGAGGCTTTTTTGTCTCTTTGTTTGTATTGGTTGTTTGATTTTTAATAATATTCTTTCAGATTCATAAGAAAATAATAATAATAATAATAATTCTCTGTAAGTTTCATTTATATTTGTTACTTTTAAAATTATAGAATTTAATTTAGAACAAGAGTCTACAATCCCCCACAAAAATGCTCACCCCTTTTCAGATATTCTTGAGAGAAGCCAAAAATCATCTCTCACGTGCTCAAATGTCATATTTCAATTTCCGTAGCCAAGGACAGGTAAACATCTCACAAACGTCAATCTCAACATAAATCAGCATGCACCTTCTAATGTAATATTTAGTAGAAGAATAATATCCATATGTCACAACTCACAAGTCACAACAACACAAAACTTCCATCAAACTATCTTTTATACTGTCAATACTTGGACATGCTCACATAACAACATTTTATGTATCATTAATTAAACTGCCCAAAAAAGTTGCCACCCACTACCTAAGAGCCCAAATTACATAATCATTCATGGGTTTGGGTCATTTGCAAACTGACCTTCTGGGATTTCAATTTTGTAATATAACTACCTGAGGTTTTTAAATTAGTGAAATTGATCCCTCTAAGTACTTTTTTTGTTAATTTTGATAACAAAAATTAGTCACGTGCATTACACATGAGTTTATAATAATGAACTTTTTCTATAAACTTTTTCATTATGTAATTGACGCAACTTGAGTCTTGAAGTTACCAAGACCTTTTTCAAACAAGTAGGATACACCCAAAACACTACCCACAGCCCCAAAATAATCACATCATCGGCAACCAACCAATGTCCCAACACCGAAACATACATGCACACCCACAACCAGTTCCAATCTTGTTCAAAATATCCTGCTCATCCTGTAGGCATCACGATTGGTAGGTACAATGAAGTATATAGTAAGTTGCTTATAAAATTGAAATCCAACTTTAATAAATGTGAGGCATGAAACAACAATCCTGATAAGCTTCATTGAAAAAGGACCAAAAAAAGAAAGAAAGAAAGAAAGTTACCGGTAAACTACATAATGGACAAGTTAAGAACACATTAGATTCAATAATAAAGAACTAAGACCCAACCCAAAAGAAAAATATAAAAATTCAAATTACAATCACATTTGCCCTATATGTAAACATTCATTGTGGATTCTGAAATTACACCTGTCACATTGATAGATAAACTCTTCACAACGGTTACCACAACTTCGATATTGAGGGTGATCTTTAGTTTCCTCAATGAAAGTAAAGAGGTGTGAGTGACAATCAAATGTGTAAGTACCTCTAAACTTGCAATTTGGGTATTTTCCAAGAATACATTCAGGATCAACAGGATAAATACAATCTACATAGTAGTAGAACAAATGCTTTGAGTCTCATTCTTCTTCGCAAATATCACAGTAATATTCACCAGAATCATCTTTAACAATATAACAAAGAGTGAAGGGATGCTCATGTTGTATGTACCTTGTGGTATGTGGTAGTGTAGCGTATTTGAAGTCTTACAAGTGGTACAACAAAATATTACGTATCTTTCATAATTAAAACAACCGCAATTCTATTTATGGGTTGTGTTGGAGAGGAATTAGTGCCTTTAAGATGGAGTGTAAGTGGGTGTTAATGAAGCGGGTGTCGTTCTTTTCTTGGTAATCAACACAGAATTTATGAAGAAAAATGCTACACTTGGCATAACCATAAAACGGTGGGAGAATGGCTCGTATGCACCCATCGCATATTTCATTATTCATAACCTCATCAGTAAGTTTTAAGTCATGCTTATTGTTACCCAAATATCAACCTAAGAGGGGGGGTGATTTAGGTTGAGGCAAACTTTTTAGATTTAAATGCGGAATTAAAAACTATTTTCAATTAGCAAAAACAAATTTAAGAACACAATTCAATTGCAATAAGATATGATAGAAAATCAAACACAAGCATATATAAGCAATTGAATAAGTAAGAGATAGAGATAGAGAAAATCAAACACAGTGATTGTTATCGAGGTTCGGCTTCCCCGCCTACGTCCCCGCCTCAAGATCACTTCTCGAGGATTCCCAAATTCACTAATTTGACAATCTTCTTTCGGGTGAAGATCAAGACCGTTACAAATCTTCTTTACACGGTGAAGAGTAACCACGAGTGAAAAATCCTTTTCACTCTTAGGATTTATACCAAGACCCACAAATCTTCCTTACAAGGTGAAGAGTAACCACCCAGTGAAAAATCCTTTTCACTACTTAGGATTTATACCAAAACCCTAACAAAAACACTCAATGGTTTCAACAAAGTATTTGTTGTACAAGATAAGGCTCTCTCAAAGAGTAATTGTACACAATATGCTCACTCTAATAGTATATCAAAGATTTGATCAATATGGCTCAAAAAGTGTTTAGAGAAATTTTCAATCAAGGATTTTGAATGATATGAAAATATAAGCTTGAGAAGGATGGATTGATGTATAAGATGTTATCTTTTCTATCTTTGATTTCTCTTGTATGCTTGATGTTTAGAAATGAAGAAAGGGTAGTATTTATAGCCATCATGTTGTCTTGCATTCTTCTTGATTTTCAATCAATCAATTTGTTTTCTTTGAAAACTTTTCTTCATCACATAATTGATATGGTGCAGGAATTTCAATCAATATTTGTCTTGAAAATGATTTTTCAAGTATGGTTGTCTTATAGTAAGTTGTTGCTTCAATAATGGTTGTCTTAATTTGAATTTCAACCAATCAAATTTGTCTTTGAAAACTTTAAGAGATTTTTCAACTTAATTTGAATTTCAACCAATAATTTTCTTTAAACTTTAAGAGATTTTTCAATTGATATGGTTGTCTTATATTTGAATTTCAACCAATCAAGTTGTCTTTGAAAACTTTAAGAGATTTTTCAATTGATATGGTTGTCTTATATTTGAATTTCAACCAATCAAGTTGTCTTTGAAAATTGAAAAATGGTTGTCTTATATTTGAATTTCAACCAATCAACTTTGAAAACTTTAAAAAATTGAAAGAAAGTTTGTTACTTTAAGAGATTTTTCGTTGTCTTATATTTAAACTACAGTTTGTCTTTAATGGACAATAATGGTTGTCTTAATTTGAACACTTTAAGAGATTTTTCAATTGATATGGTTGTCTTATATTTAATAAAGTTGTCTTTGAACTAAGACTCAACCAAGTTGTCTTTGAAAACTTTAAAGATTTTTCAATTGATATGGTTGTCTTAATTTATAAAAATTCAAATTACAATCACAATTTGTCTTTGAAAACTTTAAGAGATTTTTCAATTGAAGTTGGTTTTAAAGTTGAGCCTTAAAGATCAAATCTTAATAAACTTTACAAAACCTAACTCTTACTTCTCATATGTCTCGGATCATTGTCTTTGAGCTTGATTTCTTTGTCTTGAGTCTTGATGACTTTATCTTCAATGAATTTGCAACTGTCAACTTTGTATTTGCTTGATATTTGAATTGGCCATCTTGGTCCAATTAAATCAATAGTCAAAATTAAACTTTAAAACATAAATCATTAGTTCATATGAAAATATCATTAATGAATAACTTAAAATCATGGTTATCATCAAAACTACATGAATGTCCTTGGATTAATTAGCCAATTAATAATTATTGAAACCTTGAGGCTAACACTTATGACCGAAATGTTCAATTTTTGTGGCTATTTTAGTTCCATCCTTCCCCATATTGATTTTTTTTTTCTTTTTTTTTTTAAGCCACTGAGACAACGGATTCACTGAGCTCTGGATCTTCATTTTCCTAGATAGTTTTTGACTAAGTAGACTCCTCATCTATAAGTTCCTCCATGTTTCTATAGTCCATGGCACAATTGAGGTGGGCAAAAAAATCGCATATGGAGCAATAGTAAAGCCTATAATGTGTGTCTACTTCTTGAACTTAGATTTGAAAAATCAGGAATCAAATTGATGGACTTCAAAAGAATGGATGAGGTAAAGGGGGTGCTTGTGGTGTATGGCTTTGACTTTGCGTAGGCAAGAAGCACATATTTTATGTGTCCAAAAATTGCATGGGGCACATAGATAACACACAACATTGCTACCTTCTTTGCCACAAAGATCTCAAGTGAACTTGTCCAACTTCCAAATGTGGATCAATGGGTGGTGGTGGACTTCAGATTCCATGGTGAGTGCTAAAGAAACACAAATGATGTGAAGGTTTAAGTTGCAACGGGAACAACCATAATTGTATTCTGGACGATATTCATTACAAACTTTGCAATTGCTATATCCTCTGTCATAGAGAATAAAAGGATGTTTTGAGTGCAAGGGATGATGCAACCCAAGGGATAGTTCAATACATGATTTATGATGGTAGTACATATTACATTTTATACAAGAGCAATACTACAGACACCAATATTTTCATAACAATACTGAATTAGCAGGTTTTTATTAGCTCTTATTTGGACCCATAACTTACATTACTTTATTATTTATCATTCACAGCTTGACACTTCAGTATTTTTGTCAAATGAGTGCCATGAGAAAGATAACTTTCTCTACCGTACAACAACAAAGCCTATGCCAGAGTTTTATATGGTATGGATATTGGTATGTAACTGAAATGTTTAATAAGTAATGAGCTAGTGCTATTACATTTTCTAGAAACAAGAAAATAATTTTTTTATTTTAAACTTAAAGCTTGTTCTTGGTTTTTTGAGAATGAAAAACAATTTCAAATGTTTGAAAAAAATCTGGTAACAAGGAAGAAAATCATGGTATTGATGTTTATTTCACAAAGAATATGGAATTGGTTTAATTTGATGTTGCTTTTAAAATAATTTTCCAGTTTTAGTTTTTTATTTTATGTACTGAATATTTTTAAACTTTTCAAGAGGACATGCTATTATTATTGTTAGGAAATAATCTCATTGGAATAAATTTGTTATCTTGTCTCTTATTCATGTTTGGTGTTTTTTCTTACTGCACCATTTAACAATTATTTTTGCTTTTTTGTTCCAACCTTAGCAAAGATGAGATTCAATAAAATTAACTAATATTAATGAAAAACAAAATAATATACTTGCAATTGGAATTTACGTGGAAACTACATATTTAATAGAATTTTTTTTAATTGATTCAACCAACATATTGTATAGAGAAAGATTTTACAATTTCTGTTTAAGTCCAAACTTAAAAATTTACAATTAATTCTTGTCATTTTATATTTTGGATAGAGTTTGACTACAAACCATTTTGTAGCCAGCTTACTACAACCCAGTACGTGACAACTAATAAGATTATCCACGTGTACTATTAGTCACATGACCTATTTAATGAGTAATGTAACTTCTTTAAATAATACATATGAATTATAGCCAAATAAAGAAATTTATAAATGATGGGGATGTAAATCCCATCATTTGCAAAATTCTGTGTATTAATTAACAAATTCCTCATCCAAACACAGTGTAAAGAAACTTGTTACACTAATTGAAAAAAGAAGGAAAAAAATGTTGAAATTAATAACCATTATGAATGTAAAAAAAAAAAAATGTATGAAAAATATATTGTCCATAAATTGTTGTTATTTGTGATATTTTATCTCTTTTTTTAAAATTTATTTTTATAGAAAATAGAATCTTACGATTCTCGATTCGATCCATGAGGCACTCTCATCGATCCTATGTAAGATTATTATTTTAACAACCTTGAGAAGAAGTACATAATGGAAATTTCAATGCATGCTGACATATGGTCTGGTGTGTATGATTGAATTCGTCAATTACAGTATGGGTGTGCATTGTATCCCCAAACTACGGGTTTTAATTCTGATGTTGATGTTGATGTCGTTCACTTGAAACATAGTGAATTGAAAGTCATTCGGAGAATGCTCCAAAAGTATTATATCACGAAGAGTGTGGTCAATTTGGTAGTGACTAAAAGCATGCACATGTTTTGGCCAGGTCATTCACTAGCGCTGATCTATAGGTATCATAGATGAGAGTTAGAGAGGGGCATAGCCATGACACTTATTCATGCTAATTAGAGCTAATACTATTCATTATAGTGCGATCAAGTGGGAGATGATATTGCATATTTTGATTGGTGATCACACCATAATGTTGTGCACCCTGATCACCCTCGTGTATGCAATAATCCTCTTGATGGGTGTGTTGCTTCTCAAGGGGACTAAAACATATCCTTTGGTTTAGAATCATGTTTGTAATTGAACAGTCGTGCCCATTGCCAAGTGTGTTCTAATCTATAAAGAGAGAATGCTTGTGGCATTTGAACTTATGTTCTCCCATTAGTCATTAGGAGGCACTCCTTGTGTCACCACCCTAACGATATTTCCATCCACATCTAAGACCAATTGTTTTCTCATGTAGCAAATATTTTATGGTTTGGGGTCGTGACAAAAACTTGGGTTTGAGTTTGATTTGTTTGCAAAATAAATTAACATAAACGAGTTTTTTCCCAAGATAAGTCCAAACTGTTTTGTGAGTTTGTTAATGATAGTAATTCTAATCGAAACTCACACACACATATATTTTAAGGATCTTGAGGATCGAACTTATACCTTTATAGAGGAGTGAGACTTTTTGGGGAGAATGATTACAATTGGGCCGAATACCCAAGTGGCCATTGTGTTCTTTAACTATGTTAGAATAAACAAACTGTGTATATTAAGCCCGAGAGCGTACAAAAGGAAGTACTCAAATTTACATGAAAACTCAAATTCAAAAGCAAACATAAAAATTACGATTTACTTGAATGAATGGTTCAAAACCTCAACTGTCAAGTAAAGAATACACCAGACATCTCTCCTTCTCACATAAGAGATATGCCATGCAAGTTAGAAGAGAAAATAAAAGTGAGATTAATTTTCAGCCTTTCATGTAGGAAAGTAATGAACAAAGATAATGCAAAGGAAACTCCAACTGCCAACTCAAAAGAGATATGCCCGCCTCGCCAATTGAACAAAAGGTAAAAGCTATACATGACGGATGGCAAAGTAATTAGACAAAGCTAGGAAAGAACTAGGAATGCCATGTAACGAACACTCAGACTCTCCAAACTCAGGATCTAATGGACGCTTTCCTGTGAAAAGCTCCAGTAGAACCACTCCAAAACTGTATATGTCAATCTTTTCGTCGACCTTCAATGTGTATCTATATTCTACCAATATCATAAAAATCACAATATTGTTAGTTACCCTAAAAGTACCAAGTTTTATTGTACTCCATCATAGAATGAAATATTGATGAACAACAGATGATACAATTTTGTCTGTTTGGAGGGATATCAAAAACCAAATAAAACAAAACCAAGTTCAATTGCTTTGATTGATTACTCTTTCTTTAGTTCAAGAACATTTCGTCTAATGCATGTGTTTCATCGAATTCAAGAGTCACTATTACACCATATCTATCAATCAGATTTTAATCTGGTTAAGCATAAGAACCTATGCCATAAACATGAAAAGAAGAACCAAGATAAATAAAAACGTTTAGATCCCACAGAGAGAACAGAAAAAATTATACCTGCAAAGCCTTGGCTTAAGATATCTCTGAAATTAACCTTGCTTGCAGCTTCAAGCAGAGCTAAAACACCAACATAGAAAACATAAATAGCCAAAATTTTCATGGGTCAAATAAAGGATTCTAGAGAGCAAACTAAACTTGCTCTTTGTAAGTAGATACACCACTAAGACATGCATCATATGATCTGCCTATCAATATTTGAAAAGAAACAATTGTCTAGTTCTTATATGTCTGAAAGGAAGTGAATAGACAAACAACTGGATAAATACAATTTTTTTTTAAAAAAAAAAAAGAAAAGAAAAGGATGAATGAAAAGCGATAGAACAGCAAAAACTGATGAATTCAAGGCTTTGGATAGGCGCTTCTTTCAGACAATTTATCAAACACATCAAAGGCATGCCAAGTGTGTAACTCCTCTAATCCTCTCAACAATTCCCACATCGGTCCAGTTCACAGTTCACTACCTGTAGTGTACAACAAACCAAACAAAAAGAAAATCATTTAAAGGAAAGGAAACTACAACTACCAAATCGCAATAGTGGGGGAAAAAATGCCCAATTCCATTCTCATGACCCCTTACTCAGAAACCCCAATTCCCAAAATAACATCCAATCATCAAACCTACAAATCAAAATCGGGGAAAAAAAAAAAAAAACAATTGAAATTGGAAACCCATAATGAAATTGAAAGCTGAATTTGAGCCTCACCTCATGAATGGATGAGATATATATGCGGCACCAAGTGTGTCCACCGGATTTGGAAACGTCTCAAGAAGAGGGTGAGAATAACGGCTGTCTCTCCAAATCAAAATCTAAAGTTTGTCTTTAATGTCAAACATGAGAATAACGGTTGGAAATCTAAATGAATCTTGAATACCTAACGTTTATCTCTATATAGGCCTGGAATAAATGTGGTTTTCACGTTTGGGAGGTGAGAAGTCCAGAGAGGGAGAGAGAAGATAGGCGTGTTTGATTAGTGATTTAATTGTGAGGAAACGTGTGAAAGAGACTCTAGGAGAGAGAGAGAGAGAGGGGTGAGATGGAATTCTATGGAAAAAGTAAATTTGACGTGGCAAGTTTTGGAGAAGACAAAAAAAAATCTCTCAGCTTCACCTATTAGTTCATTATATAATAGATATATAGATATATATATATGATCTAATCTAAACTCACACACATATATTTTAAGGATCTCGAGGATAGAACTCATACCCTCATAGAGGAGTGAAGCTTTTTGGAGAGAATGATTACTACTGGACCGAATGCCAAAGTGACCATTGTGTTCTTTAACTATGTTAGAATAAACAATCTGTGTATATTAAGCCTGAGAACGTACAAAAGGAAGTACTCAAATTTACATGAAAACTCAAATTCAAAAGCAAACATAAAAATTACGATTTACTTGAATGAATGGTTCAAAACCTCAACTGTCAAGTAAAGAATACACCAGACATCTCTCCTTCTCACATAAGAGATATGCCATGCAAGTTAAAAGAGAAAATAAAAGAGAGATTAATTTTCAGCTTTTCATGTAGGAAAGTAATGAACAAAGATAATGCAAAGGAAACTCCAACTGCCAACTCAAAAGAGATATGCCCGCCTCGCCAATTGAACAAAAAGTAAAAGCTATACATGACGGATGGCAAAGTAATCAGACAAAGCTAGGAAAGAACTGGGAATGCCATGTAACGAACACTCAGACCAATAGATGGCCCACCTTCACGCAAAGAGATCGACTTTGTCTTGCAAATTGAAAAAAAAAAAAGTACGCATAATAGGCTAATAGCTCACTGTCTGGTAATTAATCAAGAACCTAAAGCTAGGCAAGAACTCCAAACCCCAAGTAAAGAATACTTTACCAGACATATCTAACCCTTTCAGAGACGTGATTGCTTGCAAATTTAAGAAAAGTAAAGGGCGGGACTCAAAGTAGGAAAGCAATAAATTAAAAGATAAAAGCCAAAAGAATGTAGAACAGAGAGTATAATTTTCTTCAAGGAGAGGGCTCAAAGTAGGAAAGCAATAAATTAGAAGATAAAGCCAGAAGAATAATTTTGTCCAATTTAAGACCTTACTACTTTTTAAGGCTGGGATGACATTGAGATTAATATTAATTCCACTTTTGTTCGTACTCTTGGAAAACTAATGAAGCATAACTGATCTTGCAGGTTAATTCCCTTCCTGTACTAAAATGTGTCTTATATATGATAAACATGAGTTTGTTTTTAGATACATCAACAGCAGACAAAGTTGTCATTATCCTAGGCTAGCCATCTTATCAATGGCTCCTATCATTGTCCAAATTATACTATCAAATCCACAATATTAAATCATAAACTTGGATAAGTAATTGTTCCAAACCTTAAATTGCATTTATTATCACAAAAGAATCTCTAATATATATGCACAAATATTTCTTAATCGTCTCAAACTAAAGGTATAACTGGAGAAAGTCTTGGCCTACGAAGTTAATCCATTGAGTTGGAAAGAGCACAATATATTGATGATCAAGTAGTTATTAGTTACATTTGAGAGTCACTTAGAGAATTAAAGGTTTAAAGAAGAAATGACCTCTGTGGCACAAAAGTGCAAGCAGGCCTTTCCCATTTTTATATCTTTGAGTGGGATATAAGACTTATAATAAAACATTAGGAAGAGAAAGAATTCAGTAATCCCTTTTCTCAGTAATGCCAACCTCTTCTTGGAGAGTGTCATAAATAATCTCAACAAGATTAAGCAGGAAACCATCTGAACCATGTTTCGCCAACAAGGAAATTGCCACAGGAAGATTATCATACAGTCCTAGTGGTATGCTCACCTGTAGATATGCAAAAAAAAATAAAAAATTATGTGGTCTTTCAAAGGTCTTAAGATAAACAAGTAAGGAAAAACTAAGTTCGTCATGTCTCACAACACACACACACACACAAAGAGAGATAGGGAGAGAGAGAGAGAACTTGGCAGAATCCAGATACTCCAGCAATTGACAGCAAGCTAAAAGCCTTGGCACGAAAAGCTTCCAATGGAGTTGGATCACTTTGTAGTTCTGGTGGAGGCCCTGGAACAGTGGGAATTGCCATGACTCCAAAATCCTAAATAATCATCATTCAGAAGTGTTAGTCAAGCTAGTGGAAAAGCTGAAATCATTTATTAGAGATGATGCCAATTTCTTTTGCAGTTATAGTTTGCTTGTGAGAGTAAAGTGAAGCTAAATGCAAATATGGTGCATTATATATGGTACACTAAACTTCCTAAAATTTTGTTTATCACATAACTGAATTGAAGCTGGCCAAGTTTCAAAATTCTTTTTGGAATCAAAACACCAAAACATAAATGAATTGAAGCTAAATAGACTTGTTGAACAATTGCAATCACTTTTTTTTTATATACAAGTAACTGAACAATTGCAAGCACATCAATTCTAAAATTTG
This sequence comes from Fagus sylvatica, assembly GCA_907173295.1. NCBI lineage: Eukaryota > Viridiplantae > Streptophyta > Magnoliopsida > Fagales > Fagaceae > Fagus > Fagus sylvatica. Next base: position 12,755,537 of record OU015761.1, read on the forward strand.
AATCAAAGAGAATTTGATTGAGATGTGTGTATATGATAGAAAGGATAGATATCTAAGTGTAGAAATTCATTTTTAATGCATAGATAGCATCTTTTTTTAGTGTTTCTTTTTATGGAAGATAATTGTGTGTCCTATTCAGAGGCATACCAGCATGCATACAAGCACATATGATAGAAATGAAAAATATCTAAGTGTAGACACATTCATGATCACATACTACGCTCCTAACTTATATTTTAAAAACTTTAAATTGTTTAATGACTCTAATCGTGAGATTATGGGATCTCCATATAGCACAATCCTAGGATTGTGAAACATTCGGTGGGAGAGAAAGAGAGAGTACCCCAAGAAGAGCATTAAGAGCAGCACGTAGTTCAGTCTTCACAGAGTGACAGACATCCACATTTTCATCTGTTGTCTTAACGGCTTCCCATACCCGTTCTGATATTCCAGGACCCAAATCAGGTTTGACAGTACAGACCCATTCACCATGGTTATTCTTGAATGCATACCTATGCTTTGAAAGATTAATAAGTTCAAAAGCCAATGTTTATATAAGAACAGTATTTTCATCTAGTAGGATCCACACCAATATCACAGTTGTTTGAATCAATTGTTCTAGTGACAATCTGCACCTTTGAAGCAACCCGCATGGCACTTGAAAGGGCTGCCAAAGATGGTATATTATACTCTTGATCTCCGTTTCCCTTAGTCATGAATTGTTTTAAACTTGGAACTTTTTCCTTGACATAGTCCCCAAGGATTGCATGCTTTACAAGATCACCTGCATTATTTGTGAAAAGCATGATGTGACATCTCATTCAGTGAAAAAAAAATATTTATGTGAACACAAGATGTGTTTGGAAATAGAAAAAGAACAAAATTTCTTTATGACAAAAATTTGCATGAGCTAAGCCTTTCTCTCTTTCATAGCATTTGAGATGTATCTTTTGCTGCATGCCTAAGGAGACAGTCCAGTTTTATTACATCTTTTCAGGTAGTGCATAAAAATCCACCTAGATGGTCTTTTGTCCTTAAAATTCTAAGGAAATAAAATTGAGTTTATCTAAAACTTCTATGATGTATACGAACTCCTCCCACGTAATTTGAACTATACAAATAACAAATTTATATGGTCAATGCACTTAACCCCCAAATAACTTGTTCACTGATTTAAAAAGAGGTTGAAGCAACTCGATCATTTGGAATGGTCTGAAAGCCTGGAAACAATCTTCAGCAATAATTATCTGAGAGGGTTTGACAAGGATCCACATCAGGTAATTGCAACAGTACTTCGTCCAACTCTATTCAAAATTACAGGGATCCCTAGCAAACCATCCTGGATGAGAAATTGGTGTGAAAAAAAGATCCTATGCCATTAAAAGGACTTCTACACCAATAGGAGGACTAGAGTGCTGTAGAAATTACTAGTAGCACACTATTAAACAAATATGCAAAGCAGATTACACATTGGTTGGTCTATTATGTGAAGGATAGTCGATGAATGATTTTGATCATTTGATTATGACAAAAATACAGGCTTCTAGGAACAAATCTACTTCTGATAGCTTAAACTCTGTTATGCAAAAGCATCATAGAGGTTATTATGAATGCACGCTTTTACTTGCAAATAGACATATTCTAAAGCTGGCACATGGATATTTGCAAGAATTTAAAAAAGAAAATTTTGTTCATGATACATTGAAGAAAAATGCAAACAACATAAGTTTCTGGTTACATCATTTTCTAAACTAGTGTGCCAATCTCAACAATATCATCACCATTTTGCCATACTTCAGGTGCAGAGTTGAATTTATTTTAGATATATCTTGATATTAATATGATAGACATTTCAAATCAAGCCATCAAATTAGTTGGTTTCCTTACCCACGGAATCAAAACTCTGCGCCATAGGAATAACTCCAGCTGTAGAAATGTGAAGGCCGAAAGCCAAGAATTCCACAATACGATGCAGGTACTCTTACACTTCCTCCAGTGTCAGTTCCTATCATAGAGAGAAGAACCCTTTGGTTCAATTTTTTGAGGACAAGCCAAGAAACATAAAAATTGTCCACGAAATAAAGTCACCTAAGGCGAAATCAACAAGCTTTGCGCCTACTGCAACAGCAGATCCACTGGAAGATCCTCCAGGTACCCGATCAGGCACACATGGATTTCTAGGTGTGCCATAATGTTTGTTTTCTCCATTTATACTGCCAAAAATGTGGTCCATTCAATCATATGTCCAACAACTAAGAAGTAAATATTCAAGGAACCTTTTTTTTTTCCAAGATGAATAACTAAGTGAGAGGCCTTCAACTATTTTAGGAAGCAATTAGAAACCGCACAGATAAATGTATTTGTTCAAGTTATCATATTCCATGTCATTTACCAGTGCAAAAAAAACAATTGTCTAGACTAGAGATATGTCATACATAGAGAAATGGTTATAATCATGAATTGAATTGTCATCATTTCCCAAACATTATGTTAGTTTTCTTATTTTAGACATATGCAGGAAATTTACAAACTCATTTCTTATTACAATTAGGAATCAACATAAAGTTCTTTTACCCAAAAAACAAAATGTAAAACCAACCTGTAAGCCATTTCATCCAGTGACAGTTTTACCAACACATGTAGCACCTCCCCTTAAGACAGCCAAAACAGCTGGGGCTGTCGATGTGGCAGCCGGATGAGTCCTTCGCCCAGTCAGGATTTCCAAACCCAGTCACATATCCTTCCACATCAAATCTGTTTCCAAATAAAAAAACCTTAAACAAAAATCTAATACATACACCAACAAACTCTGCAAAACAACACCCATAAAAACACCCAATTGATATTGATATCTACACACACTTCAAAAGAATATAGATAAAACCCAGTAGCTGAAACTGATATCAATTGGGTCACACATACAAACACACAAAATCTTCTCAATAATAACTGAAATTGATGCATAATCTGGCACACACACTTGAAGAATATAGGATACAAAACACAAATACAAACATAAAAACGCATACTTTAAACTTCAAAACAGCATGGCTCAAAACCCAATAGTTAAATTCATTTTACTGTACATGATTTTGCACGCACATAACACACTTCAAAAGAAAAGATAGACAAATACCCAATTGTTAAATTGATGAATTTTTCAAGTACCCTATCATGCCTTGAGGAAAAGAAGAGTGATACTGATAGATAGTATAACGAAGAATGAATAAAGAAGTGAAAGAGTGTTATTAGGACTTACATGTCTTTAACAGCAAAGGTGAGTGCATTCAAAGGAAGCTGATGGGTTGAAGGGGTTGGTTGTAGAAGAAACTTGTCCAGGAAAGCTCCATTGTCTGACTCTCTTGCCATGTCCATTTGTACTGAGCTCTCTTTCTCTGATTTTGCTCATCCACACGTTTTAAAACAGAGTAACCAAGCCTTTTTTTTTTTTTTATTTATTTATTTTTTTATGAAAAAACAAGAGTAACCAAGTTAGTTTTTTTTTTCAATAACGTGAATATTAATGTTTGGATTACGGATTTATTTGGAATCCAAATAGGGATTAGGATTATTTTATTTATTTATTTATTTTTATAATAGATTAGGATTTTATTTTGAAAAGTTTGTGCAACCTAACAAAAGAGCTTTATAGTTTAATTGACATTTCTTAGTGTTTTTAACGGAGATATCCAATAAAACAAAACAAAAAATTATAGAAAATGTTTACCCTTTGAAATGATAGAATTTTTTTTTATTAAAATTGTTTTATCTAGAAAATGTTTTTATTTCTCAAACTTGGATCAAGCATGTGAAAGGTTTAGTGAAAAGAACCAATAGTTTGAATGACATAAATATGAGTTTTATTTAGTTGTAAGCATGTGTTTATTTTTGTTGTATTGGATCTTGTTGGAGGTTTTAGAGTTTAAATCATTTATTCATTTTGGAGAGATAATCTTGAGAGAATAGTTTTTTAACCTATCGAGGCCTTGCACACTTGTAAAACCAAACTTTATTGGTGTGCAACCATTGTCACATGTTTGGCTCATTGGATTTGGGCATGACAACTCATATTTTACATTCAAAGGATAAAAGGGAAGAAAATAAATAAAAAAATTTATTTTTATTGACAAGAAAGCTCCTAACCCACTTAGTGGGACTGAGATAAATAGAAGACCTCGTAGTATAACACCAATGAGACTATAGTTAATCCAGGACTCAGAATAGAAGACCTCGTAGTATAACACCAATGAGACTTTCATTTGAGCCATGCCCATGTCGACAATTGAAGACTTTTTCACTTTGAACCACCAAATCCTCTCTCCAAAATGAACAAAAAAAATTCTAAGTCCCACTAAGAGTGTTTCACTCTATACTCCACTATATAAATACTCGCTGTTTAATTTGATTTTTTTTTTTTTTTTTTTTTGATGCTCCATAATCATAATGTTATACTTTTTTCCCCCTAAAGTACCCAAAATAGGTGACATGGAGGGAAAGTACATTAGAACAAAAGTTGACAATTTTTTTTTCTTTCTTCTTTATTTCCTTATACTTCCTCTCTATAACTAATAAGTTAAAATATTGTTTTCGTCCCTAAAATTTGCATAAATTTCATTTTTCGTCCCTCAACTTTAAAAATTTTGTTTTGCGTTCTTAACTATTGAAAGTGTTACTATTTTGTCATTAAACTTTAAAAATATCTTTTTTCATCCCTAAACTATTGAATTTTTTTTTTTCATCCTATTTTTATCCCTAAATTATTGAAAAACTTCTCTCTAAATAGTATAACACCAATGAAAAACAAACACATTAAAGTTTAGGGACAAAAAACAAAATTCATGCAAACTTTAAGGACGGAAACAATATTTTAGCCTGTTGTGCAGTCATTGGATGATGAGGTTGCTGGACTTATTTAGGGTTTAGATCTAGATGATCCTTTCCTTGTGACAGGTATGGGTTGTATGTGTGTGAAGGTGGCTTCTAGGCTAAGGGATTTCTGACGAGGAGTGTGTTGGAGGGGTGAGAGTCATGTGGATATCTAGTATATGAATCCCTATGTAAATTTGAGTCAGATTACGTATGGTTCTCTCTCTTTTGTATTCTTGGACGGTTGAACCTACTATTAAAAAAATAAAATAAAATAAAAGATGGTTTTTTTTTTTTAATTAAAAAAAAAAAAAAAAAAAAAAAAGAGTTAGTTTAATGAAAATATGCTTTTGAAAAAATAATTATTTAAACCAAAAGGATACTTCTTGCATTATGAGCATATCCGTTATCTTGACTACTTAGGACTATACGGGGATTCTTATAAAATTTCACTTGTCTTTCTTTCTTCTTGATAACCTATTAGCATAACTGATCTTGCAGGTTCTCTTCCTATTCTAAAATGTGATTGCTATATTTTCTACATAAACATGAGTTGTTTTTTTAGATACATCCGCAATATACCAAGTTTGTATCATTCTCACCATCTTTTTCAATTGTCACCATCTTAGTCCACGCTATACAATATAATCCCCAATATTAAATTATGATTGGGAAAAATTGTTGTTCTAAATATTAAATCAACAACTGCATCTATTACCATAAAAGGATCTACAGCATGCTCTGATAATCTCAAATTTTAGGTAGAGCTAGAGAAAAGTCCAGGACTCTGAAGTTAATGCATTCAAGTAAAAATGGCTCTGCATTATTCGTGCAAGAAAATGATAATCATGTAGTTATTACTTATTAGTTACATTTCAACGCCACTTGGAGAATCAAATGTTTCAAGAAGAAAGAGCCTATGTGGCACAAAATTGCAAGAGACAGAATTCAGTAACCCATTTTCTCATCAAGGCCAACACCTCTTCTTTGAGAGTGATAAAGAGTCTCAACAAGATTGAGCAGGAACCCATCAGAACCATTTTTTGCCAACAAGGAAATTGAGACAGGAAGATTATCAAACAACCCTAGTGGTATGATCACTTGTAGATATGCAGAAGGAAATTACAAGGCTTACAAAGTTCTAAATATATACAACCAAGAAAAAAGTAAGATCGCTATATCACACAGAGAAAGAACCTGACATAATCTAGATGCTGATGCAATCAACAGCAAGCTAAAAGTTTGTGAAACATTACAAGAGAAGAAGATAAAGAGTACACCAAGAAATGTTATAAGAGCAGCACGTAATTCAGTCTTCATAGAGTGATAGACATCTCAGGAACCAAATCAGGTTTGATAGTACTGATCCATTCAACATGGTTATTCTTAAATCCATACCTATTATTTGAATGATTAATAAGTTCAGGAGGCAATGTTTATATAAGATAAGGATTTTCATCCAACAAGATTTAGATTTTAGACCATTATCAAAGTTATCATTCAAGTCTTTTGAATCAATTAAGAAGGTTACAATCAGTACCCTATAATCAACTGCATGGAACTTGAAAGGGCTGCCAAGGATGGTATATTAGACTCTTGATCTGTATTTCCTTTACTGTTGAATTGTTTCAAACTTGAAACTCTGTTGTTGACATAGTCCTCAAGGACTGCACACTTTAAGCTAGCACACAGACACACACCCACAAAAAATTGATATCCACATAAAAATACCCAATTGGTGATATTGATATCCACAGACTTCAAAAGATTATAGATATAACCCAAACTTTAAACTGAAATCAAGTGGCTCACACACATTCACAAACAAATAAAATCTTCTAAATAATAGTATAGATAATCACAAACAATAGCAGAAATTGATGGATAAGCTTGCGCACACACTTTAAGAATATAGATAATACATCTACAGAGACAAACACAAAGACAAATACAAACATAAAAACACAAACTTTAAACTTCAAAAGAGTACCTCACAATGAATTTTACTGTACATGATTTTGCAAGCACTCAACACACTTCAAAAATTTTGTCAAAGTGAATGTACCTTTGATGGCTATGATGACATGATATGAACACCCTTATCCAATTCCCAAAATTCAACGCGTAATAGTATGGTTGGCTGGATTGAGATGGTTGGCTTGAGTTGTAGTACTATTTTGACAGGAAAATGTTTTCTTCTTCTTTTTTTCTTTTTTAATGTTTTAAAGGATCAAAACCACAATTAAAAAGCTTAAAATATTTTTTTTCCTGTGTCAACCTTCAAAGATTGGAACACAAGCCACTCTTTTCACCTCAAGAAATTTATAATAAAACTACTAGTAGGTAAGGAATCTACAAAGCCACCCTCATCTTAACACAATAGTAAAACATAAAACGTAGAACAGAAAAGAAAAGATAAATAGAGATAAAGAATTAAAGATAGCTAGTATGGAAGATTTAAATGATACTGATAACAAACAAAAAAGTAAAAAATTTAGGATAATTTACAAAAACATTACCCACCATCAAATGATTTGTAAGGTTTTAGTTTGCATCTAGTGCACTAGACGAGACACAAACACAACATATGTTCAAAGCAACACAAACACAACATGTGTTCAAATTGACCACATATCAATCTTTTATACTGGAACATTGAATGAAAGTATGGTCTTAAACTCAAATTCCAAATTTCTAACTTCTCTCAATATTATAAAGATTTGACTTACGTCCAACGTACAGTACCGTCCCACCAACAGTAAAAAATTAATTAAAAAAAGCTGTGACCGGTTGGGCAGGTAGCCGGTTTACAACAAACGACATCAAAGTTACAAAATATGACATACATTTTACAAGAATTAACTAAATAATACTAATATTAACAAATATTGTACTACAGTAAAGTAAAATATTATCAAAACTTTCAATTACTTTACAACACTAAAGAGTATTAATCCAAAACGTGAGAGAAATTACAAACTTTGACAATATTTACACATATTATGAGAAGTTTTGCAAATATTTACTAAATAATTACTAACAATCACAAAGGGCAGTATTTACAAAAACTAACTAAAATAATACATTATAACACACAAATTACTACACTAAAGAGATATAATCCCAAAGATAAGACAATTTACAAACTTTAACAAATCCTTATCATTTTTTGAGACATTTTGCAAATATTAACTCAATTTTTACTAACAATCACAAAGGCCATTATTTACAAAAACTAACTAAAATTATATTTTATAACACACAAATTACAACAATAAAGAGAATTAATCTCAAAAGTGAGAGAAATTACAAAAACTAACTAAAATAATATTTGATAACACACAAATTACAACAATAAAGAAAATTAATCTCAAAAGTGAGAGAAATTACAAAAACTAACTAAAATAATGTATTATAACACACAAATTACTACACTAAAGAGATATAATCCCAAAGATAAGACAATTTACAAACTTTAACAAATCCTTATCATTTTTTGAGACATTTTGCAAATATTAACTCAATTTTTACTAACAATCACAAAGGCCATTATTTACAAAAACTAACTAAAATTATATTTTATAACACACAAATTACAACAATAAAGAGAATTAATCTCAAAAGTGAGAGAAATTACAAAAACTAACTAAAATAATATTTGATAACACACAAATTACAACAATAAAGAAAATTAATCTCAAAAGTGAGAGAAATTACAAAAACTAACTAAAATAATGTATTATAACACACAAATTACTACACTAAAGAGATATAATCCCAAAGATAAGAGAATTTACAAACTTTAACAAATCCTTATCATTTTTTGAGACATTTTGCAAATATTAACTCAATTTTTACTAACAATCACAAAGGCCATTATTTACAAAAACTAACTAAAATAATATTTTATAACACACAAATTACAACAATAAAGAGAATTAATCTCAAAAGTGAGAGAAATTACAAAAACTAACTAAAATAATATTTTATAACACACAAATTACAACAATAAAGAAAATTAATCTCAAAAGTGAGAGAAATTACAAAAACTAACTAAAATAATGTATTATAACACACAAATTACTACACTAAAGAGACGTAATCCCAAAGATAAGAGAATTTACAAACTTTAACAAATCCTTAATCATTTTTTGAGACATTTTGCAAATATTTACTCAATTTTTACTAACAATCACAAAGGCCATTATTTACAAAAACTAACTAAAATAATATTTTATAACACACAAATTACAACAATAAAGAGAATTAATCTTAAAAGTGAGAGAAATTACAAAAACTAACTAAAATAATATATCATAACACACAAATTACAAAACTAAACAGAATTATTCCCAAATGTGAGAACATTTACCAAGTTTGATAATCTTTAAACATTTTATGAAACATTTTGGAAATATTTACTCAATGATTACTAACAATCACAAAAGCCTAGTATTTATAAATTTTGACAAACATTACACAATTTGACAAATTCTAAACAACATTAGACACAACTTATATCACTTATGAGATAAACTATCATATTTGACAAACATTAACAATTTATTACTAAACTTTTATTAATAAACACTAAAATCCATATAGCCACCTAACCAATTTGAAATAGGACATTAATTGTCACCCATTACATGTTTCGAGAAAACCTTTACAAGCTTAAATAATTTTTTACCAAGACAGAGAGATTTTACAATACGTACGACATATTTACATCTAATATCAAAATTATTACATTCTCTAACTCAAATCATACTAAGTCTCACTAAATCCCTAAAATATATGAAAATTATTAAATTTACAAATTTTGACAGATTATATATTTTGACAAACTTTAAACAATATTAGACACAACTTATATCACTCATGAGATAAAATATCATATTTGACAAACATTAACAATTTATTACTAAATCTTTATTAATAAACACTAAAATCCATATAGCCACCGAACCAAATTGAAATATTACAATAATTGTCACATATTACATGTTTCAACACAAACTTTACAATATCAAATAAATATTTTACCAATACAGAGAGATTTTACAAGTCAATATCAAAATTATTATATTTTCTAAGTCAAACTATATTAACTCTCACTAAAGCCCTAAAATATATGAAATTTTTTTAAATGTACAAATTTTGACAAAGATTATATATTTTGACAAACTTTAAACAACATTAGACACAACTTATATCACTCATGAGATAAAATATCATATTTGACAAACATTAACAATTTATTACTAAAATTTTATTAATAAACACTAAAATCCATATAGCCACCTAACAAAATTGAAATATGACATTAATTGTCACCTATTACATGTTTCGACACAAATTTTACAACCTTAAATAATGTTTTTACCATCACAGAGAGATTTTACAATACTTATGACATATTTACATCAAATATCAAAATTATTACATTTTCTAACTGAAACTATACTAATTCTCACTAAATCCCTAAAATATATTTACAAATTTACATATTTGACAAAAATTAACAATTTATTACTAAAATTTTATTAATAAACACTAAAATCCATATAGCCACCTAACAAAATTGAAATATGACATTAATTGTCACCTATTACATGTTTAGACAAAAATTTTACAACTTTAAATAACTTTTTTACCAGAACAGAGAGATTTTACAATACTTACGACATATTTACATCCAATATCAAAATTATTACATTTTCTAACTGAAACTATACTAATTCTCACTAAATCCCTAAAATATATAAAACTTTTTAAATGTACAAATTTTGACAAAGATTATACATTTTGACAAACTTTAAACAATATTAGTCATAACTTATATCACTGATGAGATAAAATATCATATTTGACAAACATTAACAATTTATTACTAAACCTTTATTAATAAACACTAAAATCCATATAGCCACCTAACCAAATTTCAATATTACAATAATTGTCACCCATTACATGTTTCGACACAAACTTTACAATCAATCTCGAATAAGGCTTTTACCAAGACAAAGAGTTTTTACAATAATTAGGACATATTTACATCCAATATCACAATTATTACATTCTCTAACTCAAACTATACTAAGTCTTACTGAAGCCCTAAAATATGTGAAATTTTTTTAAATTTACAAATTTTGACAAAGATTATACATTTTGACAAACTCTAAACAACATTAGACACAGCTTATATCACTCGTAAAATACAATATCATATTTGACAAACATTAACAAGTTATTACTAAACTCTTACTAATAAACACTAAAATCCGATTAGCCACCAACATGCGAGGGACCGACATGGTGAGAGGGAGAAGGACCATGATCACATTGAACCAGAGGATGATCGTGGGTGGTATGAATAGCCTGAGCATGGGCATAAGCATTCAGACCAAGACCAAGACCCTGAGCCTTTTGAGCGTCGTCGAAGTCGGGGCCAGTATAATCATCTGGATGTCCAGGACGACCATGACCATTATGACCAATATCATGACCGTGATCATGACCAATATGATCAAATGGAGGATGATGATTACCAATATGAGTGTGCAACATCAGAGTCACGTGAAAGGGAGAGAACAAGAGATGTGGAGCATGAGTATCGACGATCGGAGAGGTCACTTTCTAGGGAGTACGAGTACTAAAGCTGCTGGTACTTCTCAAGTTTTGGTTTTGCTAGTAAAGTTTATACAATTTCTATTTTCAGGTGTCTGATTTAGAACTGGCTACCTTGATTTACCCAATGCTCTTTTTATGACTTCAAGGTATCATTTAATCAAATCTCAGGAGTGTTGTTTGGGGCAACTTCCTTCCGAAAGGATGTTAAATTCTCCTTATCAGTGTTGACTAAACTCTATGTTTAAAGATTTTATGACTGGGCTATTTAAGGATCCGTTCTTGTGTTGGTGATTTTTATTTTATTTTATTTTATTATTATTATTTTTTTTATGTTTGAGATGGAATCAATACTTTATATTGATATTATTTGCAGTTAATTTTCTCTGTTTTCTTTCTTGTTGTAAACTTTAGACTCTTTTAAGTATTAGTGGACTATATTACAAACATTTTATTTACATACTATTAGTAAATTAATACTAACACTCACTAAAGTCTAAAAATATGAGAAAACTTTTTTTTTTTTTTTTTTAAATTCCATATCTTGATAAATTGTCCCAATGAAGCAATTTTGTAATCTTTGATGAAGAAGATGATACCTGGTGTGGATTGGAAAAGTTCATAATTTTCTTCTTCTTTGTTTTTTTTCCTCGCTTTTGGTGAATTTATTTGTGATGGATGAACGTTATGCATCCTTTTTTTTTTTTGGAAGGGGGGGGGGGGGTGTAAATCTAATTTATTGAGAATTTTATTGGGGCAGAAGAAAAATTTCAGTTGAAATTGTGGATTTATGATATTGTATAGTTTGTTCTATACTGTAAACGTGTTTGTAAAATATGCTTTTGACCTTGACAACTATGTTATGTATGCATTTATTCTCGATTTGATTGAATTGATATGCATTATGATTTGATTGCACTAGGAATTTTTAGTTTTTTATTTTAAATGGATCTCTTTTATGTGTGCAACATCATATATAATAGTTTTTTTTTTTGTTGGGAATATCTTAGTGAAACAAGTTTGATGCATTTTGTTTTTTAATTCCATTTTTCGTTGACAATTATGTGTTTTTGCTAATCCACACAATATCCAAGCTTTTCATCTCAGAAGATTTGATTGGTGTTAATTTTATTCATTTTTATAAAACGAAATAAAAAAATGCTAGGGACTATATATTGGTTTAGCTTGTTTCCAACTTTGACTTGTTGATTATTTTTTGTATTTCAGGTTCAGAAATTACAATTTCGAAAATTGCTAAATCCATTTTTACGAAAAAAAAAATTGCTAAGAACTGTGTTGGAGGAGATAGGATTTTAAATCCTTTTTAATTTGTCAATTGCAAATGATTTTGTTGTCTGTTTGATTACAAGACTTGGTTCTCACAAAATTATTGGTTTTTAGAGTTGTTAGCATTGTTGGTTTGGTTAGGATTGTGCTGGGTTTAATAATTGATATAAAATGGTAAACTTTTGGTTTCCTTCGTTAACGTATATGACTTTTAATCTATTCTTTTGCTGTTGAAATTAAATTTTTGTAGTTAAAATAATACAATGTGAATGAGTTGCATGTATTGATAATTAATGAAATTAAAATGCCATATTGTAGGGTCATCCCGGTGTTGCTAGTTGAATTAGTGAGCAATTTCATCTTCATAAGTGGAAATCCTCTTATTTATGTTCATTGTACAAAAAATATGGATTCAAATATGAATTGAAGACGAAAAAATGCTTTGAAAGCTTAAGAATTGGGACTTGTGCAAAATTATGATTTTATCTTCATTGTTATTTGTTTTTTTTTTTTATTAAAAAAAAATAAAAGCAATAAATAAATAAATAAATAAAAGCCTACCCGTTACATTGATAACCATTGTATCCACGTCAGTCCTAAATCTACTCTATTCTATTGGTAATGTGAAAATTTCCCATTATTAGTAAATTCCATTAGAATTAATTTTTTTAATATAATATCCATGAAAGAAAATAAATAAACTTAAATATAAAATAAGAGGAATGAAATTTATTTGCAGATTATTAATTTGAAATTAAAATAAAAATACAATTAGATTTCATTCTCAACAAATTAGTTACATCAAGAAAAAAATTTATTCTAACAATCAATACTTGTTGCACCTCAAGGTTTTTTAAGATAATGATGTGCGTTATATAAGAGGGAAAAAAAAAAAAGGGAAAAAAAAATGAAAAATGAATAAACTTTACACTTTTTACTATCACGATCGGTCATGTTTTTATTAGAGAAATACAAGATTAGTCATTTTTTATTTAAAGATGTGAAACTGCGTATTTTTTTACTAAATCCAACTACGATCAGTCGCTCTTTTTAACTTGGTGAGACCCTCTAACCAATTTGTGACAATCCATATTATTTTTTTAGTTAGAACTTAATGCCCTAACCTCTATATTTGATTATGTTCTGTAATGCAGTCAATGATATATTATATTGGGATGTTGTGTAAGACGAAATGCTGTCAGGAATTTCTTCCAAAGTTTAAAGAGGGTCCATTTATATTCAGGAACATCTATTTAAAATGGAAAGACCTCAATGACCCTGAAGTTCAATCCATTCACTATGTGACTCGTTTTTTCTTCTAGTTATTTTACTCGAAATGAAATAGTAAAGTTAGCAATTATTGTCTCATGCAATGGGTTGGAAGTTTGGAAGGCCTTTAACGAGAAGCAATGAATGCAATTGTGTACAAATGTTAGTTTTTGGTGTTATGTAAATAAATTGTGTAATTTATGGCAATTGACTAAAATGTTGCCATGGATAGAGATATTCAAAAGGCTCTGGAAGTTTATTGCTTGTTATTTTTTCATGTAGACTATTTTTTTCATCATTATTTATATTTTCTTTGATTGAAAAAAAAAAAAAAAAAAAAATCAGGTGAGAGCAATGGGGAAAAATATATTTTTTTAATAGGGTAAATGGAAAAAAGAAAATGAAAATCTAGCTATTGGTTTTTTTAAAAAAATAAAAAATATAGCCTACCTTCCTTTTTTTTTTTTTTTTTATGGCAAATTGCTAACTATTGGGTCCACGTCAATCACCCTAACATCAAATAGTTTTTTATTTTTTTGTTTGATTTTATTGGTAATGTGAAAATTTGTCATTAATAAAGTCCATTAGGATTGTATTTTTATTAGTCAAAACATTCTGTTTTTTAGTACCATCTTTAACTCAATTTTCTCATTTTTTAATCTCATTTTCTAAATAAATTGAAAGAAAGGAAACTAAAAGAAATCTTCTATTTGATGTTAAATTAATAACTCAATTCCTTTTTTTCCAAATTTTTTTTTCCATAATTTCTCATTTGGCACTATTTTATTTGGCACAATAGACACATATATATACATCCTAGCAAGTCTCTTGTCAATAGGTGTGAAGCTAAACAATAAGGGAGCTTGGTTCATCTTTGGAAGCGCTTGATGGCATACTTGGTTTTGGACAAGCAAATTCATCCATGATTTCAACAACTTTGCTTTAGCAAGAAAGGTGAAAAATATTTGCACATTGCTTGAATAATGTCAATAAAGGTGGAAGTGGTGTATCTTTGCCAAAAGTGGGATTTTTGCTTGAATAATGTTCTGAGTGCCTAATAAATATAAGTATGATGTTTAATTTTAAAAAATAAATGCTTGTTATATAAAAAAAATACCCGATAACATTGACGTTAATAAAATACGCGCAATATTGAAATACTTTAATTTCATGATTGTGAAATTAAGATAAATCATTTTTTGCGATCTTTATCGGTTTTTACATTGTACAATTTCTGGAAAAAATCGATTGATCGAAATTTCAAAGGAATTTTTTGCGATCGATCGCTTTATTTACTGTTCATTACTGTACATCTTTTGTACAGTGAATTTTGCGATCGATCGCAAAAAATTCCTTTGAAATTTCGCGATCGATCGGTTTATTCTCTGTACAATTTCTGGAAAAAATTGCGATCGATCGCAAAATTTCAAAGGAAGTTTTTTGCGATCGATCGCTTTATTTACTGTTGAACATAATGAACTGTACATTTTTTGTACAGTGAATTTTGCGATCGATCGCAAAAAATTACAGAAAATGAACATTAATGAAATTTTTGCGATCGATCGGTTTATTCTGCTGTACAATTTCTCAAAAGGTACCTAATACACCAAACCACAATCAAAAGGTACCTAATTCAGATCACTTTGTCAGCACCAAAATACTCTTCAAACAAGATTAAAAGCCTAAAATTACTCTAACCCTGTACAGAAGTTGAACCTAATAGATAATAATAAACACACATATAGATGGTCAAAGTTTCAAGATGTTCAAGCAACCCATGAGAACATTTGAACTGAAAAATTAAACAACCAAAATCCAAACAGAGATGTTAAACTATAATTTCCAAAATTCCAACTAGGAGAAACAATCA
>OU015761.1:12771558-12804569 GCA_907173295.1 Fagus sylvatica
TGGGTTCCCATAAAACCCAGTGAACCTCCAATTATCACACCCTGCTTGGGATACAATAGCATCAATATGAGATGGTGAATAGCTCACAATCTGAAGGGAAACACAAGAATCCCAAAGGAGAGCAAGACTGAAAGAATTAAAAGATGCAGAAACTATATGAAGCTTATCCGAGAGATATGCTTGACAGAGATGTAATTGGTTTGAAATGCCTTAAAACTTTCATTAACCTCCAAAGAGTATTTATACAAAGATTAGGCTGAGTTAGTTAGTAACTAACTCAGTTAATAACAATATAACACACCTCTATACATGCCTAATCTGTTATAACAGAAAACACTAATTCTGGGCACATGTCACTCACGTGACTTTTAAGTTAAATGATGTAAAGCTTAAGCTACTGCAGTTTAGTGCTTGCTTGAATCTTGAATGAGCTTAAACGACAGTAGCTTAACACCATCTTCAACATCCCCCCTCAATCTAAGGGACCGGGACCGTAAGATTGCGCCGGAGCTCAAGAAAACGATGAGTAGAGAGGCTCTTAGTGAAAATGTCAGCCAATTGATCCACAGTAGAGACGAATTTGACCACAAGATCCTTGCGAAGAACACGTTCTCTGACAAAGTGGAAATCCACCTCGATGTGCTTGGTGCGAGCGTGGAAGACTGGATTCGAGGCAATAGCCAAGGCTGAGACATTATCACACCAGAGAATAGGAGGATCAGAGAGGTAAATGCCCAGGTCTTTAAGAAGAGATCGAACCCAGCAGAGTTCAGCAGAGGCAATGGCCAAGGCTCGATACTCAGACTCAGTAGAGGAGCGCGAGACAGTTGCTTGTTTCTTGGCTGACCAGGTGATGGCATTGTGGCCCAAGTAGACAAGAAAACCAGATGTGGAACGACGATCATCTGGGTCACCAGCCCAATCAGCATCTGTGTAACCTGACAATGAGAGTGGACCAGGAGTAAACTCAATACCATGATTGAAGGAGCCCCTAATGTACCTGAGAATACGTTTTGCTGCAGCAAGGTGGATAGTAGTTGGAGTTGACATATACTGACACACTTGATGCACTGCAAAGGAAATGTCAGGTCTGGTGAAGGTAAGATAATGCAGAGCACCAACCATACTTCTGTAGGCATGAGGATCAGGAAGGGGATCACCATCATGCAAGGATAACCGAGTATTGGGACAACTGGGAGAGGAAGCTGGCTTACAGTCAAGCATATTATGCTTTTTAAGTAAATCTTGAGCATATTTGGCCTGATTGATATACAACCTAGAAGGAGTTCGAGTAATTTGGAGTCCCAAGAAGTAGTGCAGAGAGCCCAAGTCCTTCAAATCAAACACTGAACTGAGCTTGTGAATGAGAGTATCCAAAAAGGCAGGTGTATTGCTGGTGAGTACTATATCATCCACATAAAGTAGGAGATAGGCAATAATCTTGTTTTCTGTGTAGATGAATAAGGAAGAATCTGCATTAGATGCTATGAACCCCAAATGAAAGAGCTGAGTTGTAAAACTCTCAAACCAGGCCCTTGGAGCCTGTTTCAGACCATAGATAGATTTCTGTAGCTTGCAGACATAGTGGGGATGTATAGGATCAATGTACCCCTGTGGTTGAATCATGTAAACTTCCTCATTGAGAGTGCCATGTAGAAAGGCATTCTTGACATCTAGTTGCCTGAGAGGCCAGTTGAGAGAGACTGCAAGAGATAGGACTAGTCTGACTGTTGGAGGTTTGATAACAGGACTAAAAGTCTCATTGAAGTCAATACCATGTTGCTGATGAAACCCTTTGGCAACTAGTCTAGCCTTATATCTTGCTATTGTACCATCACTGTGAGTCTTGAGTTTGTAAACCCACTTACATCCAACCACATTCTTGGAAGATGGTAAAGGAACCAAAGACCAAGTGTCTTGTTTTTGAAGAGCCTGAAATTCCTCATCCATGGCTGTACACCAGCTAGAGTGTTTAGAAGCCACTGTATAGGAAGTAGGTTCTGTTACTGCATAGTCTATTATGGCTGCATAAGTGAGTTTGGGTTTGTAAATGCCACTTTTGCTTCTAGTTTGCATAGGATGAGACACAACTGTGGGTATAGGTATATCTGTGGATGTGGTGTTATCGGGTATGGTATTGGGAACTGTATTAGCAGGCAAAGGAGAGGCATGTGCAGTAGGTGTAGGTGCAGGGTTATCAGTGAACCCAGTGGGCAAAGGCATAGTGGATAAAGAAGGCACATTGGGTTCTGTGGGATTGGTAGAGGAAGCAGTAAAGTCTGTAAGGGCTGTAACAGAGACAGCATTGGGTTCTGTGGGGTTGATGCAGGGTGCAGCAAGGTCTGGAGCAGAAACAGTAAGATTTGGACATTGACCAGAGGGTATTGCACTAGACTCATGAGTAGATGGGGAGATATCCACTGTGTTATGACTGCAAGTATGCTGTAAAAGGAGGAATTGGAGCCAAGAGTCAGCAGATGCAGAATTTGCAGAAGCTGCAGAATCTGCAGAATTAGTATTGGAGTGTTTGAGACTAGGGAAGACTGTTTCATTGAAAAGAACATGTCTAGAGGTATAGATTCGATTGGTAGTTGGGTTAAGGCAGTAATAGCCTTTAGTATTAAGAGGATAACCAATAAAGACACACGGGGTGGTTTTAGGAAACAGTTTGTGTGAAGTGTAGGGTGTTAGCAATGGGAAACACTCACAACCAAATGTTTTCAAGTGTGTTAAATCAGGGGAAACATGGTAAAGAGTTTCCCATGGAGATTGATTACCTAGATTAGGAGTAGGTAATTTATTGATGAGATGAGCTGCTGTGGAGATAGCATAAGACCAGTATGACATTGGCAATTTGGATTGAGAAAGCAAAGCCAGTGCACACTGCACTAGATGTCTGTGTTTCCTTTCTGCAGCCCCATTCTGCTGTGGGGTGTGAGGACAAGACAAATGATGAAGAATTCCTTTAGACAAACAGAATTGAGTGAAAGGAGTGGAAAGAAATTCACCCCCACAGTCTGTTCTTAAAATTTTGATAGGTAAAGAGAATTGAGTGTCTATCATAGATCTAAATTGAGTAAACACTTGAAAAGTATCAGATTTATTTTTGAGTAAGTAAACCCAAGTGAACTTGGTAAATTCATCCACAAACACAAGATAAAATCCTGAAGGAATTAGAAGCAACAACAGGTGCAGGACCCCATAAATCTGCATGTACCAACTCAAATGGAGAGGTAATAGTTTTATTAGAAGTAGGGAAAGGTAACTGATGCATCTTGCCTGCTAGGCAGTGATGACAGTGTACTTTTACATCTTTGGAACTAGAATTAGGACTAAAGCAAGGAAAGACATTAGCAAGAACTTTATCACTAGGATGCCCTAGTCTAGAATGCCATAAGTGCCACTTATCTGATGAGATAGAGTGTGCAGCACAAGCAGTTTTATTAGCAGCTGGTATGAACATAGGAGACTGAATGGGATAGACACCATTGTTACTCAGACCTTTGTAGAGAATCCTCCCCGTAGGTAAATCCTGAATTGAGAATTTCTTAGCATCAAAATAGCAACTACAATTGTTATCTAGACATAGCTTATGCACAGAAAGAAGGTTTGATGCTATTCTAGGTACATGAAGCACATTTTTGAGTTGGAATTGATAATATTTAGTGTGCAATTGAGAATTACCTATGTTTTGAATAGGGAGATTTTGTCCATTACCTACTGATACTTGTTCCTGACCTTGGTAAGGAGCTTGAGGGCTGAGGTTATTAGCATTGGCTGTAATGTGGTCTGTGGCTCCTGTGTCAGTGAGCCAGGATTCTGTATTCTGTGTGTAATGCAGGTTAGAGGCACTGGCCATTGCAGCAAGCTTGGTGGTAGGATTTTTGCCTTGATAAGCAAAGTTCATCCTGTGATAGCAGTCAATGGCATAATGCCCTATTTTCCAGCAGATCTGACATGTAGGCCTTTCACTCTTGCCTTGAAATGTAGTCTGAGATCCTTGTGGTGCAGAAGAGTTAATCTGCTGTTGCTGGTACTGTGGATGATACTGAGTTGAGGCATTTGGAGAGCTAAAGCCTTGATGAAAGCTTGAGTTTCTTCCACCTCCACCTCTGCCTCTAGAGTAAGAGTTCCTGCCTCTACCTCTATTGAAACCTTGATTGCCATTAAAATTGGGTTTGTTATGAGAAACAAACATGGCCAAGGCTGAGTTGGACAGAGATTCAGTAGCTTCATTCATGGACTGCTCTTCAGTCTGAAGCAGAACAGTGAGCTTCTCCAAGGAAAGGATTGTGTCTCGGGTTCTTATGGCTGAAGCAAAAGGAGCAAACTCCTTTGGTAAGCCTTTGAGAATCACATGGGTGAGTTCTTCATGATCTGAATGTACTCCAACTGCAGAGAGTTTGTCTCTCACAGTCTTGATTCTCTGAAGGTATGAACTAACAGTTTCATTACCTGCTTTCTTGATTGATTGAAGCTCGAGCTTGAGATTAAGAACATTGGATCTAGCAGTAGAGGTAAACCTCTCTTCTAGTGTGTTCCAAACCTCTTGAGATGAACTCTTCCCCACAACCATGGCAAGGACAGAGGAAGAACAAGTGGAGTAGAGTAAGGTCAGTAGTGCCTTATCTTTCTTGTTCCATATTAGAAAATCTGGATTCACAGCTTGAATTCCAGTTTCTGTAGTCAAGAATTGACTTGGTTTAGGAACAGATCCATCTAGGTGGTCTAGCATGGAATAGGCATCCAAAACAGCAGTGATTTGAAGCTTCCATATCATATAGTTTGAGCTATCTAGCTTTGTGGACATGAGGTTAGACATATTGTTTAGTAGAAGTAAAGGAGATGAAGGATTTGCAGAAGCCATAGCTATGAATCTTAGAGCTCTGATACCATGAAAGAATTAAAAGATGCAGAAACTATATGAAGCTTATCCGAGAGATATGCTTGACAGAGATGTAATTGGTTTGAAATGCCTTAAAACTTTCATTAACCTCCAAAGAGTATTTATACAAAGATTAGGCTGAGTTAGTTAGTAACTAACTCAGTTAATAACAATATAACACACCTCTATACATGCCTAATCTGTTATAACAGAAAACACTAATTCTGGGCACATGTCACTCACGTGACTTTTAAGTTAAATGATGTAAAGCTTAAGCTACTGCAGTTTAGTGCTTGCTTGAATCTTGAATGAGCTTAAACGACAGTAGCTTAACACCATCTTCAACAGATTGAACCAAAAGATTGTTGCTATCATAGGAACTGACACTGGAAGAAGTGTAGAAGTACCTGCATCATATTGCAGCCTTCACATGATGCCATATCCACTGCTGGAGTTATTCGTTTGGCGCAAAGTTTTGATGCCTTGGGTAAGGAAAAAACTATTTTTGGGCTTGAGTCAAAAAACTATATTGAAATGTTGTGGAAAAAAGTTCAACTATGCACCTGAAAGTATGGCAAATGCTGATGATATTGTTCAGATTGGCAGATTGGTTTTTACTGTGATGCAACAAACAACTTGTGTCATTTAAGTTGTTGTCCAACATATATATAGGTTTCAAACTGATTCATGTGGGATGGCATGAAGCAATGACACCTCTCCATTGGATTGCTATGTTTTCGTTTGCACATTACTGTTAACCTCTATTTGGTTTTTTGGAAATTGAAGAGAAGAAAATTGAACTGTTTGATAATAAAAGATGCTTTTAATATAATTTTCAAAAAGAAAAAGGTTCTTTAAATTTTTTTCCTGGGGTCTATTTAAGAACCAATCTTTAAATTTATCTTAATTGAAATGCCTGAGTTCGTTGGGCATTCATCTGATAGGTTTATTAGAATATGAGGCAGAGGTATAGTTGAACATATGTTTTTTTTATTTTTTTTTAATACATGTTGGACATATAGTTGACCAATGACTTAATTGTAGATTCAAATTTGGGTTTTTGCTCTTGCAATAATCGCATAAAGCTTCAGTCACTAGATTTGGAAACTTATTGCTGTTGAAAAACAAGGCATGAAAGCAGCCAAAGAAGTAAGAATTAAACTATAATGCTTCTGTCATGATCCTACTATCAATTTTTGTGGAAACCAGGCATTGTATCTGTTCAATTTCTGTGGCGCATTATATTTAGTAGGTTTGTGATAGGTTGATATCCTTTCTTTCTTTCTTTAACCATGTATCTAAGTTCTAATTTTTAAGTTCTCTCTAATACATATAAGTGCAATGCATGATCTCCGCAGGCAGCTTCCCATCCATGGCATAATACCTTGCAGCTTTTCATGCCCATGGCATAATGATAATGCCTCTCATGCTCTTGGTTTATGCGGCTAGAGAGCTTAGTAGTGGACATGACAAGAGATTTAGACTATGGACCTTTCATGGAGAAGTTCTTTCTACAACCAAGCCCTTCACACCATGAGCTTCCCTTAAATGCCCTCACATTTTCTATTAAAGACATGTGAGTCATAACTTTGGTTCCACTTCTTTGATTTTGGTTATTCTGTCACCCTATTTTCATGAAGAAGTTTAAGCTTTGATTCCAAATAGTAATCATAAATTGGTTTGTAAATTCTGTATATGTCTAAATTAAGAAACTATCCTAATTTTGGGAAATGATAACAATTCAATTCATGCTTATACAAGTATATCTCTATCCCTCAAATATCTCTAGTCCAAACAATTGTTTTTTCACTTTAAAATGATATGGAATATGACACTTAACCAATACATTTCTCTGTGGTTCCCAATTGCTTTCTAAATAGGCAAGGGCTGTCACTTAGTTAGTCATCTTGGAAAAATAGGTCCTTGAATGTTCACATCATAGTTTATGGGACATAATTGAATGACCTTGTTTTGGCAGTATAAATGGAGAAAACAAACATTATGACACACCTAGAATTCCATGTGTGCCTGATCGGTATCTGGAGGACCTTCCAATGGATCTGCTGTCGCAGTAGGTGCAAAGCTTGTTGATTTCGCCCTAGGTGAGTTTCTTCCAAGAACAAGTTTTGTGTTTCTTGGCTTGTCCTTGGTAGATTGAACCAAAAGGTTCTTGCTCTCATAAGAACTGACATGGGAGGAAGTGTAAGAGTACCTGCATCATATTGTGGAATTCTTGGGTTTTGGCCTTAACATGTTGCCATTTCAACTGCTGGAGTCATTCCCTTGGCGCAAAGTTTTGATACTGTGAGTAAGGAATAAATTATTTTATGGCTTGAGTCAAATTGTATCTTATATTGAAATGTAGCGGGAAAAAGTTCAACTCTGCACCTGAAAGTATGGCAAATGCTAATGATATCGTTCAGATTGGCAGATTGATTTGTACTGTGATGCAATAAAACACTTGTGTTGTTTATGTTTTTCCTGACCACGTTTTTCTCCTAATTTCTTTGTGAAAGATACATGCACCAGTTATCCATGTCTGCTATAAGGCGTGTGTGTGTGTGCGCATTCATAATAACATGCTTTAAGCATTCAGAAGTGATTTGTCCAGAACCTTTATGTCATACTCAAATGATGAAATCATATCAAAAATGATTCTTTGCATATTAAACCAACCAATTACTGTTATTCTGTTTAATAGTATGCTACAGCAATTTCTACTGCATTCTATGATGTAAGACTTTTTCTTTTTTTGTCAGAAGGGGGGGGGGATAGAGTTGGACTAGTTCTTCTACAATTACCTGAGGTGGATCTTGTCAAACCTAGTCAGATAATTATTGCAGAAGATTGTTTCCAGCTTTCGGACATCTCAAATGATCGAGTTACTCAACCTCTTGTCAAATTAGTGGAGAAGTTATTTGGGGGTAAGTGCATTGACTATATGAATCTTTTATTTGTCTAATTCTATACGTGGGAGGATGGTACACCTCATAAATTTTAAAAAGCTGTATGTGTATTGTCTAGAGTGGATTTATTGAAGTAGAATGTCTCCTTTTAGGCATGCAGCAAAAGATACATCTCCAATGCTATGAAAAGAAAAGGCTTGGCTCATTAGATATCTTTTGTCATAAAGCAATCTTTCATTATTTTCTTTGTCCAAATACATCTTATGAGTTTAGATCAATATGTTTCTCATTGAGTGAGATTCCAATTCATGTTTTTACTAATAATACAGGTCATCTTGTAAATCGTGCAGTCCTTGAGGACCATGTCAAGGACAAAGTTCCAGGTTTGAAACAATTCATTTGTAAAGGAAATACAGATCAAGAGTCTAATATACCATCATTAGCAGCCCTTTCAAGTGCCATGCGGTTGATTATCGGGTACTGATTGTCACCTTCCTAATTGATTCAACATACTTGAATGATAACTTTGATATTGGTCTAAATATTGTTGGATGAAAATACTGTTCTTAAATAAACATTGCCTGCTGAACTTATTAACCATTCAAATAATAGGCATGAATTCAAGAATAACCATGGTGAATGGATCAGCACTATCAAACCTGATTTGGGTCTCAGGATGTTTGTCACTCTGTGAGGACTGAATTACATGCTGCTATTATTGCTTTACTTGGGGTACTCTTTAGGATCAATATGGATTTTGCCAGGTTCTCTGTCTGTGTGACATAACAATCTTACTTTTTTCTTGCTTGTTCTTGCTAAGACCTTTGGAAAGCCTTGTAATTTGTTTCTGCATATCTTACTTTTTGCAAAACATGGTTATGATATCATCTTGGGGTGTATGATATCATCTTACTTTTTGCAAAACATGGTTACTTTTTGCAAAACAAGCCTTGTAATGTTAACATATACCACTTGGGGTGTATGGTATCATCTTCCTGTCTCAATTTCCTTGTTGGCAAAACATGGTTTAAATGAGTTCCTACTCAATCTTGTTGAGACTCTTTATGACATTCTCAAAGAAGAGGTTAACATTGTTGAGAAAATAGGCTACTGAATTCTATCTCTTCCTAATATTTTATTGTTCATCCCAGATCCCACACAAAGATATAAAATTAGAAGAAAAATAAAATCTCTTGCTTGCAATTTTGTGCCACATAGGCTCTTTCTTCTTGAAACATCTGATTCTCCAAGTGGCTCTGAAATGTAACTAATAATTACTTGATTATCATTTTCTTGCACAAATAATGCAGAGCCATTTTTACTTGATTGCATTAACTTCATAGGCCTGGACTTTCTCTAGCTCTACCTACAATTTTAGATTTATCAGAGCATGTTGCACATGGATATTAGAGATACTTTTATTTATTTTTGCTAAGAATTAGAGATACTTTTATGGTAATAGGTCCAGTTTGATTTAATATTTAGGAGAACAATGTATCCAAATTTATAATTTGATATTGGGGATTATATTTTATAGTGTGGACAAAGATGATAGCCATTGAAAAAGATGGCTAAGATGATGATTACTTGGTATATTGTTGATGTATAAGAATCCTCCCACAGTCGTATGTCTTCCCAACTTTATTTTCCCTTGGTCTTCCACGAATCAAATGAAGCAATGTACTCCTATTATTTCTTGTTGTTTGGTTTATTATTTATAAAGAGTAGAAGAAAATAAAAAGGAAAAAAATGGTCATTAGAAGGAAATATACTTTGGATTTATTAAAAGACTTGACCATACCAAATCACAACCAGCTCCACTAATCACCTGGGAAAATTGCTACTTTTCTAGCACCGTTTGACAACCCCATGCATTAAATAAGACCCATAATCAAACACTAATCTGCACCTCTCACGCCCCAGCAAAACAGTAAAAACACCAACATGTCCAAATCTGTATGAACGCAAAAGCCTCATGTGTACCACCACCCACTCCCATTCACGTCAAGTGCACCAAGCATGCCTTTCATTAGGCCCATAATCAAACACTAAATGAGGATATAATTGAATGTTCACATCATAGCTGATGAGATATAATTGAATGACCTTGTTTTGGCAGTATAAATGGAGAAAACAAATACTTTGGCACACCTAGAAATCCATGTGTGCCTGATCGGGTACCTAGAGGATCTTCCAGTGGATCTACTGTTGCAGTAGGTGCACAACTTGTTGATTTTTCCTTAGGTGAGTTTCTTTAAAGAACATTTTTTTTTTTTGTGTTTCTTGGCTTCTCCTTAATAGATTGAACCAAAAGGTTCTTGCTATCATAGGAACTGACACCGGAGGAAGTGTAAGAGTACTTGCATCATATTGTGGAATTCTTGGGTTTCGGCCTTCACATGATGCCATTTCCACTGCTGGAGTTATTCCTTCAGCGCAAAGTTTTGATACCGTAGGTAAGAAATAAACTAATTTATATCAGGATTCAAATTTGTATATTATATTGAAATTTAGCTGGAAAAAGTTGAAGTCTGCACCTAAAAGGTGGCAAATGTTGATGATATTGTTCAGATTGGCAGACTGTTTTGTACTGAGATGCAACAAAAAACTTGTGTTGTTTACGTTTTTCCCTAACGCCTCATGACCACATTTTTCTCCTAATTTCTTGTGAATTATGCATGCACCAGCTACCTGTGTCTGCTGTATGGGGTGTGGTGTGTGCGCGCATATAGATGTGATTTGTCATTCTCAAATGATGAAATCATATTAACAATGATTTTTTGCATAATAAACAAACCAATTGCTGCTATCTTGTTTAAAAGTAGGCTACATCAATTTTGATTGCATTCTAGTCCTCCTACTGGTATAGAAGTCATTTCTTTTGTTTTGGGGGGGCTGGGGGGGTTGGATGTCATTCTTTGACACCAACTTCTCATCCAGAATGGTTTGCTAGTGACCGGGTCATTTTGAATATTGGATGAGTACGGCTATAATTACCTGATGTCAAACCCAATCGGATAATTAGTGCTATGAATCTTTTATTTGTCTAATTCTAAAAAGCTCTATTTGGATTCCATAGCATTTTAAAGGCAAAAGTATTATCTGAACTGGATTTATTGAAGTAGAAAGCTATCACACTGAAAAATGATGGTAATAAACTAGAATGTCTCCTTTTAGGCATGTGGCAAAAGATGCATCTCAAATGCTATGAAAAGAAAAGGCTTGGCTCATTAGAAATCTTTTGTCATAAAGTAATATTTCATTATTTTCTTTGTCCAAATACATATTATGTCTTTAGATCAATATGTTTCTCACTGAGTGAGATTTCACTTCATGTTTTTTTCTAATAATGCAGGTCATCTTGTAAAGTGTGCAGTCCTTGAGGACTATCTCAACAACAGAGTTTCAAGTTTGAAACGTCTAATATACCATCCTTGGCAGCCCTTTCAAGTGCCATGCGGTTGATTAAAGGACTTGAGTGATAACTTTGATAGTGGTCTAAAATCTAAATCTTGTTGGATTAAAATATTGTTCTTATATAAACATTGCCTACTGAACTTATTAACCATTCAAATAATAGGTATGGATTCAAGAATAACCATGGTGAATGGATCAGTACTATCAAACCTGATTTGGTACCTGGGATGTCTGTCACTCTGTGAAGACTGAATTACAAGCTGCTCTTATTACTTTTCTTGGTGTACTCTTGATCTTCCTCTCTTGTAATGTTCCACAAACTTTTAGCTTGCTGGTGATTGTATCAGCATCTAGATTATGCCAGGTTCTTTATCTGAGTGACATAGCAATCTTACTTTTTCCTTGCTTGTTTATGTTAAGATCTGTTGAAAACCTTATAATTAGCTTTTGCATATCTACAGGTGAGCATACCAACAGGATTGTATGATAATCTTCATGTCTCAATTTCCTTGTTGGTGAAACAGGTTCAGATGGGTTCCTACTCAATCTTGTTGAGACTCAAAGAAGAGGTCTTGGCCTTGATGAGAAAATGGGTTACTGAATTCTGTCTCTTCCTAATATTTTATTGTCCATCCTATATCCCACACAAAGATATAAAATTGGAAAGAAATTTCTTTTTTCTCTTCCTTGCAATTTTGTGCCACATAGGCTCTTTCTTCTTGAAACATTAGATTCTCCAAGTGGCATTGAAATATAACTAATAAGTAATAACTACTTGATTATCATTTTCTTGCATGAATAATGCAGAGCCATTTTTTACTTGAATGGTTGAATGCATTAACTTCAAAGGCCTGGATTTTTTTTCTAGCTCTACCTATAATTTGAGATTATAGAGCATGTTGTACATGGATATCAGAGATCCTTTTATGGTAATAGATGCAGTTGTTGATTTAATATTTAGAACAACAATTTATCCCAATTTATAATTTTATATTGGTGATTATATTGTATAGTGTGGACAAATGGTAGCCATTG
The DNA here is from genome assembly GCA_907173295.1 of Fagus sylvatica. NCBI lineage: Eukaryota > Viridiplantae > Streptophyta > Magnoliopsida > Fagales > Fagaceae > Fagus > Fagus sylvatica. The sequence continues at coordinate 12,783,802 of OU015761.1, forward strand.
AAAAAGATGGCTAGGATAATGATAACTTGGTATATTGCTGATGTATCTAAAAACACCAATTCATGTTTATTTAGAACATATAGCAATCACATAGGGGCGGAGCTAGGAATTATCATATGGGGGGGCTAATTAGAACATCTTAATTAGCAATTTTCACATCACTAATTTAATGTAATTTTTTTTAAATTCTCAACTAGACGACTATACTAACTTGGTAGAGAGATATAATCTTTATCATGCAACAAGCCAACAACAGAGAAAAAAAAATTATCAACAAAATCTTCATAAACAAAATTATAAAACATATTCATAAACTCATTAAAAATCCAAAAACTCATATCCATATGGCCAGATAATTCATATCAATATATCATGATGAAAAAAAAAAATCCATATTGCCATTGTCATATCAATATATATATATATAAATAAGGCATAAATCTAAGCACAAATATGGTAGAAATTTAGAAGAAACAAACCTGAAATGTTAAGTTAATGATAGCCACTCTCCAGTCTCTTCATCCTCAAAATGGACAATAAGAAATCAGCACAACCGTTTGAACTTTGAAGCCTAAAACCAAAATTTTTACAAATAACTAAATAAGAACAATGGTAAAAAAAAAAAAAAAAAAAAAAATTATAATGATAATGATTGATGAGGAAAAAAAACTCACCACAATATCACTCTAAAAAACACCCAAACACGAGAGGTCTTCACCCTCACACGGTCACACCATTGCAAATTATGAAATTCACACTAACTCTGAAGAGAAGAGAGATTTGTTGGGTTGACAAAATGGGAAGAGAAAGAAAAATAGGGAAAAGCCGAAAAGAAAAAGAAGTCAGAAGAAGATTTAGAGAGAAAGGGGCGGCAATTTGGGAACTGAAGAGAAGAGAGATCTGAGATTTGTTGTGACATAGCCGGGAAAGGAAAAAGAAGAAAAAAAATAACTTTAGACTTTGGGAAATGAAAAAGAAGAAAAGACTAGAGAGTAGAGAGAAATGACTAGGGAGAAAAGCCGGCACTTTGGGAAGAGAAGAGTGAAGAGAGATTTGTAAATTGCAATGAGAAGAGAAACAAGCAAGCTGCATAGGGAGAAGACAAAGTAGTGGCAGCCGAAAATTGTAATGAGAAGAGAAATAAGCAAAGCTGCATAGGGAGAAGAGAAAGTAGTGGCAGCCGAAAATTGTAATGAGAAGAGAAATAAGCAAGCTACATAGGGAGAAGAGAAAGTAGTGGCAGCCGAAATAATTAATGAGTATGCAAGTTATAGTCTAAATGTGTAGTGTAGCAGTCGAAAAATAACACTATAATAGTTTAAAATTTACAATTCTCGAAAAAGAAATAAAAGAAAAAGTTAAATGTTGTTTTAAAGACTACTCTCTTTATGTTATTTGGGAAGAAACGTTATTGTGCATTCTGAAAAGGGGGGGCTGATTATTATTTTTTGGGGGAGCTTAATTTTAATTATCCTATACTTAGTCCAGAAAAATTAAAATTTTGGGGGGCAGAGCCCCCCCCAAGGAACAACGTAGCTCCACCCCTGCTGACCCCCCTCTATCCCATATTTTGCAACAATAACACTTCTCCAAAGGTGATTCTCTTCTCTACCAAACCGCCACATCCATTTTCCCAAGAGAGCTCTATTAGTAACCGCCACCCTCCTAACTCCCAATCCACCATTAGCTAGCAAACAACACACTATGTTCCACCCCACTAGGTGATGTTTAAAACCATCCCCCAAGCCACCCCACAAAGAGAGAAAGCTTAGCTCATGCATTCATATTTTGTTCTTTTTCTATTTCAAACACATTTGTGTACACATAATAATTTTTTTTTTTTTTCACTGAAAGATGTCACATCATGCTTTTCACAAATAATGCAGATGATCTTGTAAAGCATGCAATCCTTGGGGACTATGTCAAGGAAAAAGTTCCAAGTTTAAAACAATTCATGACTAAGGGAAACGGAGATCAAGAGTATAATATACCATCTTTGGCAGCCCTTTCAAGTGCCATGCGGGTGCTTCAAAGGTGCAGATTGTCACTAGAACAATTGATTCAAACAACTGTGATATTGGTGTGGATCCTACTAGATGAAAATACTGTTCTTATATAAACATTGGCTTTTGAACTTATTAATCTTTCAAAGCATAGGTATGAATTCAAGAATAATCATGGTGAATGGGTCCGTACTGTCAAACCTGATTTGGGTCCTGGAATATCAGAACGGGTATGGGAAGCCGTTAAGACAACAGATGAAAATGTGGATGTCTGTCACTCTGTGAAGACTGAACTACGTGCTGCTCTTAATGCTCTTCTTGGGGTACTCTCTCTCTCTCCCGCTGAATGTTTCACAATCCTAGGATTGTGCTATAAGGAGATCCCATAATCTCACGATTCGAGTCATTAAACAATTTAAAGTTTTTAAAATATAAGTTAGGAGCGTAGTATGTGATCATGAATGTGTCTACACTTAGATATTTGTCATTTCTATCATATGTGCTTGTATGCATGCTGGTATGCCTCTAAATAGGACACACAATTATCTTCCATAAAAAGAAACACTAAAAAAGATGCTATCTATGCATTAAAAATGAATTTCTACACTTAGATATCTGTCCTTTCTATCATATACACACATCTCAATCAAATTCTCTTTGATTCAAATTTTAGAATTGATGTGCTTGCAATTGTTCAGTTACTTGTATAAAAAAAAAGTGATTGCAATTGTTCAATCTATTTAGCTTCAATGCATTTATGTTTTGGTGTTTTGATTCCAAGAAACTTGGCCAGCTTCAATTCAGTTATGTGATAAACAAAATTTTAGGAAGTTTAGTGTACCATATATAATGCACCATATTTGCATTTCGCTTCACTTTACTCTCACAAGCAAACTATAACTGCGAAAGAAATTGGCATCATCTCTAATAAATGATTTCAGCTTTTCCACTAGCTTGACTAACACTTCTAAATGATGATTATTCAGGATTTTGGTGTCCTGGCAATTCCCACAGTTCCAGGGCCTCCACCAGAACTACAAAGTGATCCAATTCCATTGGAAGCTTTTCTTGCCAAGGCTTTTAGCTTGCTGTCAATTGCTGGAGTATCTGGATTCTGCCAAGTTCTCTCTCTCTCCCTATCTCTCTTTGTGTGTGTGTGTGTGTGTGTTGTGAGACATGACAAAGTTAGTTTTTCCTTACTTGTTTATCTTAAGACCTTTGAAAGACCACATAATTTATTTTTTTTTGGCATATCTACAGGTGAGCATACCACTAGGACTGTATGATAATCTGCCTGTGGCAATTTCCTTGTTGGCGAAACATGGTTCAAATGGTTTCCTGCTTAATCTTGTTGAGATTATTTATGACACTCTCCAAGAAGAGGTTGGCATTACTGAGAAAAGGGATTATTGAATTCTTTCTCTTCCTAATGTTTTATTAGAAGTCTTATATCCCACTCAAAGATATAAAAATGGGAAAGGCCTGCTTGCACTTTTGTGCCACAGAGGTCATTTCTTCTTTAAACCTTTAATTCTCTAAGTGACTCTCAAATGTAACTAATAACTACTTGATCATCAATATATTGTGCTCTTTCCAACTCAATGGATTAACTTTGTAGGCCAAGACTTCCTTCAGTTTGAGACGATTAAGAAATATTTGTGCATATATATTAGAGATTCTGATTTAATATTGTGGATTCGATAGTATAATTTGGACAATGATAGGAGCCATTGATAAGATGGCTAGCCTAGGATAATGACAACTTTGTATGCTGTTGATGTATCTAAAAACAAACTCATGTTTATCATATATAAGACACATTTTAGTACAGGAAGGGAATTAACCTGCAAGATCAGTTATGCTTCATTAGTTTTCCAAGAGTACGAACAAAAGTGGAATTAATATTAATCTCAATGTCATCCCAGCCTTAAAAAGTATTCTTCTGGCTTTATCTTCTAATTTATTGCTTTCCTACTTTGAGCCCTCTCCTTTATACTCTCTGTTCTACATTCTTTTGGCTTTTATCTTTTAATTTATTGCTTTCCTACTTTGAGTCTCGCCCTTTACTTTTCTTAAATTTGCAAGCAATCACGTCTCTGAAAGGGTTAGATATGTCTGGTAAAGTATTCTTTACTTGGGGTTTGGAGTTCTTGCCTAGCTTTAGGTTCTTGATTAATTACCAGACAGTGAGCTATTGTGCATACTTTTTTTTTTTCAATTTGCAAGACAAAGTCTCTTTGCGTGAAGGTGGGCCATCTGTTGGTCTGAGTGTTCGTTACATGGCATTCCCAGTTCTTTCCTAGCTTTGTCTATTTACTTTGCCATCCGTCATGTATAGCTTTTACTTTTTGTTCAATTGGCGAGGCGGGCATATCTCTTTTGAGTTGGCAGTTGGAGTTTCCTTTGCATTATCTTTGTTCATTACTTTACTACATGAAAAGCTGAAAATTAATCTCACTTTTATTTTCTCTTTTAACTTGCATGGCATATCTCTTATGTGAGAAGGAGAGATGTCTGGTGTATTCTTTACTTGACAGTTGAGGTTTTGAACCATTCATTCAAGTAAATCGTAATTTTTAGGTTTGCTTTTGAATTTGAGTTTTCATGTAAATTTGAGTACTTCCTTTTGTACGTTCTCAGGCTTAATATACACAGCTTGTTTATTCTAACATAGTTAAAGAACATAATGGCCACTTGGGCATTCAGTCCAGTGGTAATTCTTCTCCCCAAAAAGCCTCACTCCTCTATGAGGGTATGAGTTCGCTCCTCAGGATCCTTAAAATATATGTGTGTGAGTTTAGATTATAATTACTATCATATATCAAAAAAAAAAAAAGTTAAAGAACACAATTTCTATTTTCATTAACAAACTCACAAAACAGTTTGGACTTATCTTGGGAAAAAACTCGTTTATGTTAATTTATTTTGCAAACAAATCAAACTCAAACCCAAGTTTTTGTCACGACCCCAAACCGTAAAATATTTGCTACATGAGAAAACAATTGGTCTTAGATGTGGATGGAAATATCGTTAGGGTGGTGACACAAGGAGTGCCTCCTAATGACTAATGGGAGAACATACGTTCAAATGCCACAAGCATTCCCTCTTTATAGATTAGAACACACTTGGCAATGGGCACGACTATTCAGTTACAAACATGATTCTAAACCAAAGGATATGTTTTAGTCCCCTTGAGAAGCAACACACCCATCAAGAGGATTATTGCATACACGAGGGTGATCAGGGTGCACAACATTATGGTGTGATCACCAATCAAAATATGCAATATCATCTCCCACTTGATCGCACTATAATGAATAGTATTAGCTCTAATTAGCATGAATAAGTGTCATGGCTATGCCCCTCTCTAACTCTCATCTATGATACCTATAGATCAGCGCCAGTGAATGATATGGCCAAAACGTGTGCATGCTTTTAGTCACAACCACATTGACCACACTCTTGGTCATATAATACTTTTGGAGCATTCTCCAAATGATTTTCAATTCACTATGTGTCAAGTGAACGACATTGACATCGACATCGGAATTAAAACCCATAGTTTGGGGATACAATGCACACCCATATTGTAATCAACGAATTCAGTCGTACACACCAGACCATATGTTGACATGCATTGAAATTTCCATTATGCACTTCTTCTCAAAGTTGTTAAAATAATAATCCTACGTAGGATCGATGAGAGTGCCTCATGGATCGGATCAAGAATCGTAAGATTCTATTTTCTATAAAAATAAATTAAAAAAAAAAGAGATAAAATATCACAAATAACAACAATTTATGGACAATATATAAAACGACACCCGCTTCATCAACACCCACTTACACTCCTATCTTAAAGGCACCAATCCCTCTCCAACACAACACATAAATAGAATTGCGGTTGTTTTAATTATGAAAGATACGTAATATTTTGTTGTACCACTTGTAAGGCTTCAAATGTGCTACACTACCTATACTACAAGGTACATACAACATGAGCATCCCTTCACTCTTTGTTATATTGTTAAAGATGATTCTGGTGAATATTAGTGTGATATTTGCGAAGAAGAACGAGACTCAAAGCATTTGTTCTACTACTATGTAGATTGTATTTATCCTGCTGATCCTGAATGTATTCTTGGGAAATAACCAAATCGCAAGTTTAGAGGTACTTCCACATTTGATTGTCACTCACACCTCTTTATTTTCATTGAGGAAACTAAAGATCACCCTCAATATCGAAGTTGCGGTAACTGTTGTGAAGAATTTATCTATCAATGTGACAGGTGTAATTTCAGAATCCAAAATGAATGTTTACATATAGGACAAATGTGATTGTAATTTGAATTTTTATATTTTTCTTTTGGGTTGAGTCTTAGTTCTTTATTATTGAATCTAATGTGTTCTTAACTTGTCCATTATGTAGTTTACCGGTAACTTTCTTTTTTTTTTTTTTTTTGGTCCTTTTTCAATGAAGCTTATCAGGATTGTTGTTTCATACCTCACATTTATTAAAGTTGGATTTCAATTTTATAAGCAACTTACTATATACTTCATTGTACCTACCAATCGTGATGCCTACAGGATGAGCAAGATATTTTGAACAAGATTGGAACTGGTTGTGGGTGTGCATGTATGTTTCGGTGTTGGGACATTGGTTGGTTGCCGATGATGTGATTATTTTGGGGCTGTGGGTAGTGTTTTGGGTGTATCCTACTTGTTTGAAAAAGGTCTTGGTAACTTCAAGACTCAAGTTGCGTCAATTACATAATGAAAAAGTTCATTATTATAAACTCATGTGTAATTTCATTATTATAAACTCATGCGTAATGCATGTGACTAATTTTTGTTATCAAAATTAACAAAAAAAGTATTTAGAGGGATCAATTTTATTAATTTAAAAACCCCAGGTAGTTATATTGCAAAATTGAAATCTCAGAAAGTCAGTTTGCAAATAACTCAAACTCCATGAGTGATTATGTAATTTGGGCTCTTAGGTAGTGGGTGGCAACTTTTTTGGGCAGTTTAATTAATGATACATAAAATGTTGTTATGTGAGCATGTCCAAGTATTGACAGTATAAAAGATAGTTTGATGGAAGTTTTGTGTTGTTGTGACTTGTGAGTTGTGACATATGGATGTTATTCTTCTACTAAATATTACATTAGAAGGTGCATGCTGATTTATGTTGAGATTGACATTTGTGAGATGTTTACCTGTCCTTGGCTACGGAAATTGAAATATGACATTTGAGCACGTGAGAGATGATTCTTGGCTTCTCTCAAGAATATCTGAAAAGGGGTGAGCATTTTTGTGGGGGATTGTAGACTCTTGTTCTAAATTAAATTCTATAATTTTAAAAGTAACAAATATAAATGAAACTTACAGAGAATTATTATTATTATTATTTTGTTATGAATCTGAAAGAATATTATTAAAAATCAAACAACCAATACAAACAAAGAGACAAAAAAGCCTCAGAACCCCTACAAAAAGACAAGCTAGCCACACTAGCAAACAAGCTAAAGACCTACAGACTAGGTCAGCAGCACAAAAACAAAGAAAAGAAAATTTTGCAATTTCAAGTCTACAACAAAGCAAAATTTACATTTTCCTACGTAGCACTGAAAAATGAATTCCCAATTACAACAAAGCACCCGATTAAATAGAATCACAATAGGAAAGCATATTCTCATATCTTGCTTTGACATCCTTCCTTATGAGCTTGATGATCTGCTCCTCAGTTTTGATATGTCCCCCATAAATAATAGCATTGCGCTGCAGCCATATATGATACACAGCAGCCCACAAACCCAATCTACAAATATTGGACCTCATACCTTTACCTTTTAGGTTTGAAGAACCCCACTCAATCAAATCCTCCCAAAGAGAAGAGCGGGTTTGAAACAAGGCATAACCTCATTACTGACACCCATATTCTCTTAGTAAAAGAGCAATCAAAAAATAAATGATCCTTGCTTTCTAAAGCATTTTTGCAAAAGACATAATTTGAGTCTCCAATGAGACTCCAACACAACATCCTGTCTCTAGTATTAATGAATTATTCATAGAAATACTTTTAATTCTTAATGGTTGACTGTCTTTTACTGGGTCAAGTGTCTTTATTGTTTGTTGTGAGTGATAAGATTAAACCAGAGGAACTAAAAAGAGGAGGATATTAAAATACTAGTAACCACATTATATTTCAAATTTGTAGTGAGGGATGAAATTCAACTAGGGGAACCAAAAGGAGGAGAATATTGAAATACTAATGACATCTTTTTATTCCAAAGCTTCTTTTGGCCTAAATGTATTCTATGCTCTCTTAGATTTTCAAACTTGATACAACAAATTATATGCAATTTATAAAAGGGCAGCACACCCCCATAATGGATAGTTCTTATCATTTGTTCACGTAAGAACAAAAGATCAAACTACTGAATGGCTGGGACAAGTTTTATTTAGTTATTTTTGTAATAAGAGATTATTTCATTAATTGAACCATTTTCTTTAATGCAATATAAAAGTGACACAAATGGAGAAAGGTGGTTTAGTGTCTCTCTCTATAAGTGGATGAGATTGTAGAAAATATATATTATCATGGTGCTAGGTCCATTGTGTCCACGCTTTTCACCCATATCTAAAATGTTGGAGTTGGCTCATAGTTGTTTCTGGGCCAAACTGGCCAGGGGCCTACAAAGACAAGTGAAGGGATGCACCAATTAGAAGGGAAAATTCAGCTTTGGAAGAAAAAATATTCCTGGTTAGATCTTTGATTTTACTTTGTTGAAATTGAAGTGGGGCTTGTTATTTTTTAGGAACTTGCTTCTTCTTTTAATATTTTTCATCACCATGGCCAATTTTTATTTATTCATTTATGTCATATGTCTTATGATGGTTGCATTTTCTCTCTAATATAATAGCTACATTGTGGTCAAGAGATCTTTAATCTTTTAGCCATTGTTGATGCTTTTTTCACATCTATGGGCCTATCAAAATTCTTATTTGAAAAATATACAAAGCCCAAACACATGGACCTAAGTGGATTTGTTTTCTCATCTATCTTGAGTTTAATGGGAAACCTTGTAAATGGGCTTGAGGTATTTGCAAAACCTATCAGACCATGCATATAAACCAAACACATGGAAAACCTCTATCTAATCTACTGAATAATTTCACATAGCCAAAACACATGCAGTAGCTTCCTAATTATATCTGGTGCGTGTGCATTTTCCTGGTCAAACCGCAAATCCTTAAAAAAGGGTAAAACTTAGATACAATTCCTTAGGTCAAGTATATTAAGTTCCTAGTTGAATTCAAATGCATTGAATTTAAATATTCTTGAAAAATATAACATTGTTTGTATTTCATTGATTAATGCAACCATGTGTTTGAATTCAATTAGGGGAACCTAATGTACCTAACCTAAGGAACTATACTTAAGTTTTACCCCTTAAAAAATACTAGCACGATTATAACTAATGTTTATTTTCTTGATCTCTCAAATTTAACAAATCTAGAGGTTTCCATTCCACTTATAGAAACAAATTAACCAAATCAGAGCAGATCAATTGGATTAGCATGAGAAATTATTCAAAATTAGTTGGAAATCTACTGTTTAAGACTTAGATTGTTGTGAAACCCATCCTCGCAAAGGAAATTTAATGGTACAACTTTTTTTTTTTTGGATGAATTAATGGTACAACTTTTTTTGGTACAACTTAATTGACTAGTCTTGGGTTTTCAAATTTGATAAAATCGATGCCTGATCATTTTTTATGGGTGCAAGATAATTTATTTTCTTCTCAGCTTGTCTAAGAAAAAAAAGTTTCAATTTATCAATGCCTAGAGCTTCTCTTTAACAAATTTATGAACTCAGAGAAGGCTTACTTGATTTTAACTATAATTCATTATAGATTTGCATTTAATTCTTTTATCATCCACCACAACCATTGCTTCATTAATTAGGATATTATTGTGATATGGAGAAGATAGCCAGATATACTAAGGCTTGTATTCAATCTGACAACAACTTATCTTGAGGTTCATAATGTTGGTAACAGCAAATACTTTTGTTGTATAAGAGCAAGCTATTGAAAATTTGAAATGCACTTTAGGATATAACTGACAAAAAAGAAAAAAGACTCTTAAAAGGTAAAATCTTTCACATGAATGATCTAATAAGGAAATCATATGTTGGTAATACATGATGAAGCACAGATAAAGAAAATGCACTATAATGAAAACATAAATGGAATGAATCGTTGTCCAAATATAAAAGCAAGTTTTGGTCAATTCCTTCCACACCCTTTCTTTCTCTTGCTTCACTTCTAATTCATTTACATGATGAAGAAAATGGAAAGGGATGGAAGTTTCATAGAAGAAGATAGTGGTAGCACCAAGGGTAAGGAAGTTTGTAGCAACTTATGATAGCCTATAATAAAGGCCCCTCACATGTGACTCACTCCCTCTTTGTCGGGTTCGAGACCTCTTTTCCTAGGATATCAATTGTTGTGGAGATAATACTTAAGGAGAGACTCCAATTAAGGAGTTAATATAACATATAGGGATACTATTTTACTCAAAAGCTTTAGCCTATGTGTTTAAGCCCAATTATGTTATATTAATTCCTCAACATCTTTACTTATTCTACATGTGGAACTTCCACTTGCACGTATATACCCAATAAAATGTTGTACATCTCTCAATATTGAGAAATGGACTTATTAGGCTTAGAGCAAAAGAGTTAGGTGAATTCGGCCATTTTCAAGACACAAAGTGTTGATAAACAATAATAATGAAAAAAAAAAAAGATTTTATGCTTGTTAAATGTAACTGATTTATTAGTAATGTTTGACATGGTTAAGGCATATGAGATATAACCTTCCAGTTTGGGATAATCAAATTTTGAAATAATTGAGTAGATTCTACGCAAATATAAAGAAGTGTAGTTCTTCAAAATGTCTTTGTCTTGATCTCCTTTCTTAATTTCTTGATTATTAGGAAAGAATCGGAAGAGATGGTAAGAAATCTTATAGACCATAGATTCCTTCTTTATTTTATTTTTACTTTTCCTTTTTCTTAGTTTTATGAATTCAGGAATAATGGTAAGAAATCTTATAGACCATATAATTTTATGAAAGAGCATTTGGACAGTGAAAATAATCCTATTTCCTTTTCTTTTCTAGATCAATATGATGCTTATGATTTTCAAAGAAAAAGAAAATTGAAGGGGGGAAGCTTAAGTAATAATTAATCGTCCTGTTTTTGAAATATTACTAGAACAAATCCCTATTATTTGAAGCAAAAGTATTATCGTGCTAAAGAATTCAAGTTGCCAACGAGAGCTACTAGTCTAATTTCTGAAATAAGCTAGTTAAAATTAACTAATAAATATCTACATTAATATTTGTTTTTTGGAGGGTACTGTACGTACAAAATCATGGTTGTTCATCTATGTAAAGCTAGTAATTTGTTTAATCGATTTTGCTGTACTTCTTTTTTCTTTTTTTGAAGAGTTTTGATGTAGTACTCTTTCATTGATCAAATTATTCTCATCTCTCGAGCAATGCTTGATTTGTTTTCTTAATAGATTCTTTGCCATACGTTTTGCTTCAATTTGCAAGGCAAGTCTCCTTGTACTACTCAAAAACCATTCTTTACTTGGCAGTTGGAGTTTATCTTAGTACATTACTTTCCTATATGAAAGCTGAGAATCTCTTACTTTTATTTTCTCTTCAACTTGCAAGGCATATATGCATTTCTCTTTTGTGGGAAAGAGAGATGTCTGCTGGTATTCTTTACTTGTTAGTAGGTTTGGAATCATGTATTCAACTAAATCGTAATTTTCATGTTTGCTCATGTAAATTTGAAGACTTCCTACTGATTAATATACTGTTTATTGCTACAATTGAATTCCTTGTGGTATCCAATGTGTAGTAGGATAAATTATGGGGTATAGTTTTTGCAGTATGTTAGTATGTTTCTAGGTATTTTTAAAATTTTCCTAGTCAAATTAGAGTCCTATTATTGTACTATATTAAATAGAATTTGTTTTGAAATATTTTTGCTTAGAAATAAAGTTTTTTGGCTCCTTTAAATTGACCCAAGTTGTAAAACGAATGAAAAAAAAATAATAATAATCTAATCAATAAAATTCCTATAATTTTATTTCTTTCATTTGGTGGATTCTCAAGTTATTCCTTGTGAAATCAAAGTGCTACTTATAGATTTAATGGTTTACGTTTGAACTAGCTTCTGACAAAGGGTGACAACAAAAGCAACCATCCTATTGATTTCCAATTGTCAACAGCATATACAAAAAGTGAGCGCTATTGGTCCTTAAATGGTGCGATTTAGGGACTAATAATACTCATTTTTTTTAAAAAAATTTAGGGACTAAATTAAAAGTGCTCACAAGGACTAACGCTATACGCTTTTTAAATGTTAGAGACCAATTGAGCACGTTTCAAACATTAGAGACCAATAATGTTTTTTGGCCAATAGAATTTCATATGTTTATAACTTGAAGAGAGATGGGTAAAAAAACATCTCATAAGTGAATGAGAAAATAAAATGTTAGTACGTATGAAATGTTCAAGGAAAAAAGAAATGTTAAATTGGAGTTTGGATAGGAATACAATACAAAATAAAATAAAGGGCTAAATATACTATTGGTTCCTAACATTTACGCAGGTTGCACGTTGGTCTCTAACGTTAAAAACGTGCATAATTGGTCTTTAACGTTTACAAAAACGTGCACCATTGGCCCCTAGGGACCAATAGCGCTCATTTTAGCAAACGATAAAATGATATGAAAAAATAATCAATATTAGCAAACCATCTTAAGAACTTGTTATTATTATTTTATATTTTTTATTTTAGTATGATAAACAAACCATCTTAAGAAGGAACAAAGTACAGATTTTATTTTAGAAATGATATTTTTAATAATCCAATGGGGTTGAGAAGAATAATGATGGAGAGGAGAAATTATATTTAGAACATCGCCTATTTTTAGTTAGAGTAAGTCTTAGACTACAAATAATTAAACAATCTTTGTTACAATTTAGTATGATGTCATGTGATGATTGGTAGAAAATAAAAATAGTACAAGTGATGATCCTTGTAATATTGATTGTTAATCACTCACAAGTTGCAATTTGTCACTTCAATAAATATAAAAAAGTTATGTCCCTTGTTGAATTGTTTTAGCTAACAGTCATAGATATAGTCATAATCTAGGTAGCCACCAATCACAACATTCTCTTTGAACAACAAATCTACTTTAATTTGACTTATTCATTTGGTCAATCCTCAAATTGTGTACATAATTCCAAAAGGGGGCCGCGCAAGAAATCCACTTTAGTTGACGTCTTTGTTTTTCCAATCATTGGAAGTTGGAACGTGTACAAGACACCACAAGGGCCCAATATCTCGATAGCACTTTTGTCTAGAGCTTTGATTAACTTTGTGAAACCATATCCTATGTTTGCTTTACGCCCAATAACTCCCTTTTTTTTTAGTTATATAGCTAAACAAGGTATTTTTAAAGTTATATCAAAAGGTAGGGTACTTTTGAAAATCGTCTCTTGAAAGACGATTTCCGTGAATATTTTATATATATTTATATATATTTATTTATTATATATATTTTTTTTTTATTTAACGCCTTTTAAATATCTGTTTAAAAATTAAAAAAAAAAGGACCAAAATCGTCTCTTGTAGAGACGATTTGGTGGTTTTATTTTTTTTAAAACTCTTATTTTTTTAAACGTAAAAAAAAAACACCAAATTTTTTTACAGCCTTCTTATTGTAAAATTTTTTGGCCAAAATGCAAAAACACCCCTTGGGGTTTAGGTTTGTTGCAAAATGACCCCCTGGGGTTTTGATTTTGTGTTAATGACCCCTGGGGTTTGTAAATCTGTGAAATTGACCCCTATCACCAGCTCCCGTTAACTCCCTTTAACAGAAACTAATCACGTGCTGTACACGTGACTATTTTATAAAAAAAAATCATATTTTAATAAAATTTCACTAAAATACTATTTTAAATCTTTATTTAATTAAAAGCAATTAAAATTAAATCAGTTCTATTTTATTTTATAATGATTTTAGATTAAAATTAAACTAAAATATTTTTCCCAAAATCTATCTAAAAATATAAAAACCTGTTTGGTAAATAAGAAAACAAAGGAAAATTCAAAGGGAATACTACAATCAAAATTTTGTTATTGCTAGCTAAGATACAACAATTGAATCTTGATACAAGCTTTACAAAAGTCTTGGAACAAAGAAAAAATCACAAAAAAATAAATTTACACTGGGCGAAAAAACCCAGAAAATCCTATTGGCAATACCCATAGTTTCCTCAGAGGCTTAAGAACATGTCAAACAAACTATACATCAAACCCAGATTTTCCTCCATTTTCCCAGCCACCAAACAAATTTGGTTACCTTCTATTAACTATTGTTTTTTGGGTAAAAGAACTTTATGTTGATTCCTAATAATAATCAGAAATTAATTTTTATTTGCTGCATATGTCTAAAAATAAGAAAACTTACATATTTTTGTGAAATGTTGAAAATTCAATTCATGATTATAAATTTATAACCATTTCTCTATATATGACATATCTCTAGTTTAAAAAACTGTTTTGTTTTGGGTGACATCGACGTGGAAAGATTTGGAGGTGTATTCCCCATTGTATGATGTGTGACATATCTCTAGTCTAAACAATTGTTTTCACGCAGTAAATGACATGGAACATGATACTGATAAAATACAATTTAGGCAGTATATAAGGAGAAAACAAACTTAATAGCAAGATATATCTAAAACAAATTGAACTCTGCACCTGAAAGTATGGCCAAATGGTGATGATATTGTTGAGATTGGCACACTGGTTTAGACAGTGATACAACAAGAAGCTTGTGTTGTTTGCATTTTTCCTCAAATTTCTCATGACCAAAATTGTCTTGGTTTATGTTCTTACAAATTATCCATGTGCAGCTACCTGTGCCTACTTTAGAATATTTGTCTGTTGTGTGTATGCATGCATATATAATAACCTCTAATACTTTTGAATAATTGAGTTTAGGCTATGAGATATTAAAAGTAGTTTGTCTAGAAGCTTCTCAGATGTCAAAATCATTCATCAACTATTCTTTACATAATAGACCAGTGAATTGCTGCTATTTTATTTAATAGTGTGATTAGTAATTCCTTATCCATTGTGGTCCTTTTAATGGCATAGAATGGATATTTTCCAAATGTATTCTTGGAAAAAAACCAAATGTCAAGTAACACATATAATGGCCACCTGTTTGGAGGTACTAACACCCCCTTACTTTGATTGAGGAAACTAAAAACCAACCCTCAATGTCACAGTTGCAGTGGTACCTGCAAAAGAGTTGATCTATCAATATGCCTAGTGTAATTTCAACATCCACTATTATTGCGTACAGAAAGGACAAATGTGGTTTTAATTTTTATTATATACTAGACTTAGTCCACATGATTTCTTGTGTGTGAAATTCGTCAAATGACAATACAATAATTGTTTTTAATGCTTTCTCTTGGGATCATGGTTCAGATGGGACATAAATACATTGTACCAACACATGGTTGTCTGGGTCTAGTTGTACCATGCCTTGTCCTCATATGTTAGAAACAAGAAACTTATAGATAATAGGATTTTTCAATTTTTAATGTTTTATGGCACATTGCCCAAGATCCTTGTAATTCAATGGCATTGCCTAGTTTCCATTATGAGGAGAATTAAGGTTCGAATCCCTCTCCCTCAATTTTTGTAAAATGTTTTTGAAACATTGTATAGCAATGGAAGATAGTGCTCAGTATGGAACATTGAGTTCAGGGATGCTGATCAAATACTGGAACTAAAAGGGAAACTGCAGGTATTTCTTATCAGTTAATGGTGGGGAGGGTTTTGAAGTGTCCATGCTTCTTAGGTTGTGTATGACTATGTTTATTTTCTCTCTTTTCCATTTCTATGTGATTCAGACTGCATTCGTTTTTTCTTGAGCTCATATAAACCTACAATAAATTAAATTGTCCATGTCCTCTTCTTATGCATTAGGTGGGTGCCCATTATTTTGAAGAGTGAGATGTGCAAATAGACGCAAAACATGAATGCAAAGATTCAACAGTATTTTAGGTTAATACATACTTACATGTTTATCAACATCTTTTATATTATTAGTTTTAGTTATTGTTATTATTACTGTTACTGTTATTTCTATGAAAGCTTATTATATATGATTAACAAGTTCCCCTCCTCTTATCATAGATGATGAGGTTCTTGTCTTTTGTCCTTTCACAACATAAATTTTATAAATCATCTCAGTAAGAATATTGGTCTGGTATCTTAATCTGAAGGCACACCATGTACTTTGTAAATGTTGATGTTAAGAACATGATGATTTGGGAGCAGTAATTGTTTATAAGTTGGCTGATTGAGTTATCTAGTCTAATTGGATGTACTCTTGGATGATCTTTAAAACCATACTGTGCGAAGAGACTACTTTAAATCTGGTTTGATAACTTTAGGTCTTAGTTTAGAAAATGTTAGTTGGACCTTTCCTGCTTTGTCTGTGTGTATTAGCTTTTCATAAAGTTTTTATTTGGAAACAGAATTATGTGGATGGATATGTGACTGGGTTTGGAAATCCTAACTGGGTGAGGACTCATCCAGCTGCCATGTCAACAACCCCGGCCATTTTGGCTGTCTTAAGGGGTGCCACATGTTTTGGTAAAACTGTCATTGCTTAAATGGCATACAGTTTAAGTATTAAGAATACCAATAACTTCTAACTTCAATTCATGCTTATACAATTATATCTCTATGTATGAAATATCTCTAGTCCAAACTATTGTCTTTGCACTCTAAATTTGCTTCTGCATATCTACAGGTGAGCATACCACTAGGGCTGTATGATAATCTTCCGGTGGCAATTTCCTTGTTGGCGAAACATGGTTCAGATAGGTTCCTGCTTAATCTTGTAGAGATTCTTTATGACACTCTCCAAGAAGAGGTTGGCATTGCTGAGAAAGAGGGTTACTGCATTCTTTCTTTTCCTAATGTTTTATTGTAAGTCTTATATCGTACTCAAAGATATAGAAATGGGAAAGGGCTTTGTGCTTGCACTTTTGTGCCACAGAGGCCATTTCTTCTTGAAACATTTAATTCTCCATGTGACTCTGAAATGTAACTATTAACTACTTGATCATCAATATATTGCTATATTTCCAACTCAATGGATTAACTTCGTAGCCAGGACTTTCTCCATTTTTATTGTCAGTTTGAAGCCAATCAAGGAATGTTGCGCTGGATATTCCTTTGTGATAAAAAACTTAAGGTTTGGAATAATTACTTATCCCAATTTAATTTAATATTGGGGATTAGATGGTATAACTTGGACACAGATATGAGCCATTGAATAAGATGGCTAGCATAATGAAAATTTGGTATGTGGTTGATTTATCTAAAAACCAAATCATGTTTATGTAAACATAAAACACTCTCATTTTAGTTAGGAAGGGAACCTTTTTCCACTAAAAACTTTGGTGGATCAGACAGGAAATTTTTTAATTATTGTTTTCGCTCTTTCTGAGTCTTTTTTCTTCTCATTTACAAACCAGACAAAGACAATGTAACAAAATCAAAACTTAAAACCTTTTTATTCTTTTGTTTTCTCTAGTTGGTAAACCATACAACAAACACAGTGTGATGATATGCCATAGAACATTATCTTTTGAATGTAAAGGACAACATGTGGTTTCTTGTTTTGGATATTTGTGATGTGGTTGTGCTGAATTGGCACAAAGATGGGAGATTTTGGTACTGGGTTGAATTGTTGTATTGGGTTGAAATAGTGATTGGAGGATATCCTTTTTGAGATTTTTGTGGTTTTGTGCTCTGTGTGTGTGCTGCAATGTGTTTATGTGATTGTTTAATTTGGGTTGGAATTTGGTTTGGTTGAATTTGTTGATTGGAATATACCCTCTTCGGCATTTGTGCTTTTCCTCTTTGTGTGTGTGTGTTTGCAATGCTTTGGATTTGTGATTTTGGGGTTTGGGTTGAATTGGATTTGGTTTAACCTTTTGTTTGTGGAAGTTTTCCAACCAATAAAACTTTCTCTACCAATCAACAAATCCCACAACCAATAAGAAATGTCTTTACCAAGCAAATGCTGATAGATAGATTGGATGAAACTGATGATGAGTGATTACAAGGTGGAGATGATCAATGATGGCACTCAATAGTTCTATGTGGATTTTCATGGACCTAAACACAGTAAATCTTCCTTGCCCATTAACGATTTTTTATTTTTTTGAGGGCAGGGGGGTCTTTTTCCTAGTGATTTGTATGTGTCTTTGTATGAAGTTGAGCAATTGTTTATCAAAAGAAAAAAAAAATGGAGCTTTAAAAATAAAAAATAAAATTGTTTCTATGTGTGTTTTTCCATTAATTTGGTTGATTCTGTGTTTCAAGTTTCAACTGTGTTGATCACATGAAAAATTAACCATGTTTTGATTTATCCTTTATTTGGATAGACATACTATAGTTGCTAACCATTTTAAGGTTTTTTTTTCTTTTTTTTTTTTTTTTTTTTTTTTTTTTTTTTTTTAATTGGGTTTGGTTGAATTGCTTGATTGGAGTATACCTTTTGAGCATTTGTGGTTTTCCTCTCCCTGAGTGTATGTGTTGCAGTGTTTTGATATGGTTTGCTTTGGATTTGTGATTTTGGGGTTTGGGTTGAATATTGGTTTGCTTGAAGTTAAGATACCCTTTTGAGCTTTTTGTGATAGTGACTCTATATTTTAATTTTTCTACTAAGAGTTTTTGGCAGTGCTGTTTGTCTTTTTGCATGTTAAATTTGCAGAAATCAAGGTTCCTTTTCTCCCATTCAAAATTAGGTTCTTTTGGTCTTGCTGGAAGTTATATGAAAATACCCTTTTAAAGTTCATTAAAAATGTGATTTTTTTCTTTATTGAAATTTTGTGTTGTTACAACTGCTATTTGTGAGCTAAATTTGATAATTTGTAGAGACAATGTTTCATGCCTATAGTTTTTTCTTTGCTTTAGCTGATAAAGCCCAATATGATTTTGTGAGCAAACATTGCTGAGACGAAATTCTTTTTATTGGCTTATTTTCAAGCAAAAGAGGGAAGAGAGCACTTGATTCCTTAGCAATCTACATTTTGATATGCAGGTTCCAGAATATGATTCATTTCTGTTCCAGAATGCTAAATTAAGTGAGCTAAATGTATTTTGATGGAAAAATTATATTAAAGAGAGTGAAATGACTTGTGAGAAAGTATAGTGCAAGAACTTCAATATTTCAGTTACAGCATCAATTGATTTTCAGTTGGAATCCAATTGATAGATTTCCAAAGTATTGTAGAGAAAGAGACTCATTAGACTCTTACAATTAACATATTTGAATTTGCTCACATAAATAATAGCATTGTGCTGCAGCCATATATGATACACAGCAGCCCACAAACCCAATTTATAAATATTGGACCTCGTACCTTTACCTTTTAGGTTTGGAGAGCCCCACTCAATCAAATCCTCCAAGAGAAGAGCGGGTTTGAAACAAGGCATAACCTCATTATTGACACCCATATTCTCTTAGTAAAGAGCAATCAAAAAATAAATGATCCCTGCTTTCTAAAGCATTTCTGCAGAAGACACAATTTGAGTCTCCAATGAGACTCCAACACAACATCCTGTCTCTAGTATTAATGAATTATTCATAGAAATACTTTTCTTAATGGTTGACTATCTTTTACTGGGTCAAGTGTCTTTATTGTTTGTTGTGAGTGATAAGATTAAACCAGAGGAACTAAAAAGAGGAGGATATTAAAATACTAGTAACCACATTATATTTCAAATTTGTAGTGAGGGATGAAATTCAACTAGGGGAACCAAAAGGAGGAGAATATTGAAATACTAATGACATCTTTTTATTCCAAAGCTTCTTTTGGCCTAAATGTATTCTATGCTCTCTTAGATTTTCAAACTTGATACAACAAATTATATGCAATTTATAAAAGGGCAGCACACCCCCATAATGGATAGTTCTTATCATTTGTTCACGTAAGAACAAAAGATCAAACTACTGAATGGCTGGGACAAGTTTTATTTAGTTATTTTTGTAATAAGAGATTATTTCATTAATTGAACCATTTTCTTTAATGCAATATAAAAGTGACACAAATGGAGAAAGGTGGTTTAGTGTCTCTCTCTATAAGTGGATGAGATTGTAGAAAATATATATTATCATGGTGCTAGGTCCATTGTGTCCACGCTTTTCACCCATATCTAAAATGTTGGAGTTGGCTCATAGTTGTTTCTGGGCCAAACTGGCCAGGGGCCTACAAAGACAAGTGAAGGGATGCACCAATTAGAAGGGAAAATTCAGCTTTGGAAGAAAAAATATTCCTGGTTAGATCTTTGATTTTACTTTGTTGAAATTGAAGTGTGGCTTGTTATTTTTTAGGAATTTGCTTCTTCTTTTAATATTTTTCATCACCATGGCCAATTTTTATTTATTCATTTATGTCATATGTCTTATGATGGTTGCATTTTCTCTCTAATATAATAGCTACATTGTGGTCAAGAGATCTTTAATCTTTTAGCCATTGTTGATGCTTTTTTCACATCTATGGGCCTATCAAAATTCTTATTTGAAAAATATACAAAGCCCAAACACATGGACCTAAGTGGATTTGT
>OU015761.1:12804669-12849669 GCA_907173295.1 Fagus sylvatica
AGATGAGAATAATTTGATCAAAACTCTTCAAAAAGAAAAAGAAAAAGTAACAGCAAAATGATTAAAAAATAATTAGCTTTACATAGAAGAACAACCATGATTTTGTACGTATAGTATCCTCCAAAAAACAAATATATGCAGGTGATGTTATGTTATATTTATATGCTAATGGTATATAAAAGTTGAGATTGGGTTATATTTGTATAAGGATGGTATATATGTGCAGCTTGAGATTGGAAATTATGATTCATTTTATGAGATATGTATGTTATAATTTTTTTCTTCTTAAATATTAAGGTTGAGATTGGAAACTATGATTTATATTTGTATGCTATAGTTAGCCAAATTTTTGAGTTGTTGTAAAGGTGGATTTTTTAGATTAAAATTGATATTTGGGCTGGCCCATTCCAACCCAAATGAGTTCAGCCCAAACCGCAAAACCGCACCTACACCGTACTACACCAAACCGCACCGCACCACGCCAAAACCGATCTTAATAGGTGCAGGTGTATGTGCATGTAATAGGAAAACCGCACTATAAGGTGTAGATGCATAAATCCGGAGAAAACCACACCGTATCTCACCAATTACATCCCTAATTATAGTTTATCAGCACTTTTGTGTCCCGAAAAGGCCATAGCAAAAGCACTTCGTGTCCTAAGTGAATTCACCTAACTCCTTTGCTCTAAGCTTAATAAGTCCATTTCATAACATTGAGAGATGCACAACTTTTTGCATGTCGCATTAAGCCTTTATTATGGGCTGTCATAGAAGTTATTCACACATCACATTTAACATTTATGTTTATTTTATTTTTTGTATAATATGCTTTATATACAATTGCTATTGCAAAACAAAATCTATTACTAATTTGATTTTAAGTGAGTATGTCTTTATTTTTAAAGGTTAAAGCTACTGGGTGAATCTATTTTTAATTTTGTTACAAACAATAAATAAAATATAACAAAAAATTTATGTGAAGTCACAAATGAACAAAAAAGACGTCTTGGTTAAAGTTATTGCTTAATGCCTAAAATTATATTAAGTTGGCGGGGGTCTAATAATCCAAGTACCCTACTAACAAACAAGTTGGACTTCTTAAGCTCCAAATGCTTGGACAACTAAGCTTTAGGCTCTTTCAATTTCGTCTGGCCCATTTGAAACAATCAACATGTGCCTACTACCTAAGCTCACAAATCTTACCACCCGAGGCCTGTTTGGGATGCTTGGGAAAATGATGTAGCCTTTACTGCTTTCTAATGAAGTTGATGTTTGATTATCAAAAGAATATAGTCTGAAATCAAGTAAGGGTGAAGTGATTTGGTAGGTAAACGGTGACAAATTTTGTGGGTTTGGTCACGAAACACCCATGCAATCTTGACATGTCAGTGGTGAAGCCATAAATTTTTACAGTAACCTATATTATATAGGACTGGGAGATGATACTTTTTTGAGAATAAAACATCTTCTTCATATTTAATCAAACTATGATTCTTTCGTTACGTGCACAACAACAACAACAATAACAACAAAAAAGAAAAAGGAAAAAATGAGAAACAATTACACATGGAACTTATGCTCATCGACTTAGATTTATATATATAGTTCATTTTCTCTTTTATCAAATTTTTTTACTTTAGGGTTAAATACATTATTGATCTTTAACGTTTACATAAGTTGTACGTTTGGTTCATAATGTTTGAAACGTGCACAATTGATCCCTAAAATTTCAAAATTGTGTACTATATATTGGTCCCTATGGAGATTTTTAGTTCCATATTGTCAAAAAGTAAGCACAACTGGTCCTTAAGGTTTCATAAAATGGGTATTATTGGTCTCTAAATGGTGCGATTTAGGGACAAATTAATATTGTGCATTCAAAATGTGTATTGAACAAATGGGAATGGGGGCACTACCTCCATACAAATTAAGCTTCTAAAAAACCCTAGATACACTAATTAAAATAAGGTGGCTTGTGCTTGTCACATGCTTTAGAAAAATATGCTCAAAATATAATATAAGTTGTACAAAGCTTAACTTATTCAACCATTTTTAAATTTGAAACTTTAATTGTTAGGTCCTATACCCTATTTTGCATTCAAAATGTGTATTTTGCATTCAAAATGTGTATTGAACAAATGGGAATGGGGGCACTACTTCATACAAATTAAGCTTCTAAAAAACCCTAGATACACTCGAAGTACTTCGAGGACATTAGAAGAATATACTAGCTAGTGTTACCTCTTTTTTATAGGTGATAGGCCATAGCTTGACTTTGTTAAGATTCCCTTTTCTATGATTGCTCCGATGGTCCGGATTATATCTACTTGCCCTTTAAAAGTTCTTGTGCTTTAATTTATTTCTTGAGTTCTTCATTTTCCTATGGATTAGGATGGTTTCAACTTGTTATTTGGAAATTGGAATAGCCACGCTCAATGAATAATGATAGAATAGGTTCAATAGGCCAAATCTCCTTGCATAAAAATATATGCAACTGCATACTACTTTTTTGCACATCTTGTTATGCAATTGCATACTTCTTTTTTGCACATCTTTTCATAACAATAATATAAAGAGAATCTAAATGGAGAAGATCCTAATTACATTCTTATAGGTTTTCTTAGTTTACATAAAAAAGATTGAACTCTTTAACGAGAATTATTGTTTTTCTTCCACTAAACAAAAATTGTGGACATTGATTAGTAGATGCGGTTGATAAGAACAACCTTATCAATCTAATAAAACTTTCAAAGGATATGTATGGACATTTTCTTTATTATCTTCACTATCTAATTTTATAGTTTAGACCATATAATGATATATAATTATTCAAACATTATGCTAGTACGTAACTTTGTTTCTACATGGACAAGGGAATTTATTATTATTTTTTCCAGGTGCATAGTTTAGTTTATATGTATTTTTCTTGAAATCAAAAGCTAACCTATGATTATTGTAGTTGATGTCCCTTTTTTTTGTCGTTTCAAATTTTCACTTCATTTTCAAATGGGCACCATAGTCCAATGCTATTATCATTTTATGGCCCACTCCCTCTGGCCCTTTGGGTAAAGCAAACATAGGATATGGTTTCACAAAGTTAATCAAAGCTCTAGACAAAAGTGCTATCGAGATATTGGGCCCTTGTGGCGTCTTGTACACCTTCCAACTTCCAATGATTGATAAGTCAAATTAAAGTAGATTTGTTGTTCAAAGAGAATGTTGTGATTGGTGGCTACCTAGATTATGACTATATCTATGACTGTTAGCTAAAGCAATTCAACATGGGACACAACTTTTTTTTTATATTTATTGAAGTGACAAATTGTGATTTGTGAGTGATTAACAATCAATATTACAAGGATCAACACTAGTATTACTTTTATTTTCTACCAATCATCACATGACATCATACTAAATTGTAACAAAGATTGTTTAATTATTTGTAGTCTAAGACTTACTCTAACTAAAAATAGGCGATGTTCTAAATATAATTTCTCCTCTCCATCATTATTCTTCTCAACCCCATTGGATTATTAAAAATATCATTTCTAAAATAAAATCTGTACTTTGTTCCTTCTTAAGATGGTTTGTTTATCATACTTAAAATAAAAAATAATAATAATAATAACAAGTTCTTAAGATGGTTTGCTAATATTGATTATTTTTTCATATCATTTTATTGTTTGTTAAAATGAGCGCTATTGGTCCCTAGGGGCTAATGGTGCACGTTTTTGAAACGTTAAAGACCAATTGTGCACGTTTTTAACGTTAGAGACCAACTTGCAACTTTCGTAAATGTTAGGAATCAATAGTATATTTGGCCCTTTATTTTATTTTGTATTGTATTCCTATCCAAACTCCAATTTAACATTTCTTTTTTCCTTGAACATTTCATACGTACTAACATTTTATTTTCTCATTCACTTATGAGATGTGTTTTTTACCCATCTCTCTTCAAGTTATAAACATATGAAATTCTATTGGCCAAAAATTATTGGTCTCTAATGTTTGAAACGTGCTCAAGTGGTCTCTAACATTTAAAAAGCGTATAGCGTTAGTCCTTGTGAGCACTTTTAATTTAGTCCCTAAATTTTTTTTTAAAATGAGTATTATTAGTCCCTAAATTGCACCATTTAAGGACCAATAGCGCTCACTTTTTGTATATGCTGTTGACAATTGGAAATCAATAGGATGGTTGCTTTTGTTGTCACCCTTTGTCAGAAGCTAGTCAAACGTAAACCATTAAATCTATAAGTAGCACTTTGATTTCACAAGGAATAACTTGAGAATCCACCAAATGAAAGAAATAAAATTATAGGAATTTTATTGATTAGATTATTATTTTTTTTTTCATTCGTTTTACAACTTGGGTCAATTTAAAGGAGCCAAAAAACTTTATTTCTAAGCAAAAATATTTCAAAACAAATTCTATTTAATATAGTACAATAATAGGACTCTAATTTGACTAGGAAAATTTTAAAAATACCTAGAAACATACTAACATACTGCAAAAACTATACCCCATAATTTATCCTACTACACATTGGATACCACAAGGAATTCAATTGTAGCAATAAACAGTATATTAATCAGTAGGAAGTCTTCAAATTTACATGAGCAAACATGAAAATTACGATTTAGTTGAATACATGATTCCAAACCTACTAACAAGTAAAGAATATCAGCAGACATCTCTCTTTCCCACAAAAGAGAAATGCATATATGCCTTGCAAGTTGAAGAGAAAATAAAAGTAAGAGATTCTCAGCTTTCATATAGGAAAGTAATGTACTAAGATAAACTCCAACTGCCAAGTAAAGAATGGTTTTTGAGTAGTACAAGGAGACTTGCCTTGCAAATTGAAGCAAAACGTATGGCAAAGAATCTATTGAGAAAACAAATCAAGCATTGCTCTAGAGATGAGAATAATTTGATCAATTTTTGAAAGAGTACTAAATCAAAACTCTTCAAAAAAAAGAAAGAAGAAAAAAGAAGTACAGCAAAATCGATTAAACAAATCACTAGCTTTACATGGATGAACAACCATGATTTTGTACGTACAGTACCCTCCAAAAAACAAATATTAATGTAGATATTTATTAGTTAATTTTAACTAGCTTATTTCAGAAATTAGACAAGTAGCTCTCGTTGGCAACTTGAATTCTTTAGCACGATAATACTTTTGCTTCAACTAATAGGGATTTGTTCTAGTAATATTTCAAAAACAGGACGATTAATTATTACTTAAGCTTACCCCCTTCAATTTTCTTTTTCTTTGAAAATCATAAGCATCATATTGATCTAGAAAAGAAAAGGAAATAGGATTATTTTCACTGTCCAAATGCTCTTTCATAAAATTATATGGTCTCTAAGATTTCTTACCATTATTCCTGAATTCATAAAACTAAGAAAAAGGAAAAGTAAAAATAAAATAAAGAAGGAATCAATGGTCTATAAGATTTCTTACCATCTCTTCCGATTCTTTCCTAATAATCAAGAAATTAAGAAAGGAGATCAAGACAAAGACATTTTGAAGAACTACACTTCTTTATATTTGCATAGAATCTACTCAATTATTTCATTATCCCAAACTGGAAGGTTTTATCTCATATGCCTTAACCATGTCAAACATTACTAATAAAATCAGTTACATTTAACAAGCATAAAATCAATTTTATTTTTCATTATTATTGTTTATCAACACTTGTGTCTTGAAAAGGCCAAATTCACCTAACTCTTTTGCTCTAAGCCTAATAAGTCCATTTCTCAATATTGAGAGATGTACAACATTTTATTGGGTATATACGTGCAAGTGGAAGTTCCACATGTAGAATAAGTAAAGATGTTGATGAATTAATATAACATAATTGGGCTTAAACACATAGGCTAAAGCTTTAGGATATATGTTATATTAACTCCTTAAATATTGGAGTCTCTCTTTAAGTATTATCTCCACAACAATTGATATCCTAGGAAAAGAGGTCTCGAACCCGACAAAGAGAGAGAGAGTCACATGTGAGGGGCCTTTATTATAGGCTATCATAATTAAGTTGCTACAAACTTCCTTACCCTTGGTGCTACCACTATCTTCTTCTATGAAACTTCCATCCCTTTCCATTTTCTTCATCATGTAAATGAATTAGAAGTGAAGCAAGAGAAAGAAAGGGTGTGGAAGGAATTGACCAAAACTTGCTTTTATATTTGGACAACGATTCATTCCATTTATGTTTTCATTATAGTGCATTTTCTTTATCTGTGCTTCATCATGTATTGCCAACATATGATTTCCTTATTAGATCATTCATGTGAAAGATTTTACCTTTTAAGAGTCTTTTTTCTTTTTTGTCAGTTATATCCTAAAGTGCATTTCAAATTTTCAATAGCTTGCTCTTATACAACAAAAGTATTTGCTGTTACCAACATTATGAACCTCAAGATAAGTTGTTGTCAGATTGAATACAAGCCTTAGTATATCTGGCTATCTTCTCCATATCACAATAATATCCTAATTAATGAAGCAATGGTTGTGTTGGATGATAAAAGAATTAAATGCAAATCTATAATGAATTATAGTTAAAATCAAGTAAGCCTTCTCTGAGTTCATAAATTTGTTAAAGAGAAGCTCTAGGCATTGATAAATTGAAACTTTTTTTTTCTTAGACAAGCTGAGAAGAAAATAAATTATCTTGCACCCATAAAAAATGATCAGGCATCGATTTTATCAAATTTGAAAACCCAAGACTAGTCAATTAAGTTGTACCATTAATTCATCCAAAAAAAAAATTGTACCATTAAATTTCCTTTGCGAGGATGGGTTTCACAACAATCTAAGTCTTAAACAGTAGATTTCCAACTAATTTTGAATAATTTCTCATGCTAATCCAATTGATCTGCTCTAATTTGATTAATTTGTTTCTATAAGTGGAACGGAAACCTCTAGATTTGTTAAATTTGAGAGATCAAGAAAATAAACATTAGTTATAATCGTGTTAGTATTTTTTAAGAGATAAAACTTAAGTACAGTTTCTTTGATTAGGTACATTAGATTCCCCAATTGAATTCAAACACATGGTTGCATTAATCAATGAAATACAAACAATGTTATCTTTTCCAAGAATATTTAAATTCAATGTATTTGAATTCAACTAGGAATTTAATGTACTTAACTTAAGAAATTGTACTTAAGTTTACCCTTTTTTAAGGATTTGCTGTTTGACCAGGAAAATACACACGCACCAGATATAATTAGGAAGCTACTGCATGTGCTTTGGCTATGTGAAATTATTTAGTAGATTAGATAGAGATTTTCCATGTGTTTGGTTTATATGCATGGTCTGAGAGGTTTTGCAAATACCTCAAGCCCATTTACAAGGTTTCCATTAAACTCAAGATAGATGAGAAAACAAATCCACTTAGGTCCATGTGTTTGGGCTTTGTATTTTTTCAAATAAGAATTTTGATAGGCCCATAGATGTGAAAAAAGCATCAACAATGGCTAAAAGATTAAAGATCTCTTGACCACGATGTAGCTATTATATTAGAGAGAAAATGCAACCACCATAAGACATATGACATAAATAAATTAA
Organism: Fagus sylvatica; assembly: GCA_907173295.1. Taxonomy (NCBI): domain Eukaryota; kingdom Viridiplantae; phylum Streptophyta; class Magnoliopsida; order Fagales; family Fagaceae; genus Fagus; species Fagus sylvatica. The sequence continues at coordinate 12,812,254 of OU015761.1, forward strand.
TAAAAATAGGCCATGGTGCTGAAAAATATTAAAAGAAGAAGCAAATTCCTAAAAAATAACAAGCCCCACTTCAATTTCAACAAAGTAAAATCAAAGATCTAACCAGGAATATTTTTTCTTCCAAAGCTGAATTTTCCCTTCTAATTGGTGCATCCCTTCACTTGTCTTTGTAGGCCCCTGGCCAGTTTGGCCCAGAAACAACTATGAGCCAACTCCAACATTTTAGATATGGGTGAAAAGCGTGGACACAATGGACCTAGCACCATGATAATATATATTTTCTACAATCTCATCCACTTATAGAGAGAGACACTAAACCACCTTTCTCCATTTGTGTCACTTTTATATTGCATTAAAGAAAATGGTTCAATTAATGAAATAATCTCTTATTACAAAAATAACTAAATAAAACTTGTCCCAGCCATTCAGTAGTTTGATCTTTTGTTCTTACGTGAACAAATGATAAGAACTATCCATTATGGGGATGTGCTGCCCTTTTATAAATTGCATATAATTTGTTGTATCATGTTTGAAAATCTAAGAGAGCATAGAATACATTTAGGCCATAAGAAGCTTTGGAATAAAAAAGATGTCATTAGTATTTCAATATTCTCCTCCTTTTGGTTCCCCTAGTTGAATTTCATCCCTCACTACAAATTTGAAATATAATGTAGTTACTAGTATTTTAATATCCTCCTCTTTTTAGTTCCTCTGGTTTAATCTTATCACTCACAACAAACAATAGAGATACTTGACCAAATAAACTCACACATACATATATTTTAAGGATCCCATGGATCAAACTCATACCTTTATAGAAGAGTGAGGCTTTTTGAAGAGAAGAATTACCACTGGGCCGAATGCCCAAGTGACCATTGTGTTCTTTAATTATGTTAGAGTGTATATTAAGCCCGAGAATGTACAAAAGGAAGTACTCAAATTTACATGAAAACTCAAATTCAAAAGCAAACATAAAAATTACGATTTACTTGAATGAATGGTTCAAAACCTCAACTGTCAAGTAAAGAATGCACCAGACATCTCTCCTTCTCACATAAGAGATATGCCATGCAAGTTAAAAGAGAAAATAAAAGAGAGATTAATTTTCAGCTTTTCATGTAGGAAAGTAATGAACAAAGATAATGCAAAGGAAACTCCAACTGCCAACTCAAAAGAGATATGCCCGCCTCGCCAATTGAACAAAAAGTAAAAGCCATACATGACGGATGGCAAAGTAATTAGACAAAGCTAGGAAAGAACTGGGAATGCCATGTAACGAACACTCAGACCAATAGATGGCCCACCTTCACGCAAAGAGACTTTGTCTTGCAAATTGGAAAAAAAAAAAGAAAAAGTATGCATAATAGGCTAATAGCTCACTGTCTGGTAATTAATCAAGAACCTAAAGCTAGGCAAGAACTCCAAATGCTAAGTAAAGAATACTTTACCAGACATATCTAACCCTTTCAGAGAAGTGATTGCTTGCAAATTTAAGAAAAGTAAAGGGCGGGACTCAAAGTAGGAAAGCAATAAATTAAAAGATAAAAGCCAAAAGAATGTAGAACAGAGAGTATATAATTTTCTTCAAGGAGAGGGCTCAAAGTAGGAAAGCAATAAATTAGAAGATAAAGCCAGAAGAATAATTTTGTCCAATTTAAGACCTTACTACTTTTTAAGGCTGGAATGACATTGAGATTAATATTAATACCACTTTTGTTCGTACTCTTGGAAAACTAATGAAGCATAACTGATCTTGCAGGTTAATTCCCTTCCTGTACTAAAATGTGTCTTATATATGATAAACATGAGTTTGTTTTTAGATACATCAACAGCATACAAAGTTGTCATTATCCTAGGCTAGCCATCTTATCAATGGCTCCTATCATTGTCCAAATTATACTATCAAATCCACAATATTAAATCATAAACTTGGATAAGTAATTGTTCCAAACCTTAAATTGCATTTATTATCACAAAGGAATCTCTAATATATATGCACAAATATTTCTTAATTGTCTCAAACTGAAGGTATAACTAGAGAAAGTCTTGGCCTACGAAGTTAATCCATTGAGTTGGAAAGAGCACAGTATATTGATGATCAAGTAGTTATTAGTTACATTTGAGAGTCACTTAGAGAATTAAAGGTTTGAAGAAGAAATGACCTCTGTGGCACAAAAGTGCAAGCAGGCCTTTCCCATTTTTATATCTTTGAGTGGGATATAAGACTGATAATAAAACATTAGGAAGAGAAAGAATTCAGTAATCCCTTTTCTCAGTAATGCCAACCTCTTCTTGGAGAGTGTCATAAATAATCTCAACAAGATTAAGCAGGAAACCATCTGAACCATGTTTTGCCAACAAGGAAATTGCCACAAGAAGATTATCATACAGTCCTAGTGGTATGCTCACCTGTAGATATGCAAAAAAAAAAAAAAATTATGTGGTCTTTCAAAGGTCTTAAGATAAACAAGGAAAAACTAAGTTCCTCATGTCTCACAACACACACACACACACACACACAAAGAGAGATAGGGAGAGAGAGAGAACTTGGCAGAATCCAGATACTCCAGCAATTGACAGCAAGCTAAAAGCCTTGGCACGAAAAGCTTCCAATGGAGTTGGATCACTTTGTAGTTCTGGTGGAGGCCCTGGAACAGTGTGAATTGCCAGGACACCAAAATCCTGAATAATCATCATTCAGAAGTGTTAGTCAAGCTAGTGGAAAAGCTGAAATCATTTATTAGAGACGATGCCAATTTCTTTCGCAGTTATAGTTTGCTTGTGAGAGTAAAGTGAAGCTAAATGCAAATATGGTGCATTATATATGGTACACTAAACTTCATAAAATTTTGTTTATCACATAATTGAATTGAAGCTGGCCAAGTTTCTCGGAATCAAAACACCAAAACATAAATGAATTGAAGCTAAATAGACTGAACGATTGCAATCACTTTTTTTTTATATACAAGTAACTGAACAATTGCAAGCACATCAATTCTAAAATTTGAATCAAAGAGAATTTGATTGAGATGTGTGTATATGATAGAAAGGACAGATATCTAAGTGTAGAAATATTTTTAATGCATAGATAGCATCTTTTTTTAGTGTTTCTTTTTATGGAAGATAATTGTGTGTCCTATTCAGAGGCATACCAGCATGCATACAAGCACATATGATAGAAATGACAAATATCTAAGTGTAGACACATTCATGATCACATACTACGCTCCTAACTTATATTTTAAAAACTTTAAATTGTTTAATGACTCTAATCGTGAGATTATGGGATCTCCATATAGCACAATCCTAGGATTGTGAAACATTCAGTGGGAGAGAAAGAGAGAGTACCCCAAGAAGAGCATTAAGAGCAGCACGTAGTTCAGTCTTCACAGAGTGACAGACATCCACATTTTCATCTGTTGTCTTAACGGCTTCCCATACCCATTCTGATATTCCAGGACCCAAATCAGGTTTGACAGTACGGACCCATTCACCATGATTATTCTTGAATTCATACCTATGCTTTGAAAGATTAATAAGTTCAAAAGCCAATGTTTATATAAGAACAGTATTTTCATCTAGTAGGATCCACACCAATATCACAGTTGTTTGAATCAATTGTTCTAGTGACAATCTGCACCTTTGAAGCACCCGCATGGCACTTGAAAGGGCTGCCAAAGATGGTATATTATACTCTTGATCGGCATTTCCCTTAGTCATGAATTGTTTTAAACTTGGAACTTTTTCCTTGACATAGTCCCCAAGGATTGCATGCTTTACAAGATCACCTGCATTATTTGTGAAAAGCATGATGTGACATCTTATTCAGTGAAAAAAAAAATATTTATGTGAACACAAATGTGTTTGAAATAGAAAAAGAACAAAATATGAATGCATGAGCTAAGCTTTCTTTCTTTGTGGGGTGGCTTGGGGGATGGTTTTAAACATCACCTAGTGGGGTGGAACACAATGTGTCGTCCGCTAGCTAATGGTGGGTTGGGAGTTAGGAGGGTGGCGGTTACTAATAGAGCTCTCTTGGGGAAATGGATGTGGCGGTTTGGTATAGAAGAGAATCACCTCTGCAGAAGTGTTATTGTTGCAAAATATGGGATAGAGGGGGGAGGTTGGACTTCGCAGAAGCCTAAGGGGACCCACGGGTGTGGCTTGTGGAAGGGGATTTTGTTGGGTCGGGATTTTTTGTCCTTAAAATTCTAAGGAAATAAAATTGAGTTATCTAAAACTTCTATGATGTATAAACTCCTCCCACGTAAAGAACTATACAAATAACAAATTTATATGGTCAATGCACTAACCCCCAAATAACTTGTTCACTGATTTAAAAAGAGGTTCAGAAACTCGATCACTTAGAATGGTTGAAAGCTGGAAACAATCTTCAGCAATAATTATCTGAGAGGGTTTGACAGGACCACATCCGGTACTTGCAACAGTACTCGTCCAACTCTGTTCAAAATCAAAGGATCCCTAGCAAACCATCCTAGATGAGAAATTGGCGTGAAAAAAAGTTCTATGCCATTAAAAGGACCACAATGAATAAGGAATTACTAATAACACTATTAAACGAATAGCAGCAATTCACAGGTCTATTATGTGAAGAATAGTCGATGATATGATTTTGACAATGGCAGTCTCTGCATTCAGCTGGTTCTGGATGCAATACGAATATATATTTTTTTTCTTTCTTCACTGTGGTATTTGAGTCTCAGATAGTATTGCTACTACTACTGGTATCAGATCTGTAACATTTATACTAGTTGACGACATTTGTAAAAAATTTGCTCATTAAAATTTTTTTTATAGGTTTTTTTTATAAGTAAAATTTTTATTTTTAGGTTATCATTGTGAGGTTCTTCTATTGTTAGATCCTGGGATTTTCTTATATAAAAGAAAATAGTCTGTAAAATACTCAGTTTCAAGATTTCTGCTGTAAACTATCCTTCAACTGGTTTTAGCATATGATGATTTAAGTCATTGTTTTAAATTTTTAATGATAACATGGATTATTCAGCTGCTTGCCTTGATTTGCTAATTTCCTTTTGCCCTGGGCAGGAAATAATCCAGGAGCAAATTACAAGAGTATTGTTAGAACGCCTGATTGTTAATTGGCCTCATCCATGGGGCTTCTGATTACTTTTATTAAGTTAATACAAATGAGACATATTCTAAAGCAGGCACATGGATATTCACAAGAATTTAAAAAAAGAAATTTTGTTCATGATACCTTGAGGGAAAATGCAAACAACATAAGTTTCTGGTTACATCATTTTCCAAACTAGTGTGCCAATCTCAATGATATCATCACCATTTTGCCATACTTTCAGGTGCAGAGTTGAATTTATTTTAGATATATCTTGATATTAAATTAGACATTTCAAATCAAGCCATCAAATAGTTGGTTCCTTACCCACGGAATCAAGACTCTGCGCCATAGGAATAACTCCAGCTGTAGAAATGGCATCATGTGAAGGCCGAAAGCCAAGAATTCCACAATATGATGCAGGTACTCTTACACTTCCTCCTATGTCAGTTCCTATGATAAAGAGAAGAACCTTTTGGTTCAATTTATTGAGGACAAGCAAAGAAACATACAAACTGTCCACGAAAGAAAGTCACCTAAGGCGAAATCAACAAGCTTTGCACCTACTGCAACAGCAAATCACTGGAAGATCCTCCAAGTACCCAATCAGGCACACATGGATTTCTAGGTGTGCCATAATGTTTGTTTTCTCCATTTATACTGCCAAAAATGTGGTCCTCAATTATATGTCCACAACTATGAAGTGAATATTCAAGGAACTTTTTTTTTTCCAAGATGAATAACTTAAGTGAGAGGCCTCAACTATTTTAGGAAGCAATTAGAAACCGCACAGATATGTATTTGTTCAATATCATATTCCATGTCATTTACCGCATGAAAACAATTGTCTAGACTAGAGATACGTCATACATAGAGAAATAGGTTATAATCATGAATTGAATTGTCATCATTTCCCAAACTTATGTTAGTTTGCTTATTTTAGACATATGCAGGAAACAAAAAATCATTTCTGATTACTATTAGAAATCAACATAATGTTCTTTTACCCAAAAAACAAAATGTAAAACCAACCTGTAAGCCATTTCATCCAGGACAGTTTTACCAACACATGTAGCACCTCCCCTTAAGACAGCCAAAACGGCTGGGGCGGTCGATGTGGCAGCCGGATGAGTCCTTGCCCAGACAGGACTTCCAAACCCAGTCACATATCCTTCCACATCAAATCTGTTTCCAAATAAAAAAACCTTAAACAAAAATCTAATACATACACCAACAAACTCTGCAAAACAACACATGAGAAAACCCAATTGCTGATATTGATATCCACACACACTTCAAAAGAATATAGATAAAACCCAATAGCTGAAACTGATATCAATTGGCTCACTAACACAAACGCACAAAATCTTCTCAATAATAACTGAAATTGATGCATAAGCTGCACACACACTTGAAGAATATAGATACAAACACAAATACAAACATAAAAACGCATACTTTAAACTTCAAAACAGCATGGCTCAAAACCCAATAGTTAAATTCATTTTACTGTACATGATTTTGCACGCACTCAACACACTTCAAAAGAAAAGATAGACAATACCCAATTGTTAAATTGATGAATTTTTCAAGTACCTATCATGGAGGAGAAGAAGAGTGACACTCATAGATAGTAAAACGAAGAATGAATAAAGAAGTGAAAGAGAGTGTTATTAGGACTTACATGTCTTTAACAGCAAAAGTGAGTGCATTCAAAGGAAGCTGATGGGTTGAAGGGGTTGGTTGTAGAAGAAACTTGTCCAGGAAAGCTCCATTGTCTGACTCTCTTGCCATGTCCATTAGTACTGAGCTTTCTTTCTCTGATTTTGCTCATCCACACGTTTTAAAACAGAGTAACCAACTTAACCTTTACCAACGGTGTCAAATTCAGTTTATAAAATATTAATGTTTGGATTAAGGATTTATTTGGAATCCAAATAGGGATTAGGATTTTATTTATTTATTTAGTTTTATAATAGATTAGGATTTTATTTTGAAAAGTTTGACCCACTAAATTAAGATATCGTGATAAGAGCTTTGTAGCTCAATTGACACATCTTGATGTTTTTAACAAAAATATCTAACAAAACAAAAAATTATAAAAAATGTTTACATTTTTCAAACTTGGATCAAGCATGTGAAATGTTTAGGGAAAAGAACCAATAGTTTGAATGACATAAGCATGAGTTTTATTTTTGTTGTATTTGATGTTGTTGGAGGTTTCAAATTTTAAATTATTTTTGGAGAGCTATTTTTGGGAGAAGAGTATTTTATTTATTGAGGCCTTGCACACTTGTAAGGCGAAACTTTATAAGTGTGTGACCGTTGTCATGTGTTTGACTCATATAATTGGATTTAGGCAGGACACCTCATATTTTACATTCAAAGGATCAGAGGAAAGAAAATAATTCAAAACATTAATTATTTTTATTTATTGTTAATGACAAGAAAGCTCCTAACCCACTTAGTGGGACCAAAGATAAATCTCATAATACATACATGCATTAGTCCCAAACCATGTCGACAATTGAAGACTTTTCACTTTGAACCACCAAATCCTCTCTCCAAAATGAACAAATAAATTTCTTAGTCCCACTAAGAGTGTTTCACTTTAAACTCCACTATATACATACTCCGTGTGTTTGATTTTTTAATTTTTTTGTGAGTACTCCACTTTATGCTTCACTAATGTTATATTCCTTTTTTCCCCCTCCCCTCCCCACTAATGTACCCAAAATAGGTGATATGGAGAGAAAAGTACAATGGAACAAAAGTTAGCAATTTTTTTTCTTCTTTCTTTTTAATTTCCTTATACTTTCTCTCTATATATAATAAAATATTGTTCTCGTCCCTAAAGACTACATAAATTTCATTTTCGTTCCCAAACTGTAAAATTTTCATTTTCCGTTCTTAATTATTGAAAGTGTTACTGTTTTGTCCTTAACTTTTAAAAAGATTTTTTCATCCCAATACTATGAAATTTTTTTTTGTTCCTATTTTTATCTCTAAATTATTGAAAAACTTTCTGTAAATAGCTTAGAGAAAATTACACTTTACCGCATTGAACTATCACTAAAATCCCCCTCAAACTTTTAGGATGCATGATTTACCTCCAAATTGATGTTAATTTAGACTGAAATGTTACTCACGTGTGTCACACGTGACACAAACCAGCAAACCACCACAATTATTTTTCAAATTCCAAAAATGCCCTCACCCCTACCCTCACACCACACACAAACCTTTCTCACCATGATCATCTCTATTCACCTTTGCTTTCCTCACTCACCCATCTCTTTCAAACCCACTAATCTTACAACCTCCATCATTATCATCTGCTTCTTCTTCTTTCACACCTTCACCTCCACTACCAGGCACTGTCAGCTCAACACGGTCACAACCCAAACACCGAGTCAATCGCAATTTACCAAAAAACTCTCATAAAAACAGAGCATTACATAACCAATTCCTATAAAAACTCCACACCTTCCGATTTCCACCCCCAAAACCCCATGAAAACTCATAAACAACATTAACTTAACAAAAACATAAACTCAGAAACTGAAACAATTGCAACAATTAAATAGAACCCAACAAGAACAAAAAAATTCCAAAAACTCACCCCAAAAAAACCTCCATCCATCACAGTACTGAGTTGAAACCCATGACCCACTCAGCTTGGTCCTCACACCACTGCTCACCCATGGGCTCACTCAGAAACCCAGTCACACGCCGCCATGGACACACTCAGAAACCCAACCACGTGCCGCCATAGACCTCATCCATACCACCATTGCTCATTTGCTAACCCAAATCTAACTAATCACCAAAATCATATTTCAAAACTAAATCCAAACAAAAAAAGTCCTCGCAATCCCGTATCTGAACGAAAATATATTTTTTTTTCCTTTTTTTTTTCTTTTTTGGGTTGCCATATCCGACCACGTTTCTTTCAGATCTTGAAAAATCAAAACCGTGTAACAACATTCACAGAAATATCAGAATCTCACCTCGGATTACCCTTTTTTGATTTTCCCTAAACTTTGTTGGATCACAGTGTTGGACCCTTGTTTCTTTCCCCTTCTCTCTTAGTGCCTAGCAAGGCCATGTCACAGATGGGATAAAACATAGACTCCAAGAACCGAAACGTCGACGTTTGTGGGAGGGATTGAACGCGAACTGTATAAAAATGGAGACAGAGAACCCCAGAGAGAGAAAAGTCTACAGTCGAGTGGGAGAGAAAGCGCCCTCAGATATTATGAGATAAAAGAGGGATTTTCTTTAATAATGGCAGTTTTTGTAAATTTAGTGATAGTGATGAGGGCAATTTAGTCCATTCAGTTTTTTTAAGTGGCCAACATTTATGTGGGTGGGCCCATAGGTCACATGCAAGGCACGTGAGTAACATTTTTGTCCAAATTAACAGCAATTTGGACGGACGGGGTAACGGGCGGACAATTGACTAATTGAGTAAAATTGGGGGGGTAATTTGTGCATCGCGAAAGTTTGGGGGGACATTGAAAAAGGAGTGATAGTTTAAAGTAGTAAAGTGTATTTTTTCTAATAGTTTAAAGACGAAAAACAAATTTTTTAAAGTTTATAGATGAAAAACAAAATTCATGCAAAATTTTGAGACAGAAACAATATTTTAACCTGTTGTGCAGTCATTGGGTGATGAGGCTGCTAGACTTATTTAGGGTTTAGATCCAGATGATCTTTCACTTGCAACAGGTATGGGCTGTATGTGCATGAAGGTGGCTTCTAGGTTGAGAGATTTCTGATGAGGAGTATGTTTGAGGGGTGAGACATGTGGATATCATGTTTGAGGGGTGAGTGTGTAAATTTGAGTCAGATAATTATGCTTATTTTATTTCTCCTTTGTATTCTTGAAACTACTATTGTAAAAAAGAAAAAAAGAAAAAAGAAAAAAAGAGATAGATAGTTAGTTTAATGAAAATATGCTTTTGAAAAAAGAATGTTTATTTATTTAAACCAAAAGGATACTTCTTGCATTCTGCGCATATCCATTATCTCGACTACTTAGGACTATAAGGAGGATTCTTGTAAAATTTCACTTGTCTTTCTTTCTTCTTGATAACCTATTAGCATAACTGATCTTGCAGGTTCTCTTCCTATACTAAAATGTGATTGCTATATGTTCTACATAAACATGAATTGGTGTTTTTAGATGCATCAGAAATATACCAAGTTATCATCATCCTAGCCATCTTTGTCCACACTATACAATATAATCCCCAATATAAAATTATAAATTGGGATAAATTGTTGTTCTAAATATTAAATCAACAACTGCATCTATTACCATAAAAGGATCTCTGATATCCATGTACAACATGCTCTATAATCTCAAATTATAGTAGAGCTAGAAAAAAGTCCAGGCCTTTGAAGTTAATGCATTCAACTATTCAAGTAAAAAATGGCTCTGCATTATTCATGCAAGAAAATGATAATCAAGTAGTTATTACTTATTAGTTATATTTCCCACTTGGAGAATCTAATGTTTCAAGAAGAAAGAGCCTATGTGGCACAAAATTGCAAGAAAGAGAAAAAATAAATTTCTTTCCAATTTTATATCTTTGTGTGGGATATAGGATGTACAATAAAATGTTAGGAAGAGACAGAATTCAGTAACCCATTTTCTCAACAATGCCAACCTCTTCTTTGAGTCTCAACAAGATTGAATAGGAACCCATCTGAACCATGTTTCACCAACAAGGAAATTGAGACATGAAGATTATCATACAATCCTAGTGTTATGCTCACCAGTAGATATGCAAAAGCTAACTACAAGGTTTTCAACAGATCTTAACATAAACAAGCATGGTAAAAGTAAGATTGCTATGTCACTCTGATAAAGAACCTGGCATAATCTAGATGCTGATAGAATCAACAGCAAGCTAAAAGTTTGTGGAACATTACAAGAGAGGAAGATAAAGAGTACACCAAGAAAAGTAATAAGAGCAGCATGTAATTCAGTCTTCACAGAGTGACAGACATCCCAGGTACCAAATCAGGTTTGATAGCACTGATCCATTCACCATGGTTATTCTTGAATCCATACCTATTATTTGACTGGTTAATAAGTTCAGGAGGCAATGTTTATATAAGAACAATATTTTAATCCAACAAGATTTAGATTTTGGACCACTATCAAAGTTATCACTCAAGTCTATGCCATTAAAGCACCACAACAGATAAGGAATTACTAATCACACTATTAAATAAAATAGCAGCAATTCACTGGTCTATTATGTAAAGAATAGTTGATGAATGATTTTGACATTTGAGAAGCTTCTAGACAAACTACTTTTAATAGCTCATAGCTTAAACTCAATTATTCAAAAGTATTAGAGGTTATTATGAATGCATGCATACACACAACAGACAAATATTCTAAAGTAGGCACAGGTAGCTGCACATGGGTAATTTGCAAGAAGAGTACCTCACAATGAGGTGTGTTTGTGTTTTTTCCTTACTTATCAAAAAAAAAATATATTTTTTTTTTTCCTGTGTCAACCTTCAAAGATTGGAACACAAGCCACTCTTTTCACCTCAAGAAACTTATAATAAAACTACTAGTAGGTAAGGAATCTGCAAAGCCACCCTCATCTTAACACAATAGTAAAACATAAAACATAGAGTAGAAAAGAAAAGATAAATAGAGATAAAGAATTAAAGATAGCTAGTATGGAAGATTTAAATGATACTGATAACAAACAAAAAAGTAAAAAATTTAGGATAATTTACAAAAACATTACCCACCATCAAATGATTTGTAAGGTTTTAGTTTGCGTCTAGTGCACTAGACGAGACACAAACACAACATATGTTCAAAGCAACACAAACACAACATGTGTTCAAATTGACCACATATCAATCTTTTATACTGGAACATTGAATGAAAGTCTGGTCTTACACTCAAATTCCAAATTTCTAACTTCTCTCAATATTATAATAATCCTTCACTTTCCTTCAAAATTTCCAAATTTGCTTTAGCCCCCTCAAAACACTAAAAAATTGAAAATTCTTGAGACGTTAATTATCTTTAATTTAAAAGAAATTAATAATTTTTAAATACAATAACAGATAACATTAGCGCGTTCATTCAGATTTGTGACACATGCTTTTCACAATAAAACGGCTGGGGCTGTCAATGTGGCAGCCGGATGAGTCCTTGCCCAATCAGGATTTCCACAGTCACATATTTATCAACATCAAATCTGTTTCCAAAAAAAAAAAATAAAAATAAAAAAAATAAAATAAAAAAATCTAATACAAATACCCAATTGGTGATATTGATATCCACAGTTCCACACACACTTCAAAGGATTATAGATATAACCCAATAGCTGAAACTGAAATCAATTGGGTCACACAAACACACTCACAAACAAATAAAATCTTCTAAATAGTATAGATAATCACAAACAATACCTGAAATTGATGCATAAGCTTGCGCACACACACTTTAATAATATAGATAAACATCTACAGAGACAAACACAAACACAAACACAAATGCAAACATAAAAACACAAACTTTAAACTTCAAAAAGAGTACCTCACAATGAATTTTACTGCACATGATTTTGCACGCACTCAACACACTTCAAAAGAAGAAATGGGCAAAACCCAATTGTTAAATTGATGTATGAATCCAAAAGCAAAAGAAAACAAGTAACGAAAGCTTTGAAAAGAAGTAATAAAAATGAAAAGAGTGTCATTAGGACTTACATGTCTTTAAAAGCAAAGGTGAGGGAAGTTGATAAAGTGAAGGACTTGGTTGTAGAAGAAACTTCTCCATGAAAGCTGCATTCTCTCATTCTCTCCCTCTTTCTTTCTGTGTGCTATTTAGCCTCATCTATACGGTGTCGTTTTTAAGTTCAATAATTTTTCAATTTCGTATGTGAATCCTAAGGTTTGTAAAATAAAATTGTTGGGTTGATTAAGAATTTAACTTATGGGGTAAAAACATAATAATTGAAAAGATTGAAGGACTAAATTGTAATACTACCAAATTATAAGAAGGTAAATAATTTATTTACAAACTCTTGGGTGTCAAATGTAACAATAATGAAAAGTTTGTGGACTAAAGGCATTTTTTTTTTAATTTTATATTATGGATGCTCATAGTTACATTGAAGGCTATTGAAGGTAGACTTTTCAAGGGCGAATAATATCAAAAGCATTATGTGAAAATTAGAGATAGGAGAAAGAAAGATAGAAGAAGAGAGAGAAAGGTACTCTGACTTGCAATGCAAATTAGATTCATATGTTTTTCTCTCTTTCTTCGATTACCTTTTCTTTTTTATATTCTTATATATTTATATTCATTGATTTCTTAATCTTTTTTATTCTTTCTTGATTTGCGAGAAAATAATATAAATCGATATAAAGAAATCAAGAGAAATTAACGAATTATACTTTTAATCTCTACTTAGAATCTATTCAATAATTTTTAAAGTAAAATAATAAACTTAATTTCTTCAAAAAAAAAAAAAAAAAAAATAAACTTAAAAGTTATATTTTGTGTCTCCGAATCCATTGTGCCAAAAAATTCTCCTCCACAAAAGAAATGAAACTGAGAAAGAAAAAGAAAAGTAAGAATTGACAATTGACACACTGCTTACTTATGAGTGCACTTTTTTTTTTTTTTTTGAATGTCCATACTAACAATTTATTTATTCATTTATGAAATTTATTTGCCCATCTCTATCTAGGTTAGGGTGCACTAATTATTTGTACAGACAAGATAGATCAAGAGGAACACATTACAGCAAAGCACACATTTTCATGCTTATTATTTGACATCAGGGATCTTACTCTTATTCATAACTAAGGAACATCAGGATGAGCCAGCAAAGCTAAACTTAGAACCTTTCCCACCTATTGCTGCAATCAAACATTGGAAGCCACATGACTCCAGGTCAGCAATTACCTTATCAACAACTGTACCTGATAGCACTGATTCATCTGGTTAAGGAAGCATTTGAATATGAAATTTAAGAACAAGCATATCAATATATCACAGTATCCTCAGTCATTCCTGAAATTATTATAAAATCCAAAAGTTTCTGATTTTGATCAGATGTAAGAGTTGAAAAGATGAAGTTTCTCCATGATTATGAATTTTCAAACCAATCATAGAAGACCATAGGATTTTCTTTGCCGTATTTGCTTTTATTGATAAAACTCATATAGAATTCTATAGGTGTTGCCAATGAGCACAAGCTCAAGTGTGTGTAAGTTACCAATAAACAAAAAGAATAGAATTAATGTTTTTATAGGTAACAAAATCTATTCAAAGAAGAAAAAAAATACATAGGATGGTTATAATACATCCTCTCATCAAGTTATAATATACAAGTGGAAAGAACCAAATCCCATTGGGCCCTCTCCTATATACTATTAGCTTCTTGTAGTGATAAAATAACTTTAAGTTCTTCTAAGACTGAAATGGTACAACATCCCAGTAAAGCTTGACTCAAATGCTTTTGATGAAAGTAATGAGACCAAGCAATTTCTGAAATATCTGGTACTGAAATTCTTTTTCCTACAACAGTTTTATATTAATATATTGTGGAAACTACTGAGGTCAAATCACCATAGCTATAAATACACATAGACTTCCACATCCAACCAGTAATATAAATGGAAAACTAAAACTAGTTGATGGCATTCACAATGTTTTAAACATAAGAAACTGTAGAAGAAACAAATAGGTAATAAAAAAAGCCTTGAAATTAAAATATATAAACAGCAAGAGGAAATGGATACGGGTTGGCAACAGCGTCAAAACACAGCCTCCACCCCCAGCTCCTGTCAATTTGGAAGCTAACTTGTACTTCAACGTTGTCCTAAGAACAGTTTCTATGGAAGCATGGCTGACTCCCATACACTGGAGAAGACCTTGATTCATTTCTATTAACTCTTCTATCTTCGATTCCTTCTCTGTTATGGAGAGGTCATCAGGGGCTGGTGACTGGATAATGGTAGACAATTCGTTGCTGATAGAATCAACTGCATTAAACACAAGACTCATGGCATTTGGGTGCCTTAAGGTCCTCTCTGAAACACCAGCAACTAATGCCTTTGTATTCCTCCCATACAACCTTAGTGTTGGTAATGAGCATTTTGAGTGGCATATTGGACTTGAGGCGTGTCAAATTACCAGACCTAAACTTGATCATGTTTTCCTGTTGCATAAGGATTTCAAATTAAAAACAAATTCAAATGCAGTAACCCTCTTGCATTTGGGAGATAAAGGAAACAGAGTACTCATTGGTGAAGTTGACAAACATATGCACCCAAGGTAGTTCTTTTTTCCCCCTATTTTAATTCTTCTTATTCCATTTTTAGGAGAAGGTGTGTATATGGAGAAAATGGATAATGAAATGCATTAAATTATTGAAAATTCCTATACTGTGTACAAGTTTAATGTGTGTGAGCAGCCCATTACTATTGTGTAGATAACTCATGACTTATTCAAGTAAGTCACCAACAAGTTTTTAATAGATTAGGTGATAATGATGAATATAATATGAGAATGTACGACTCCAATTCCACAAAACAGATTGATTCACTTCTACTCATATTCAATATTGAATTCATTCTCACTTCCACAAGTAGATTTTTCAAATTGCCACTACTCTTACAATTCTTTCATATTACTATCAATAAATTAACATGTTTAATTCACCGCAGACACAAAGTGGTATGTAAATACCACTCAAGATGATAAGCAACAAGGAAAGACAACTTAGGGCATAAAATGTTGATAAAAAAAGAAAGGATAGATTTGTCTAAAGATCAAATACCAAATGTGCTGACTGTGTTGTCAAGTCCAGATGGCTTTCCATGGATTATCTTTTCACCTTCAAAAGCCCATTTATTTAGCAATTCGAGCTCACTGTCCCCAAATACTGACCACCCCTGCTGGCTCATATCCAAACTCACTGAATCCGAGAAAGCAAGCAAAGCAGCTGAGAGTGCAACACATAACGCAGCAGATGAACCCAAGCCTGAACCCAGAGGAAGCTCAGAGGTGATAACCACCGTAGCAGGGTTAAATCTGATATGTAAAGAGAATAACATCAGAAAATAGAATACTAAGAAAAAAAAAGTGAAAAATACAAACCATTAATGGATGCATACCCAAGGATACAGGTGTATAGCCAGAGAAAAGCTGAAACTCCAGTAGCAAGTCCAATGTTTGCTTCTGGAATATTTTGTTCTTCGACTAGTGCTGCAATTGATTTCATGGTCTCTATTGAGCAAGAGGTAGGTTTTGAAGAGAGCAAATTCCCTGCTTCGGGTAGTGCTTCTTTGATTCTAGCAACTGGCCATGAAAATTCTAATGCCATATCCTTGAGTTGGAGTCTTAAAGAGTCATCATTGTCTATGAAAAAAGCACAAAAAAATCAGTGACAAATTCAACAGAGAACCTGATGAGAAATGAACTAGAATTTTGCCAAAATAAAGAGAAAAAAGAAGTGCAAATTTGAAGAATTCTCAAAGAGACCATCACATATTTCATAAATTTAATTTGATCCCTAGCTCGTCAAGGAATGTGCGAGGATAAAAATTTTGAACTAGTGTACTTAACAAACATTGAGCTGGTAATGTCCAGTGGTCCATACCTTTTCCTTCTATCTGTAAAGATTTAACTACTTTATTATTGTGTATATTTTGCCTTCAAAAAGAAATACCATACCAAAACACCGCAACACACACACATACTGAGGGAGGAAAATTACAAATGCTCAAAAGGGTATACTCCAATAAAAATTTCAACCAAACACAATTCAGTAAAAAAACGAAAAAGAAAAACCTTAATAAATGGTCAGCAACTATAGCATGCCCATCCAAATCAAGGGTAAATCAAAACCTGGTACCATTTTTCATGTGCTCAACACAGTTGAAACACAGAATCAACCAAATCAATGGAATAACCCACAAAGAAACAATTAAAAAAAAAAAACTGAACTTTTTGTTTTTTGGATAAATAATAGCTCAACTTTATGCAAAGAAGAATAAAAAATAAAAAATAAAAGGATAATGGGCAAGTAAGATTTACTGTGGAAATCCACATAGAACTCTTCCATGCCATCATTAATCATCTCCACCTTGTAATCACTCATCAACAGTTTAATCAAATCCATCTCTCAGCGTAGATTGGAACAGATATCAAAGAGCACTTTCCACAAAACAAAGCGGTTCAACCCAAACCCCAAAATCACAAATCCAAAGCACTGCAACACACAAACACACACATGGACACAGAGAAAAACCACAAATGCTCAAAAGGGTACATTCCAATCAACAAATTCAACCAAACCCAATTCCAACCCAAAGAAAACAATCACAGCAACACATTGCAGCACACACACACACATCACAAAACCACAAAAAGCTCAAAAGGGTATCTTCCAATCACCATTTCAACCAATACCCAATTCAACCCAGTACCAAATTCTCCATCTTTATGCCAATTCAGCACAACCCCACATCACAAATGTCCAAAACAAAACAACCACAGCAAAAAAAAAATAGCAACAAAGAGAGAGAAAGAGATAGTACCAGAGGGCGTGGGGAATCGAAGAGAAACATAGGTGTAGAGGTCAATGGAAGCAGCCACCGCCGTGGATCCGTGCACCACAGCATGCTCTCCGGCCAGTATGATTTTCCCTGGAGCTCTAGCTTTCACTTCCATTTTTTTTTTAATAAAAAAATTTTAATTTTCACCAAAAAAATTCTGCTAAATTTTGATGCTGCTCCTTGTATTCTTGTGTTTACTCTGTGTGTGTGTTCATAAATAACGAGAATGTCAAATTGATACGTAGAAGTCGTTGTTAGACAAAGAGAGTGACAGAGAGTGACAGAGAGTGAGAGTTTTTATAGTTTTATACGAAGCGTATATAGTCATAGTGATCCTCCTATTCAACTACTTCAACCATTTTCGAACACCTCATAGCATTTTCAGGGCATTCAAGGCGTCTCTCATTTATATTAATTTGATTGATCTATAATTTCTAATTAGATGCATTTAACAACAAAATCAAGAGCCCCGAGTCCACAAAGACTGAGAAAATTGACTCAAGAACACACTTCATTTTCATTAGGAGCTCCGTTGTAGAATTCAGGCCTAACCATTAATCGAGAGGCGATGGGAACGACGGAACCTGTGGATGCAGAATAGCATGAGTTCTAATGATCGATTCTACTCCATGTTTTTATTGCTTTTTGTTATGTTGTGTTTGGTAGAAGTATCCGCTCGAGCTAGTGGCGCGTGGGAAATACATCAGTGATGTGGTTGGTCTAGATTGGACTAGGTTGCATGAATTATAGGGTAAAGTTTTGGTCCAGTACTCTAGTGTATTAGAACGGACACAATCGTTGCATATATTTATTTTGATCACATGTCACAATCGTGTCTGGTCCAATATATTGGAGTACTAGACTGAAGCCAAATTTTGAATTTAGGCATGGAGCACTAGAATAGACACGATCGCAACATGTGTTTATTTTGATCACGTGTCACAATCGTGTCCGATCTAATATATTGGAGTACTAGACCGAAGCCAAAATCCAGAATTATAGGCATGGACAACAAATCATGGGTGTCCCAATCCCATCTTGTCTAAATAAAAGACCTTTGATCCTATGAGACCATCTCATCACATTAATCAAAGTATACTCAATTGTCCCATTCCACTTCTATTTTTTATTTTATTTTTTCCTTTCGATGATTCGATTGTTGGGGGAGGATATAAACTCTAAAACATCAGAAGGTGTCAACAAATTGAGTTGTAAGACTCTTGATCACTTTTATTTTTTTATATTTTTGAATGAGTTAGACCGACAATAAGAATATCAAGAATCTTTTAGTGAATTTGGATTCAAATATATCAAAATGTTGATAATCAGCGAGTGTGTAAATCTAGAAGTATTTACTTAACCTTAAAATCAAGTTATTGGACGGAATGGAATGATATTAGGTTTGATGATCATTGAATATTATGAAGCTCCTTTTTTATGTTGTGCAAATTCACATTCAACTCTAGCCCCTTAAAGATTCATTTTCCATTTGATTGGGTCGTGTTCTGCACAAGGTTGATAGGCGCTTGGGGATTCAGAGTGCTTCTCCACTAATGTGGGTTTACTCCCATTACTCTTTAGAGGTCGAAAGCCCATTATAATAGCTGTCCATCTTTGAACACATTTTGTTTATTTGGCTTTCAATGGAAGATGATTGAGGGAGTCTACAATGCTCACCTACCTTCATGGTTGACTTGGGGACTCGTTGGTGGGGCCCACTTGAGGCTTTTCAGTGAAACTAGGCCTTACGTGTTTCTTAAAAAAAAAAAAAAGTCCATTGGACTTTGATGGGTTTTTACATTCGAGAATGGGCTAAACATGGGCCAGTTTATAGTCTATTGAGTCCATGCAACAAGAAAACATATGTTTGCATCCAAAAGATAATGTTTCTGGCACATGATCAATGGTTTCACTGTGTTTTCTTTTCTGGTTTGCCACTAGAGAAAAGAAATGAATAAAAATTGTTCAATATTAGTTAATGAGAATTTGTTCCGTTGTCTGATTAGTAAGTGAGAAGAGAAAAAGACTAGGGGGGGAAGAACATAATTCAAAATTTTCCTCTCTAACCAACCAAAGTTTTCTGTCGAAAAAGGTAAAATTTGAAGAGGATGTTTGTAGTTAGAACACAAGTAGCCAAGATTTTCTTTTCTGTTTTGTATTTTCCTTCCATTTTCTTTACATTAGCAATAAACCAAACAACAAAAAGCAAGTATATTTCTTTTTTAGATACATCAACAGTATACCAAATTGCCATTATGCTACTAGCCATCTTATATAATGGCTCCTATCCTTGTCCAAGTCATACTATCTAATCACCAATATTAAATCATAAACTGGGATAAACAATTGTTCCAAAACTTAAATTGCATTTGTTATCACAAAGGAATCTCTAATATCAATCAGCAACATTCCTTGATTGTCTCAAACTAAAAATAGAATTGGAGAAAGTTCTGGCTACGAAGTTAATCCATTGAGTTGAAAATAGCACAATATATTGATGATAATGTAGTTATTTATTAGTTACATTTCAGAGTCACTTAGAGAATTACATGTTTCAAGAAGAAATGGCCTCTAATATCCATGTGCAACATGCTCTGATAAATCTAAAATTGTAGGTAGAGCTAGAGAAAGTCCAGGCCTATGAAGTTAATGCAATCAAGTAAAAATGGCTCTGCATTATTTGTGCAAGAAAATGATAATCAAGTAATTATTAGTTACAAGAGAGGAAGATAAAGAGTACACCAAGAAAAGTAATAAGAGCAGCATGTAATTCAGTCTTCAAAGAGTGACAGACATCCCAGGTACCAAATTAGGTTTGATAGTACTAATCCATTCACCATGGTTATTTTTGAATCCATACCTATTATTTGAATGGTTAATAAGTTCAGGAGGCAATGTTTATATAAGAACAGTATTTCCATCCAAAAGGATTAAGATTTTAGACCACTATCAAAGTTATCTCTCAAGTCTTTTGAATCAATTAAGAAGGTGGCAATCGGTACCCTTTAATCAACCGCATGGCACTTGAAAGGGCTGCCAAGGATGGTATATTAGACTCTTGATCTGTATTTCCTTTACTGTTGAATTGTTTCAAACTTGAAATTCTGTCGTTGAGATAGTCCTCAAGGATTGCACAGTTTACAAGATGACCTGCATTATTAGAAAAAAACATGAAGTGAAATCTCACTCAATGAGAAAGATATTGATCTAAAGACATAATATGTATTTGGACAAAGGAAATAATGAAATATTACTTTATGACAAAAGATTTCTAATGAGCCAAGCCTTTTCTTTTCATAGCATTTGTGACGTATCTTTTGCTGCATGCCTAAAAGGAGACATATATTCTAGTTTATTACCATCATTTTTCAGGGTGACAGCTTTCGACTTCAATAAATCCAGTTCAGATAATACTTTTGCCTTTAAAATGCTATGGAATCCAAATAGAGCTTTTTAGAATTAGACAAATAAAAGATTCATAGCAGTAATTATGACTTCTATACCAGGAGGAGGACTAGAATGCAATCGAAATTGATGTAGCCTACTTTTAAACAAGATAGCAGCAATTGGTTTGTTTATTATGCAAAAAATCATTGTTAATGTGATTTCATCATTTGAGAATGACAAATCACTTTTCTTTCTTTTCTTCTTGGCAACCAAAAGAAATTTCCAATTTATCTCTTGGTAACCTAATGAAGCATAACTGATCTTTCAGGCTCTCGTCCTATGCTAAAATGTGAGTTTGGTTTTCAGATACATCAACAATATACCAAGTAATCATCATCTTAGCCTTCTTTTCAATGGCTACCATCTTTGTCCACACTATAAAATATAATCCCCAATATCAAATTATAAATTTGGATACATTGTTCTCCTAAATATTATATCAAACTGTACCTATTACCATAAAAATATCTCTAATTCTTAGCAAAAATAAATAAATAAATAAATAAAAGTATCTCTAATATTCGTGTGCAACATGCTCTAATAAATCTAAAATTGTAGGTAGAGCTAGAGAAAGTCCAGGCCTATGAAGTTAATGCAATCAAGTAAAAATGGCTCTGCATTATTTGTGCAAGAAAATGATAATCAAGTAATTATTAGTTACATTTCAGAGCCACTTGGAGAATCAGATGTTTCAAGAAGAAAGAGCCTATGTGGCACAAAATTGCAAGCAAGAGATTCTTTTTTCTTCTAATTTTATATCTTTGTGTGGGATATAGGATGAACAATAAAATATTAGAAAGAGACAGAATTCAGTAACCTATTTTCTTAACAATGTCAGCCTCTTCTTGGAGAGTGTCATAAAGAGTCTGAACAAGATTGAGTAGGAACTCATCTGAACCATGTTTTGCCAACAAGGAAATTGAGACCTCTTCTCAACAATGTCAACCTCTTTAAGGTTATTCTTGAATCCATACCTATTATTTGAATGGTTAATAAGTTCAGTGGGCAATGTTTATTTAAGAACAGTATTTTCATCCTACAATATTTAGACCAATATCAAAGTAATCATTCAAGTATGTTGAATCAATTAGGATAGGAAGGTGACAATCAGCACCCTATAATCAACCGCATGACACTTGAAAGGGCTGCCAAGGATGGTATATTAGACTCTTGATCTGTATTTTCTTTTACAAATGAATTGTTTCAAACCTGGAACTTTGTCCTTGACATGGTCCTCAAGGACTGCACGATTTACAAGATGACCTGCATTATTAGTAAAAACATGAATTGGAATCTCACTCAATGAGAAACATATTGATCTAAACTCATAAGATGTATTTGGACAAAGAAAATAATGAAAGATTGCTTTATGACAAAAGATATCTAATGAGCCAACCCTTTTCTTTTCATAGCATTTGAGATGTATCTTTTGCTGCATGCCTAATAGGAGACATTCTACTTCAATAAATCCACTCTAGACAATACACATACAGCTTTTTAAAATTTATGAGGTGTATCATCCTCCCACGTATAGAATTAGACAAATAAAATATTCATATAGTCAATGCACTTACCCCCAAATAACTTCTCCACTGATTTGACAAGAGGTTGAGTAACTTGATCATTTGGGATGTCTGAAAGCTGGAGACAATCTTCTGCAATCATTATCTGACTAGGTTTGACAAGATCCACCTTAGGTAATTATAGAAGAACTAGTCCTCCCCCCCCTTCCCTTCTGACAAAAAAAGAAAAAGTCTTCCATAATGCAGTAGAAATTGTTGTAGCATACTATTAAACAGAATAACAGTAATTGGTTGGTTTAATATGCAAAGAATCATTGTTGATATGACTTCATCATTTGAGTATGACATAAAGGTTATGGACAAATCACTTCTGAATGCTTAAAGTATGTTATTATGAATGCGCACACACACAGATGCCTTATAGCAGACATGGATAACAGTGGTACATGTATCTTTCACAAAGAAATTAGGAGAAAAACACGGTCAGGAAAAACATAAACAACACAAGTGTTTTATTGCATCACAGTACAAAGCAATCTGCCAATCTGAACGATATCATTAGAATTGCCCATACTTTTCAGGTGCAGAGTTGAACTTTTTCCCACTACATTTCAATACAAGATACAATTTGACTCAAGCCATAAAATAATTTATTCCTCACTCACGATATCAAAACTTTGCACCAAGGGAATGACTCCAGCAGTTGAAATGACATCATGTTAAGGCCAAAACCCAAGAATTCCACAATATGATGCAGGTACTCTTACACTTCCTCCCATGTCAGTTCTTATGAGAGCAAGAACCTTTTGGTTCAATCTACCAAGGACAAGCCAAGAAACACAAAAATTGTTCTTGGAAGAAACTCACCTAAGGAAAAATCAGCAAGCTTTTCACCTACTGCAACATCAGATCCATTGGAAGGTCCTCCAGATACCCGATCAGGCACACATGGAATTCTAGGTGTGTCATAATGTTTGTTTTCTCCATTTATACTGCCAAAACAAGGTCATTCAATTATATCCCATCAACTATGATGTGAACATTCAAGGACCTATTTTTCCAAAGATGACTAACTAAGTGACAACCCTTGCCTATTTAGGAAGCAATTGGGAACCACAAAGTAATTTATTGGTTAAGTGTCATATTCCATATCATTTTAAAGTGCAAAAACAATTGTTTGGACTAGAGATATTTGAGGGATAGAGATATACTTGTATAAGCATGAATTGAATTGTTATCATTTCCCAAAATTAGGATAGTTTCTTAATTTAGACATATACAGAATTTACAAACCAATTTATGATTACTATTTGGAATCAAAGCTTAAACTTCTTCATGAAAATAGGGTGACAGAATAACCAAAATCAAAGAAGTGGAACCAAAGTTATGACTCACATGTCTTTAACAGAAAATGTGAGGGCATTTAAGGGAAGCTCATGGTGTGAAGGGCTTGGTTGTAGAAAGAACTTCTCCATGAAAGCTCCATAGTCTAAATCTCTTGTCATGTCCACTACTTAGCTCTCTAGCCGCATAAACCAAGAGCATGAGAGAGGCATTATCATTATGCCATTGGCATGAAAAGCTGCAAGGTATTACGCCATGGATGTGAAGCTGCCTCTGGAGATCATGCATTGCACTTATATGTATTAGAGAGAACTTAAAAATTAGAACTTAGATACATGGTTAAAGAAAGAAAGAAAGGATATCAACCTATCACAAACCTACTACATATAATGCGCCACAGAAATTGAACAAATACAATGCCTGGTTTCCACAAAAATTGATAGTAGGATCATGACAGAAGCATTATAGTTTAATTCTTACTTCTTTGGCTGCTTTCATGCCTTGTTTTTCAACAGCAATAAGTTTCCAAATCTAGTGACTGAAGCTTTATGCGATTATTGCAAGAGCAAAAACCCAAATTTGAATCTACAATTAAGTCATTGGTCAACTATTTGTCCAACATGTATTAAAAAAAAAACAAAAAAAAAACATATGTTCAACTATACCTCTGCCTCATATTCTGATAGACCTATCAGATGAATGCCCAACTAACTCAGGCATTTCAATTAAGATAAATTTAAAGATTTGTTCTTAAATAGACCCCAGGAAAAAATTTAAAGAACCTTTTTCTTTTTGAAAATTATATTAAAAGCATCTTTTATTATCAAACAGTTCAATTTTCTTCTCTTCAATTTCCAAAAAACCAAATAGAGGTTAACAGTAATGTGCAAACGAAAACATAGCAGTCCAATGGAGAGATGTCATTGCTTCATGCCATCCCACATGAATCAGTTTGAAACCTATATATATGTTGGACAACAACTTAAATGACACAAGTTGTTTGTTGCATCACGGTAAAAACCAATCTGTCAATCTGAACAATATCATCAGCATTTGCCATACTTTCAGGTGCATAGTTGAACTTTTTTCCACAACATTTCAATATAGTTTTTTGACTCAGGCCCCAAAATAGTTTTTTCCTTACCCAAGGCATCAAAACTTTGCGCCAAACGAATAACTGCAGCAGTGGATATGGCATCATGTGAAGGCTGTAATATGATGCAGGTACTTCTACACTTCTTCCAGTGTCAGTTCCTATGATAGAAACAACCTTTTGGTTCAATCTACTATGGACAAGCCAAGAAACACAAAAATTGCTCTTGAAAGAAACTCGCCTAAGATAAAATCAACAAGCTTTGCACCTACTGCAACAGCAGATTCATTGATCCTCCAGGTACCCGATCAGGCACACATGGATTTCTAGGTGTGCCATAATGTATGTTTTGTCCATTTATACTGCCAAAAAATGGTCATTCAATTATATCCCATCAACTATGATATAAACATTCAAGGACCTATTTTACCAAGATGACTAAGTGACAACCCTTGCCTATTTAGGAAGCATTTGGGAACTACCAAGAAATGTATTGGCTAAGTGTCATATTCCATATCATTTTAAAGAGGAAAAAAAAAATTGTTTGGACTAGAGATATTTTATACATAGAGAGATAATTGTATAAGCATGAATTGAAATCATTTCCCGAAATTGAGATAGTTTTCTTAGTTTAGACATATCCATAATTTACAAATTAATCTCTGATTACTATTTGAATCAACCCCTATACTTCTTCTACACCCACCCTCCCCTCTTCTCCCCAAAAAAAGTTAATAGAATGGTGAAATTATTGGTTATTCTTGAATTCATACCTATTATTTGAATGGTTAATAAGTTCAGCAGGCAATGTTTATATAAGTACAGTATTTTCATCCAACAAGATTTAGACCAATATCAAAGTTATCATTCAAGTCTGTTGAATCAATTAAGAAGGTGACAATCAGTACCCTATAATCAACCGAATGGCACTTGAAAGAGCAGCCAAGGATGGTGTATTAGACTCTTGATCTGTATTTCCTTTAAAGATGAATTGTTTCAAACTTGGAACTTTGTCCTTGACAATCCTCAACGACTGCACGCTTTACAAGATGACCTGCATTATTAGCAAAAACATGAAGTGAAATCTCACTT
Organism: Fagus sylvatica; assembly: GCA_907173295.1. NCBI lineage: Eukaryota > Viridiplantae > Streptophyta > Magnoliopsida > Fagales > Fagaceae > Fagus > Fagus sylvatica. Next base: position 12,838,466 of record OU015761.1, read on the forward strand.
AATGAGAAACATATTGATCTAACACATAACATGTATTTGGACAAAGGAAATGATGAAAAATTGCCTTATGATGAAAGAATTCTAACGAGCCAAGCCTTTTCTTTTCATAGCATTAGAGATGTTTTTGCAGCATGCCTAAAAGGAGACATTCTAGTTAATTACCATCTTTTTTCAGCGTGATAGCTTTCTACTTCAGTAAATCCACTCCAAATAATACTTTTGCCCTTAAAAATGCTATAAAGTCCAAATAATATTCATATGGTCAGTACACTTCCAAATAAGTTCTTCACTGAGTTGACAAGAGGTTGAGTAACTCAATCGTTTAGAATGTCTAAAAGTTGGAAACAATCTTCCACAATAATGATCTGACTGGATTTGACAAGATCCACATAAGATAAATTGTAGAAGTACTCATCCAACTCTATTCAAAATTACAGGGTCCCTATCAAACCATCCTGGATGAGAAGTTGGTGTCAAAGAATGAGATCCCCCCGCCCACCCCCCGCGAAACAAAAGAATGACTTCTATACCAAATGAGAGGACTATAATGCAGTAGAAATTGCTGTTGCATAGTATCAAGATAACAGCAATTGGTTGGTTTATTATGCAAAGAATCATCGTTGATATGATTTCATCATTTGATATGACATAAATGTTCTGAAACACTCACTTCTGGATGCTTAAACTTTGATTCATAGGTTATTATGAATGCCCACACATGCACACCCCATAAAGTAGACACAGATGGTTGGTGCATGCATGATTTGAAAGAACTTACAAGGAGAAAAACTTGGTCATGAGATGTTAAGGAAAAACTGAAAAAACAGAATTGATTGGTTGCATCACAGTACAAACCAATTCTTTCAATTTGAACAATATCATAAGCATTTGCTATACTTTCAGATGCAGAGTTGAACTTTTTTGCACTACATTTCAATATAATATACAATTTGACTCAAGAGACATAAATTAGTTTGTTCCTTACCCACAGTTTCAAAACTTTGCACCAAACGAATAAGTCCAGCAGTACAAACGGCATCATGTGAAGGCTGAAAACCAAGAATTCCACAATATCAGGCACACATGGATTTCTAGGTGTGCCAAAATGTTTGTTTTCTCCATTTATACTGCCAAAACAAGGTCATTCAATCATAGCCCATTAGGTATGATGTGAACATTCAAGGACCTATTTTTCCAAGATGACTGAGTGACAGCCCTTGCCTATTTAAGAAGCAATTGGGAACCACAGAGAAATGTATTGGTTAAGTGACATATCCCATATCCTTTTGAAGTAGAAAAACAAGTATTGCATTGCAATTTGATGAACTAGAAATCCTGTAGACTAAGTCTAATATAAAATGAAAATTAAAACTCTATACAAAATAATAGTGCATATTGAAATTACACTGGCACATTGATAGATCAACTCTTTGCAAGTACAACCATAATTGTGACATTGAGGGTAGTCTTTAGTCTCCCCAATTAAAGTGTCTTGACATTTGGTTGTGGGTGACAGTCAAATGTGTAAGCACCTCTAAATAGGTGGCCGTTATATGTGTGACTTGACATTTGGTTCTTCCCCAAGAATACATCTGCAATGAGCAGGATAACTGCAATCTGTACAATAGTAAAACCAATGCTTCGGATTTCGTTCTTCTTCACAGATATCACAATAGTATTCACCAGAGTCATCTTCAGCAGTATAACAAAGAGTGAAGGGATGCTCATGTTGTTCGTACCTTGTAGTAAGTGGTAGTGTAGCACATCTGAAGTCCAATGCAAATCCACAAGTGGTACAACGGAATAGGTTTTTGCTTTCATGATCACAACCATTGCATTTCTGATTATATGGTGTATTGGAAAGGATAAGACGATGCTCGTGACCTTCATGGGTAAGGATATCTGAGATCAAACTACATTGAACATCGAGATAAAAGTTGCATGTCTTACAATGGTAGGTGAAGCCATTGCAACTCTGCCAACAAGCATCACACCAAAAACGTCCTTTATAATAAGGTGCTTCTTGGAGGAGTGTGAGTGAGTGTTGATGAAGTGGGTGTCGCTTTCTTCTAGGTAATTCAACACAAGATTTATGGAGAAAGAAGCTGCACTTACCACAACTGTAAAATGGAGGGTGAATGGCTCTTACACACCCATTGCATATTTTGTTATTTTGAACCTCATCACTAAGCTTTAAGTCATGCTCATGACTGAAGTGTTTAATTTCTGTGGCTATTTTAGTTCCATCCTTCCCCACATTGTGTTTTTTGACTTCGAAAGCTGCTGTTTCAACCGATTGTTCGGTGGACTCCTCATCTTTAAGTTCCTCCCTGTTTCTCCAATCCATAGCACAATTGAGGTGGGCAATAAAATCGCACTCGGAGCAATAGTAAAGCCCATAGTCTGTGTCCACTTTCCGAACACAGATTTGACAAAATCGGGAATCAGATTGATGGACTTCAAGAGAATGGATGAGGTCGAGGGGGTGCTCGTGGCGTATAACTTTGACTCTGCGTAGGCAAGAAGCACAACTTTTATCTGTCCAGAAACTACATGAGGCACACTGATTAGGTATACCCGTACCTTCTTTGCCGCAAAGGTCGCAAGTGAACTTGATCCACTTCCAAAAGGGGGTCAATTGGTGGTTGTGTACTTCAGATTCCATGGTGGGTGGTATAGAAGCACATTTGATGTGAATGTTGAAGTTGCAACGGGAACAACCGTAACTGTATTGACTGGACTCAACTTCTTTGCAGACTGCGCATTTGACATTTTCGAAAGGAAATTCTTTTTTCTGATATCTCCATTTGGGAAAGAGAATAAGAGGATGTTTTGGGTGCAAGGGATGGTCCAACCCAAGGGGTAGTTCGGCACATGATTTATGATGAACGTAGTTGTTATACAACAAGCTACATTCTTTGCAACTGTAGCTAGGACCATAAACAGCTTCCCTGCAACCCCTACAACTAAGATATCCTCTTGTCTCGTTCTTATTGTAGACCAGCGGGTGTTTATCGTGACAAAAATGTTGAAGGTGGTCCATCTTGTATTATAAGATAAGATGCAGAGAAAACATGAAAGTTGTTGTTTAGAAAAGGAGTTAATAGATAGAAGATGGGAATTAGGTGGAGACAGAGACAGAATTAATTTGAGTTTAGGGATTTAAACAAAGATTAGATGGGGAATTAATTTGAGTATTTGGAGCTGTTTCACTTTTGGGTCTTAGCTTGCAAACATCACGTGACTGGGAGTTGGGTCTACTGGCTTTCACTTTTGGGCCTAATCACGTGACTGGGAGTTTGCTGTTTGGATTGTTTTGTGGGGGCGTGACACTAGTGTTTGATTGGGTCTTATAAAATCATTTTGTCAAATGGTTATGGTGCTACCCATTTTCCCAGGTGATAATATTTGGCTACTGATTTGGTGTGATCTTTTAAATGGTTAGTCTATTTTTTATTTTATTTTATTAAGGGTAACAAATTGCAAACATATATAAGATACAACTTAAATTGTAAATCTACATTTTGTATCTTTTAGAAAATTTACAAATATAAATTTCCAAAATTCAAAATATGTGATATGTGTTAAAATTGATATAATGAATATTTGACAGGGAATTGGTTCAAAATAGATTAAAATTGACTATTACAAAAGTTATACTACTCAATAACATTTTTTAATAATAATATTTCGCTAAACCCAACATTGAATTAAATATGATGCTTACCAAATATTAAGGTGATATCATGATTTCCAAATATCAAGGTAATTAGGCATTAAAAACTTAGTAATTTATAAAAGAGCTCAAAATTATAGTTTTTTGTATTCTTAATAACAAATAACCTTATAGATTTAATAGTAAATGGCACCACGATTATTGTGAAATTTTGCGGTGATTAACCTATAATAGGTATTTAATAAAAACTTGGATTTGGAGAAAATGGTGATTTATAAAAAGCAATTGAGTGATACCCCTTTAATCAAAGTTGCTAAAAATATATCATTAATCAAACACATTTAACAATAAAATATGTCGTGAAAATATATTGTTAATTCAAGTGAAAATTAGCAACTCAATAGGTCCAAAATATTATTGCATTTAACATCTATAAGACAATATTAAGCAAGCAAAACAACCTAGTGATTATGAATGGCAATATAAATACACACACATACAAACAAAGCTATAGAAACAAGTGTTAATACTTACATTAACAAGAATCCAAATTTGGCTTCAAAACACACCTAGGGAAGCTCCAAGTTAACCCCAATTTCAATTTTGTTAAAGCTAAGTTTTATGTGGAATGCATTTCATAAGTTGTACTATATATAAAAAGAAAGAAGGAAAGAAAAAGAGAAGAAAGTTGGCAAGGCATTTATGCCTTGCCAACTTAAATGTATATACTTCTCTTTGGGCAAGGAATTTATGTTGCCAACTTAAATGTAGATACTTATCTTTCTCTTTTATCTAATCTCATTTTTTATCCATGTCCAAAATTTATACTAACATTCCTTTTAATTATATTACTTTTTGGTTTCCAAACATGTTCATACTAACATTTTATTTTCTCATTCATTTATGAGCTCTATTTATGCATCTCTATCTAGGTTATACATACGTGAGGTTCTATCCCTTATTTTGTATTTGGATGATGAATTTGAGGTGGAATTTACTCAAACATGTAATTTGAAAATTTCCAATATTGACTTTCTTTATTAATGTTAACAAGAAATTAGGTAATTAAAAAAAAGTCTAGAATTTTAGATTTGATATTTCGAAGCATCCAAATTTGAAGATCAAATTCTATGGAGGAATGCCTCATTTACAAATTCTACCAACATTACAATTGTCATACCACCGACCAATCATTAATTATTGATCTCATGGATAAAACTACATATATGCTTTGGGCATCCAAACTTTTTAAAATGTCAAACTTCATGTTTATATTTTAATTTAATTTTGTACCAATATATCTTAGTTCTTATGTGACCCTTAAAGTTTGTTTATATAATTGTTATTACTTTAGACCCTAATCTTGAAATTCTAGTTTCCCCCCTAACTAGTCATCATACTACTATCACCACCATTGTCATTGTTAATGTTGTCACCACTACCACCACGAAATCATTACATAAAAATTCAAAGATGAAAAACCTTCTTTTTTTTTTGATAAATCGATACTTGGGGGAGAGAGGATTTGAACTTTGAACGTATTCATTGAAAACACCAAGAGGTGTCAGTTAAGTTACAAGGATGTTGACAAAGATAAGAAACTTCAACTTGATAAACACACTAGATTCATATGCTTTTCTTTATCTTATATGTTACCTTTTTTCTATATTTTATTATCTTAATGTTTTCATTCATTGACAAGTTTTCTTAGTCTCTTTTGTGATTCTTTCTTGATTTGAAAGAAAATAATTTATGACATTAAGAAGTCGAGAGAAAATAATAGAAACTTCAACCTGAACTATATTTATATTCCTTTCTTTATCTCATATGTCATCTTCTTCTTTTTCTTTTCTTTATATTCTTATTATCTTAACATTTTCATTTATTGACAAGTTTCTTAGTGCCTTTTGTGATTCTTTCTTGATTTGAAAGAAAATAATCAATGACATGAAGAAGCCAAGAGAATTTAAGTAACTATACTTTTTATCTTTCCTAAGAATATATTCAATTGTTTCTAAATATCGTTATTCTAAACTTAAGACTTATCTTTCGTGTTGTTCAATCTCATATGGCATTCTATGTGCATGAAGCCATGTTGGGTTGGTTGAAGAGGGCCAAAGACATTTCACCACAATGACAGAAGTTTATGGCATAGAGCTAGAAATTGAACATTATGGTTAGGCCACTTTGAAGAGGCAGCGAGATTAGTGAAGAAAATGCCAATACAACACAAATATTTTACTAGGTTACTTAATTATTTTCAAAAAGTGCATGAAGCAAAATTTGACTTATGAACTTGAGTATATTATGCTGCATCCTTGGAGAATTATATCAGCATTACTTCCTTAATTCCCAAAATGAACCTAAACAATTATGAATTATCCTATCTCTTTCACTCTCCTTATGTAGATATACTGTGAGCTAATTCAAAATGTTAATTGCAAGAGTCTAATGAGTCTCTTTCTCTACAATACTTTGGAAATCTATCAATCGGATTCCAACTGAAAATCAATTGATGCTGTAATTGAAATATTGAAGTTCTTGCACTATACTTTCTCACAAGTCATTTCACTCTCTTCAATATAATTTTTCCATCAAAATACATTTAGCTCACTTAATTTAGCATTCTGGAACAGAAATGAATCAATATTCTGGAACCTGCATATCAAAATGTAGATTGCTAAGGAATCAAGTGCTCTCTTCCCTTTTTTGCTTGAAAAAAAAGCCAATAAAAAGAATTTCATCTCAGCAATGTTTGCTCACAAAATCATATTGGGCTTTATCAGCTAAAGCAAACCTGGAAAAACTATAGGCATGAAACATTATCTCTACAAATTATCAAATTTAGCTCACAAATAGCAGTTGTAACAACACAAAATTTCAATAAAGAAAAAAATCACATTTTTAATGAACTTTAAAAGGGTATTTTCATATAACTTCCAGCAAGACCAAAAGAACCTAATTTTGAATGGGAGAAAAGGAACCTTGATTTCTGCAAATTTAACATGCAAAAAGACAAACACCACTGCCAAAAACTCTTAGTAGAAAAATTAAAATATAGAGTCACTATCACAAAAAGCTCAAGAGGTTCAAGCAAACCCAATTCAACCCAAACCCCAAAATCACAAATCCAAAGCAAACCATATCCAAACACTGCAACACATACACTCAGGGAGAGGAAAACCACAAATGCTCAAAAGGGTATACTCCAATCAACAATTCAACCAAACCCAATTCAGAAAAAAAACCTTCAAATGGTTAGCAACTAAAGTATGTCTATCCAAATAAAGGGTAAATCAAAACAAGGTTAATTTTTCATGTGATCAACACAGTTGAAACTTGAAACACAGAATCAACCAAATTAATGGAAAAACACACATAGAAACAATTTTATTTTTTATTTTTAAAGCTCCATTTTTTTTTTCTTTTGATAAACAATTGCTCAACTTCATACAAAGACACATACAAATCACTAGGAAAAAGACCCCCCTGCCCTCAAAAAAATAAAAAATCGTTAATGGGCAAGGAAGATTTACTGTGTTTAGGTCCATGAAAATCCACATAGAACTATTGAGTGCCATCATTGATCATCTCCACCTTGTTATCACTCATCATCAGTTTCAACCAATCTATCTATCAGCATTTGCTTGGTAAAGACATTTCTTATTTCCTTTCCTTTTTTCTTTTTCTTTTTTTCTTTTTTTTTTTTGGTTATGGGATTTGTTGATTGGTAGAGAAAGTTTTATAGGTTGGAAAACTTCCACAAACAAAAGGTTGAACCAAATCCAATTCAACCCAAACCTCAAAATCACAAATCCAAAGCACTGCAAACACACACACACACACATAGAGGAAAAGCACAAATGCTGAAGAGGGTATATTCCAATCAACAAATTCAACCAAACCTAATTCCAACCCAAATTAATAAATCACAGAAACACATTGCAGCACACACACACAGCATAAAACCACAAAAACTCAAAAGGATATCCTCTAATCACTATTTCAACCAATACACAATTCAACTCAGTACCAAAATCTCCCATCTTTGCGCCAATTCAACACAACCCCATCACAAATATCCAAAACAAAAAACCACATATTGTCCTTTACATTCAAAAGATAATGTTTATGGCATATCATCACACTGTGTTTGTTGTATGGTTTACCACTAGAGAAAAGAAAAGAAAAAAAAGTTTTAAGTTTTGATTTTGTTACATTGTCTTTGTCTGGTTTGTAAATGAGAAGAAAAAAAAGACTAGAAAGAGTGAACAATAATTAAAAAATTTCCTCTCTGATCCACCAAAGTTTTTAGTGGAAAAAGGTTCCCTTCCTAACTAAAATGAGAGTGTTTTATGTTTACATAAACATGATTTGGTTTTTAGATAAATCAACCACATACCAAATTTTCATTATGCTAGCCATCTTATTCAATGGCTCATATCTGTGTCCAAGTTATACCATCTAATCCCCAATATTAAATTAAATTGGGGTAAGTAATTATTCCAAACCTTAATTTGTTATCACAAAGGAATATCCTACGCAACATTCCTTGATTGGCTCATACAACAATAAAAATGGAGAAAGTCCTGGATACAAACTTAATCCATTGAGTTGGAAATAGAGCAATATATTGATGATCAAGTAGTGTTTATTAGTTACATTTCAGAGTCACATTGAGATTTAAATGTTTCAAGAAGAAATGGCCTTTGTGGCACAAAAGTGCAAGCACAAAGCCCATTTTTATATCATTGAGTACGATATAAGACTTACAATAAAACATTAGGAAAAGAAAGATTGCAGTAACCCTTTTCTCAGCAATGCCAACCTCTTCTTGGAGAGTGTCATAAAGAATCTCTACAAGATTAAGCAGGAAACTATCTGAACCATGTTTTGCCAACAAGGAAATTGCCACAAGAAGATTATCATACAGCCCTAGTGGTATGCTCTCCTGTAGATATGCAGAAGCAAATTTAATGGTATGCTCACCTGTAGAAATGCAGAAATAAATTTATGTGGTTTTTCAAAGGTCTTAAGATAAACAATTAAGGAAAAAGTAAGATGGTCATGTCTCACAACACACGCACAGAGAGAGAGAGAGAGAGAGAGAACTTGGCAGAATCCAGATACTCAAGCTATTATTAGCAAGCTAAAAGCCTTAGCACGAAAAGCTTCCAATGGAGTTGGATCACCATGGAGTTTTGGTTCCGTTAGTAGGAACAGATTTGAAAATACTGTAACTCTCGGGAGTATTAGAACGGAAAAATCCATTAGAAATGAACTATTGGTTCTAAGCCATCTCTGGCGATAAATCAATCAATTCAGAAGTGTTTTCTTGCGTATTCTTGATAAACCAGCGTTTATATATAGATGTAGGAAGATCTGTTTGGTAAGTAAGAAGCCCCTTTGGCATTTTCATCTGCAAAGAATTCTCGATGTGAAAACACAGAGAAAAAGGGCTGATCTTTGAATAGGAAAAAAAGTGGATCTGCAGGGTCCCAAATGAATTGGCTTATTAGAAAAAAGCCTTGTTCTTTGCAAGATCTATCTCTTGTCTGGTCCTGAGAGCAAAGTGAAGCGAGATGCAGAAGCAGATATGCTGCACTATACTTCCTAAAAGTTACTCAATTTTGAAATACAAACATGGAGTCATAACTGTATGCTAAATAGGCTGAGCATGAAAACATTTTTCCCTTTTCCTTTTTTCTTTTTTTCTTAAATGTTCTCTCCTCTGTACACATCCTGTGTCTTGGGAGATACCTTTTGATTTAATGAAATTTTGATCTTTACCTATCAATTTTATTTTTTTATTTTTTATTTATCACATAAATGAATTGAAGCTAAATAGTATGAGCAACTGCAATCACATCACTCCTACTCCTAAAATTTGAATCAGAGAGAATTTGATTGAGATGTGTGTATATGATAAAAAGGACAAATCACTAAGTGTTAAAATTCATGTTTAATGCTTAGATAGCATTTGATTTTTTAAGTGTCTTTGTTCACTTGACTAAAATGGTGTTTCTTTTTATGGAAGATAATGGTGTGTCATATTTAAAGGCATACCTGCATGCATACAAGCACATATTTTTCATCTCACAGACACATCCATGTCATATATTAAGCTCCTAACTTATATTTTAAAAAATTAAAATTTTGTTTAATCATGAGATTATGGGAACTTCATATAGCACAATCCTAGATTTGTGAAGCATTCACCGGGAGAGAAAGAGAGAGTACCCCAAGAAGAGCATTAAGAGCAGCACATAGTTGAGTCTTCACAGAGTGAGACATCCACATTTTCATCTGTTGTCATAAGGGCTTCCCAAACCCGTTCTGATAATCCAGGACCCACATCAGGTTTGACAGTACCATTCACCATGGTTATTCTTGAATTCATACCTATGCTTTGAAATATTAATAAGTTCAAAAGCCAATGTTTATGTAAGAGCAGTATTTTCATCTAGCAAGATCCACACCAATATCACAGGTATCATTTAAGTTGTTTGAATCAATTTTTCTAGTGACAATCTGCACCATTGAAGCAACCGCATAAGGGCTGCCAAAGATGGTATATCATACTCTTGAGCTGAGTTTTCCTTAGTCATGAATTGTTTTAAACTTGGAACTTTTTCCTTGACATAGTCCCCAAGGATTGCATGCTTTACAAGATCACCGGCATTATTTGTGAAAAGAATGATGTGACATCTCATTCAGTGAAAAAAAATATATTTATGTGAACAAAGGATGTGTTTGGAAACAGAAAAACAATGAAATATTACTGAGCTAAGCTTTCTCTCTTTGTAGAAGTTGAGAGGTATCTTTTGCCGCATGACTAAGGCGAGAGTCTAGTTAATTATCATCTTTTTCAGTGTGATACTGCATAAATCCACTGTAGACGGTGCTTTTGTCCTTGAAATTCTAAGAAAGTGTTTTCAAATGTATTGTTCTAGTATTTTCATCCTCCCCAAGAAAGTGATTAAAGCTATTGAGCATCATTTTAATATCTTTGGCAAGGGCAGTGTACTGGCAAAGGAGTTATTAAAGTAGCATGGGAAAAAGTTTGGTTACCTAAAAGAGAAGGTGGTCTTGGCTTAAAGAGAGTAGTGGATTGGAATAGGGCTGCTATATTTAAGCACATTTGGAGTCTCTTCACCCAATCTGGCTCCTTGTGGGTGGCATGGGTTCATACACATTTGATAAATGATAAATGCTTTGGACTATTAAAAAGGCCTCAGATTCTACTTGGGGTTGGAGTACTACATTAAAATTGAGAAATGATGCTAGATTGTTTCTAAAGTATGAAGTTAGTGATGGAAAGAAGATTTTTCTGTGGCATGATCATTGGCACCCGGATGGTGTGTTGTATCTCAAATATGGTCATAGAATCATCGATGATGCTGCTAGCAAGACTGATGCTCGAGTTGATTCTGTTCTAATTGACAAGCAATGGCATTGGAGACCTGCCAGATCAGAGGAACTTGTCTCTTTTCAAAGCAAGCTGTTTTCTATTAATCTGAGGGAGGAA
>OU015761.1:12859669-12865290 GCA_907173295.1 Fagus sylvatica
TTCAGGTCATAATCTATATGGGATTTCCAAAATTCTTAATAGAAGGTAAAGGCAGCCCTCGAAGAATCGAAGAATTGCAGATGGATGTAGAAAAAGAACTGAATTGTGTAAACCGAAAACTCAACATTGCTGTTACAAGAATAGCAAACCCGTATGGACACCCTAATATTCTCGCAGAATTTATAGCCGGACAATTAAAGAATAGAGTTTCATTTCGCAAAGCAATGAAAAAGGCTATTGAATTAACGGAACAGGCAGGTACAAAAGGAATTCAAGTACAAATTGCAGGGCGTATCGACGGAAAAGAAATTGCACGTGTCGAATGGATCAGAGAAGGTAGGGTTCCTCTACAAACCATTCGAGCTAAAATAGATTATTGTTCCTATACAGTTGGAACTATCTATGGGGTATTAGGCATCAAAATTTGGATATTTGTAGACGAGGAAGAATAAGCCGGTACTTGACTTGCCTTTACGTTCTATCGGAAATAAAAAAATCAAAAAATTACAAACTCTTTCATTCTTGTTCTGTTAAATCAAAACAAAAACGGGCAATTCTATAAGGTTGAATAAAAATTCGATTAATTTTTTTATATTGATATAATTGCTATGCTTAGTGTGTGACTCGTTGGTTTTTTTAGGGTTAAGAGTCAAAAAAACGGACCGGCCCATAGTATGAACTAATAACTATCTAACTAATAACCAACTCATCGCTTCATATTATCTGGATCTAAAGAACCAGTCACGATATGATATCTTGGTCATATCATTGTAGCAACTGAATCTTTTTTGCATAAACAAAAAAAGAAAAAACCAATCTGATTATAAGTTGTGAAGCAATAACAATAAAAATGCGGATAAATGGACGGGTGAGAGAAAGAGAGAAAAAGAAGACGAATGATATATGATTCCAATATGTAAGGTCTATGAGTGATCTTAGAAAGGATAGCGTAATAAAGCATCAATATTAATTTGATTGATCTATAATTTCTAATTAGATGCATTTAACAACAAAATCAAGAGCCCCGAGTCCACAAAGACTGAGAAAATTGACTCAAGAACACACTTCATTTTCATTAGGAGCTCCGTTGTAGAATTCAGGCCTAACCATTAATCGAGAGGCGATGGGAACGACGGAACCTGTGGATGCAGAAGATTCTATTGAAAACGAATCCTAATGATTCATTGGGTAGGATGGCGAAACGAACCCGAGACCAATCCCTTTTTATTCTGAGAGGTCGTGTCATAGGATAACCCTACAACTGAAATAGATATTTCATTCAATACCTATTGTGAAAGAGTAAATATTCGCCCGCGAAAGTTTTGATTTTATTGGATTTCTAAATTTTGATAGAGCCAATATGATAATAAAAAAGACAAAAAAAAAAATACTCGTTAGAACAAAATGACATTCTATTATCCATAACATTATCTCTAACTAATCTATACAATAATTATCTATAACTATAAATAAATATAAATGGAATACACGTTTAGTTCAAAACAAGATATACAAATTTATAATAGATTAGATAGTAGATAAAATCTCAAAGACTCCCACGATTCACTATATTATTCATTAAATACATGTATATTATTTTAGAATTGTTATTTTTAATTCGCGAGGAGCTGGATGAGAAGAAACTCTCATGTCCGGTTCTGTAGTAGAGATGGAATTGAGAAAGAACCATCAACTATAACCCCAAAAGAACCAGATTCCGTAAACAACATAGAGGAAGAATGAAAGGAATATCTTATCGAGGTAATCGTATTTGCTTCGGTAGATATGCTCTTCAGGCACTTGAACCCGCGTGGATCACATCTAGACAAATAGAAGCAGGGCGGCGAGCAATGACACGAAATGTACGCCGCGGTGGAAAAATATGGGTACGTATATTTCCAGACAAACCAGTTACAGTAAGACCCGCGGAAACGCGTATGGGTTCCGGGAAGGGATCTCCCGAATATTGGGTAGCTATCGTTAAACCAGGTAGAATACTTTATGAAATGGGCGGAGTAGCAGAAAATGTAGCCAGAAAGGCTATTTCAATAGCGGCATCCAAAATGCCTATACGAACTCAATTCATTATTTCGGGATAAGAATGTAGAATAAAAGGAAAGATATCTTTGGAATGAAAAAAAAACAATTGTAGGTTTCTTTTTTTTGTGTTTGGACAAACAATATTAATATTTCTTTTTTTTACTTAGCCCCTTTGCATTGAACGAGCCAACCAAAAAATGATATGATTCAACCTCAAACCCACTTAAATGTAGCGGATAACAGCGGGGCCCGACAATTGATGTGTATTCGAATCATAGGAACTAGTAATCGACGATATGCTCATATTGGTGACGTTGTTGTTGCTGTAATCAAGGAAGCAATACCAAATACACCTCTAGAAAAATCCGAAGTGATCAGAGCTGTAATTGTACGTACTTGTAAAGAACTCAAACGTGAAAACGGTATGATACTACGATATGATGACAATGCTGCGGTTGTTATTGATCAAGAAGGAAATCCCAAAGGAACTAGAATTTTTGGTGCGATCGCACGGGAATTGAGACAGTTAAATTTCACTAAAATAGTTTCATTAGCACCTGAAGTATTATAAGTATAATAAAATAATAAAAATGAGACTCTAATTCTAATATAGTTATAGCATTTGAATAAAATATGAATAGAATAAAATATATTAATTAGTAGATTTGTCTCACGCATATATCTTTAACAATTCATAAAATATAAAAAAAAGCATGTTGATTATATCAAAATTCCGGGGCAACAATAATTTTAGTTTATCATGGGTAAAGACACTATTGCTGATATAATAACTTCTATACGAAATGCTGACATGAATAGAAAAGGAACAGTTCGAATACCATCTACTAACATCACCGAAAACCTTGTGAAAATCCTGTTAAGAGAAGGTTTTCTTGAAAATGTGAGGAAACATCAGGAAAACAACAAATATTTTTTAGTTTTAACCCTACGACATAGAAGGAATAGGAAAGGTCCATATAAAACTGTTTTAAATTTAAAACGGATCAGTCGACCCGGTCTACGAATCTATTCTAGCTATCAACGAATTCCTAGAATTTTAGGTGGGATGGGGATTGTAATTCTTTCTACCTCTCGGGGTATAATGACGGACCGAGAGGCCCGACTAGAAGGAATCGGCGGAGAAATCTTGTGTTATATATGGTAAGCCCTCTTATATCCAAATTAAGATATGGAACCTTACTATTTGTGAAAAAAGGGGAAAGAGCGGGTTTCTACTCTCACTATCCTCCTACATTAGTTAATACTTCAAGGAGGTTTTACCGGGAATGAAAGAAGAAAAATAGATTCATGAAAGTTTCATTCCTGAATCACTTACCGACGGTATGCTTCAGATTCATTTAGATAATGAAGATCGGATTTGAGGTTATGGTTCAGGAAGGATTCAACGTAGTTTTATACGTATACTACCGGAAAATAGAGTCAAAATTGAAGTAAGTCGTTATGATTCAACCAAAGGGCCTATAGTTTATAGACTCCGAAACAAGGATTCAAACGATTCGGTGGTTTTTTTTTTTCAACTTCAATATTCCTTTCGGAGGGATACAATTCGAAAGTTCAAAATTTGAAGAAACTTATTTTCTTCCAATAAGTAAATTCTAAATTAAGTTAAGGAATGACAAATATGAAAATAAGGGCCTCTGTTCGTAAAATTTGTGAAAAATGTCGACTGATCCGTAGACGGGGACGAATTATAGTAATTTGTTCCAACCCGAGACATAAACAAAGACAAGGATAATCTTTCTAAACTAAAAGAGACTCTCTAGGGGACCCAATATACAAACAAAAAAAAGGAAAGGATCTGTTTTGGCATGAAATGGATATATCCATATATCTCTGACTTATATTTATGAGACGATAAAATATGGCAAAATCTGTACCAAGAATTGGTTCGCGTAGGAATGGGCGTATTGGTTTACGTAAGAGTGCGCGTAGAATACCAAAAGGGGTTATTCATGTTCAAGCAAGTTTCAACAATACCATTGTGACTGTTACAGATGTAAGAGGTCGGGTAATTTCTTGGTCCTCCGCCGGTACTTGTGGATTCAAGGGTACAAGAAGAGGGACACCCTTTGCGGCCCAAACCGCAGCAGGAAATGCTATTCGGACAGTAGTGGATCAAGGTATGCAACGAGCCGAAGTCATGATAAAAGGCCCCGGTCTTGGACGAGATGCGGCATTAAGAGTTATTCGTAGAAGTGGTATAGTCTTAAGTTTCATACGGGATGTAACCCCTATGCCACATAATGGCTGTAGGCCCCCTAAAAAAAGGCGTGTGTAAAAATAAACAAAACATTGAAGCGATTTCAAGAGAAATAAATAATTTAATGATTTGATCAAATAATAATATTATTATGGTTCGAGAGAAAGTAATAGTATCGACTCGAACACTAGAGTGGAAGTGTGTTGAATCAAGAGCCGATAGTAAGCGTCTCTATTATGGACGTTTCATTCTGTCGCCACTTATGAAAGGTCAAGCCGATACAATAGGCATTGCGATGCGAAGAGCTTTGCTTGGAGAAATAGAAGGAACATGTATCACACGCGCAAAATCTGAGAAAATACCACATGAATATTCGACCATAGTAGGTATTCAAGAATCCGTACATGAAATTTTAATGAATTTGAAAGAAATTGTATTGAGAAGTAATCTGTATGGACTTCGCAGCGCATCTATTTGTGTCAAGGGTCCCCGATCTGTAACTGCTAAAGATATCATCTTACCACCTTCTGTGGAAATTGTTGATAATACACAGCATATAGCTAACCTAACAGAACCAATTAATTTGTGTATTGAATTACAAATCGAGAGGAATCGCGGATATCGTATAAAAACACCAAATAACTCTCAAGGCGTAAGTTATTCTATAGACACTGTATTCATGCCTGTTCGAAATGCAAACCATAGTATTCATTCTTATGTCAATGGGAATGAAAAACAAGAGATACTTTTTCTCGAAATATGGACAAATGGAAGTTTAACTCCTAAAGAAGCACTTCATGAAGCCTCGCGGAATTTGATTGAATTATTTATTCCCTTTTTACATGCGGAAGAAGAAAAATTACATTTAGAAAACAATCAACAAAAGGTTACTTTACACTTTTTTACTTGTCATGATAGATTGGCTAAACTAAAGAAAAATCCAAACGAAATAGCATTGAAATCTATTTATATAGACCAATCAGAATTGCCCCCTAGGATTTATAATTGCCTCAAAAGGTCCAATATACATACCCTATTGGACCTTTTAAATAACACTCAAAACGACTTTATGAAAATTAAACATTTTCGAAGAGAAGACATAAAATATATATTGAACATTCTAGAAATAGAAAAGGATTTCGTATAAATTTGAAATCCATTGGATTTCATCTTTTTTTTATTATTGAGAAAAAACTTTCGAAAAGGGTGGGTTTTGAATCTTTAGCACAATCCATATACTCAGAATCGATCCAAAATTGAATTGCATAGATGTATCTAGGGAGAATTCACTTTGCAGCGACTATTCCCTAGATACACATGTCGTGATATTTTATTTCACAATTTTTTCACAATTGAATCA
>OU015761.1:12865390-12878130 GCA_907173295.1 Fagus sylvatica
ATATATATTATATATATATATATATATATATATATATATTTCACCTTCATCTAACAATCCCTTACAAATTCCACCCTAAGATCCACAAATTAAACAAGCAACAGAAAAGTGATAAGATAAAATGCTAGCAATTTGGAACTAGAACTGTAGGCATCATTATTACTTCTCTTCTAATCTCCTTAATTGCACTGGGAGATACGTACCATGAAACTCTATGTTTAGGTTCAAATTGTTTTATTTTAAAGGAAACACCTCTAGGTAGTTTTCTTCAATTGAATATCATTAAAATTAAGAACATGTTGTTTGATAAGTCGATTGACAAAAGACTCTCGAGCAACTTCTCCAGTGCGATTCTTGTCAACTCTTTGTTCCTTATGGGCATTGAGTCCCAATCCGACAAGCAGTTCCTGAATCTCGTTCATTTGTTGTCTACTTGTCTCTGTCCAAATAGCATATTTTCCATGACCTTTGCATTGGGGTCTTCAACTCCATCTTCGTTAGCAACCATCAAACCAGGCAAAACCTCGCTCGATTACTAACTAACATGGAACGGAAAGCGTGAAAGGGGTTCTAGCTGTTCTAGCTAAACCCAAAACCTGAAATCAAAGATAATTGTTATTTTGCGTTTTGCATATTGCAAGTCTATTTAAAGGCTCCAGAAAACTTATTTTCCAAGTAAAAATATTCTTAAACATATCTTAATTGATACTATACCATAATAGGATTCTAATTTGACTAGGAAACCCTTGAAAACAACTAAAAGCAAGGAAATAAAATCATAACTCCTAAAATTATGAAAAATTACATAAACTTTTAATAATCATCTCACCATCGTGATTTCCTCGTAATAGGGTCCTCTCTATTTGAAAATCTCTCAATTTGTCCATTTCAAGATTTAGATTTTATTTTTAGAATCTAATAGTGAACAGTATGCCACATCATTTAAAATTTTAAATGACGTGACAGTTTATACATTGTTAGATCTATGCTATTTAATCTAGACCATGAAATAAACTTTCTCCATTTCATTTCAAATGGAGAAGATCCTTTTCCGATTTTTGCGGGCTTCTTTTCCTACATCTTATGTTCAATCGTTCCAATATCCTTAAAATATGTAAAAAAAACTCATAAATGCTGAACCAAGAGTGCTACTTTTCAGTTTTGGAGAAGCTTAGTCATGCTTTTCTTTGCATTTAGAATTGGCTGATTCAAAAAAATGTAGTTTTACACTGCAATTCATGTACAACACCTAGCAATTAAAACCGAAAAAAGAACGACCATTTCTCACCATATTATATTTATGAACTACAGTCTTAATCTGATTCAGTTTAGCGCTGTTCTCTGCTCTGCTATCTCTGACTAGAAAATTTAGGCAAAGAAATCCTAGCCTTGAGAACTAATTGTCTTCATGCCTTAAAGTAATTCTAAGGTAATTTTGTAGCCACAAAGTCATGAGCCATCAGGACATCAATTCATGCAAAATTTAGAGATCATAACAAACCATTAGAACTCCATAAAAGCACAAGAGTTGTCATTACCGATACTTGTAGATATATAGGCAGAGAGTCCCTCCCAGCTAGCTTTGTTTCTGCATCTTGTTGTCATCCTTGAGATTTTCTTCATATTTTTCTTCATGAATCCAGTCTGAAAAACCAACAGAACCAATTGGTCATTCAAATTTGACGAGTTCATCGGAGCACCATATAAAAGATGAATATGGCTTTCAGAGAATACAAATGAAGAGGGAAAGAATGATTTAGTCAGTGGCAATATAATGTGCACAAATCATGACCCAAGAGAAAGTTAGAAAGAGGTTTAGTGTGAACATATATTTCCAATTGTTAACATATGGGACAACTATTAAATTGAGAGTCTAATCCTACGTTGACCAAGTGTTTTTGGGTTGTGTAATTTATAAGTTATGGGCATCTCTCATTTCTCAAGGCGTCTTTTGAGATTGAGTTAGGTCTATTAGACTTTAATATAGTATCAGAGCCACCCCTTGAGT
Organism: Fagus sylvatica; assembly: GCA_907173295.1. NCBI lineage: Eukaryota > Viridiplantae > Streptophyta > Magnoliopsida > Fagales > Fagaceae > Fagus > Fagus sylvatica. The sequence continues at coordinate 12,867,399 of OU015761.1, forward strand.
GTTGAGTAAATCTCCTTTTTATGGTCCACGTGTTTGGTTAGTCCGTCACACATGTGCAATTTATAAACCATGGGCATCTCTCATCTCTCAAGGCATAACAAGAATATTTGAGAGCCTTGTTGTTTAAGCTGTCTTTATGCAACCATTGACCATAAAGAGAAATATCATAGAAGTTGCTTAGCTAATGTACGTAGTTTCCGTCAAGTCCTTTAACAAAAGAGAAATATCATAGAAGTTGCTTAGCTAAGTTGTATTTGGATCCTCTATTTTGGGAATGTATTCTAGAGAATGCATTCCTGTTAGAATGCATTCTCTAGAATGCATTTTGCTGAAAATAGTTCGTTTGATAAAATATTGAAATTATTTATAAGAAGTGATTATGATAAAATGAATTGTGTTTGGTTGGTATTTTAAAGAATGCATTCTTCTTATTAAATAATATATTATTAGTATACATTATGTAATTAACATTTTTTTTTTAATATCTTAATACAAGGCTAAAAATATATTTACTACGAATACAAAATTAACAATGTAATAAAGAAATAAAGTATTACATTGTGATTTAAATTAATATCTACTAATAAAAAAAAATGTGTCATGATTTGTACATATCTTCTTGCACACACTTTTATAAAATTTGAACAATGTAATAAAAAAAATAGACAAATTAAGCGAGGGAAAAAAGAGATAAATGCTGTTTTAAGTGGGTCCCATTTACTTTAGCAAAAATTAAAAGTAGAAGCTAGAATCATAATCCAAAATATTTTGGATTTTGACTTCTGTTCTAGAAATGAGAATTTGCAAAATGTATTCTGCCTAGAATGCATTTTGTATTTTCCAAAATCCCAACCAAACACCTTAGATTTTTTGAAAAATGCATTCTATGTATAAAAATCCGTGAAATTACTTTTAAGTAGAGGATCCAAACACCACCCTAATGTACCTAGTTTCCTTCAAATCCATTAACAAAAGAGAAATATCATAGAAGTTGCTTTAACAAAAGAGAAATATCATAGAAGTTGCTTAGCTAATGTACGTAGTTTCCGTCAAGTCCTTTAACAAAAGAGAAATATCATAGAAGTTGCTTTAGCTAATGTACGTAGTTTCCATGGTTGGTAAGTAATTATAGGCTATAGGCCATGAAACCAAGATACAAATGAATATAACATTAAAAGGAATTGCATTTAATTTTAGTTTTCATGCTAAGCAAGAAAAGAAAAAAGTATAGTAGTAGTAATAATAATGATAATGTTATCCATGAAAGCTACACAAATATATGCACAGTAAATTAAGAGTACAAAACACATTACATCTCTCTCAAAACTCAGCCATTACGTTAGCCCGTAAGACTTTCAAGCCAATATTAATACGTTAGTCACAACTTTCTCTGCATTGACGGCACTCCTTCCCCTTTGCATTTCTTCATGAACTTATTAAGAGGATTGTGTGTAAAATGATGATATAGGCATAAAGTCACAAGAAGTAAACTATGTCTAATCAAGAAAATAACCTTGAATTACAAGGAAAATTCACTGAAATCCGCAAGAGAAGAAAGAGAGAAAAACTCTCATTAGAAGAAAATTATTTTGGTCTTATATATGTTAATATCATACTATTATTTAAGGAAATTTAACTTAAATAACTGTTTTATATTATTTCCTTATTATTTATTTATGAAAAACAACACTTGACATTAACAACATAATGGACAAAATTTTAATCTATTTTTTTCTTAATAAATAAGCTTGGGTTGGTAAAATTTTCAACCCAATCTTTGATATTAATAATTTAAAAAAACATTTGTGTTTTAAAAACTGCTAACTTATTGTTATGAAAAATATTACAAAGATTATTATAGTTGTAGCATTATTCTTTTTCATTACACCTAACAAATTACCCCGAAGAACCTACAAATCCTTATATGGTATAAAACATTCACTAGATGAGGACCCAAAACCTTAGCCAGGTAAGTTTCCATTCTCTCTTTTATTTTTTAATAATTTTTTGTTACTAGATTTTTCTCTTTGTAATTTTCCTAGTAGAAGAAGTGTGAACAGGTGTAGAAAGTTAAAAAGAGAAATTTAGAAAGAGGTCTAAGTGTGAGAACATAGCAGGTAACAAGAAAGTTAGATGAGGTCTGAGTGTGAACATAGGAACAAGAATATTAGAGAGCCCTGTTGTTTAAGTTGTCTGAGTGTGAACATATATTTCCAATTGTTAACACATGGGAACTCGAAAGTTAGAAAGAGTTGTACGTGTGAACAGGTGTAGAAAGTTAAAAAAAAAAAGGTCTGACTTTAATTGAGTGTAGAACACAGCAGGTAACAAGAAAGTTAGATGAGGTCCGAGTGTGAACATTGGAACCATTGACCTGTTGTTTAAGTTGTCTTTATGCAACCATTGACCTGTATGGTCAAGTCCTTTAACAAAAGAGAAATATCATAGAAGTTGCTTAGCTAATGTACATAGTTTCCATGGTTGGTAAGTAATTATTGGCTATAGGCCTTGAAACCAAGTCTTTTCTTTTCCAACTTTCAAAGCACCACTACGGATAAACGGAATATTGTCGATATGACTCGACGGGGGTGGAGCCAAAACATGCGAAAACATTCATCTAGTAAAGTCATTTAATCATGCATTATTAAATTGTTGATCACCCTATCAATATTTTTTTTTGTGGGAATTTGTGAATAAAAAGTTGACAATGATGTTTTTGTATATATGTTTTTCTAATTTCATCTTGATTATTAGGATGATATGATGATATTTTGATATATATATATTTTTTCTTCGTAATCCTAGATCTAAGAAAAGAGTTTTTAAGTCAATATGATTTTGCCTGGAAGAATAATCACTAGCACTGACATGAGTTTCTTAGATAAAAGATGAATCTTGTGACACAATCAAATTTTTTTTTTTAACCAATTTAAGGCATTAGTGGCTTTATTGGCTTAACTAGATATAAATTTAGAATAACAATTAATCAGATACATTTATTACTTTTTGTTACAATTTGGAGCCTAAAGCGAAAATTTTAAATGAGGTATTTTTTACTTATTTGTTATAAATAGTATTATAAAGAAGAAGAAAAAAAGAGGAGAGAGTGAGAAAGAAGAGAATGAGAAAAAGACGGTGAGTGAAAAAGGAGAAGAAAAAAAGAGAGAGAATTGAGTTGATTTACTTTTGGGCTGGCGTGGTCAATTGTGAGTGCATATTAGGTACAATTACTTAGGTGTAGTATAGTAAGTTTCACAATTAAATTTAAACACGTAACTTTAGTAATATTGACACCACTCAAATACAAGGGTGAAAAAAAAAAAAAATAGTGGCATTAGTGAGTCAATTAACCTAGGTAAATTTTATTATATTTTTTTATTTTTTACACTTATGTAAATCCTTTTTATAATATTCCAGTGGGTTCAATTGATCCCACTGGCTTACACTTGGCCCAACCCATGATTGTCGACTTGGATGATTGGATCATTTAGTATAGTATTTGGACTTATTGTTGGCAAAGATGTACTAGAAGATTGGTATTACATATGTTGTTCAACATAATAATTTAGGTAAATTATGGTAAAGGATCCTGGTGTAGTGGTGTGCAAGTTGCAATATAAATTGAAAGCTAATTTTGGTTCTGTGAAGGGGTTTTTGTCGCTATACCACGAGCTGCAATGAGATTGATTGGAATATTGACTAAGCTTTTGAGGATAGGAGAGTCGAATCCAAAATTCAACCAAAGCCTAAAAATTGGTCTAAGAGCTAATGGAATAGCTTCCTTGAAGAAATGATAGTCACTCCCTCAGCCTTCATTGGCTGGTTGTATAATGATTATAAAGATTAAATATGGTTTTCTATATTGCCACGCATTCTTGCCGCGTCTGGTGGCCAATGGTGGCCGGAGTTCCTGTCATGATTATTGTTCTGGTAATCAATGCATAGGTGCAGAGCCTATTGGCTTGAACAAGATAAGTCATTTATGAGAGCTTACTTGCTTTAATGGATCTCATACAAGTGGGCTGAGTTGGCTATAGCAGTAAGTTCAGGTCACCAGATTCCTGCCGTGGAGCACCATGCCGGTGGCCATGATTTACAGCTGCATTTTGGACCAATGGATGAGTTTGTTTATGTCTCCAAAGTCTAAAATATATTAAATGGGGAAGGAGTGCACGTTACCCCATTGTTGTAAAAGTAGAGGAGAGAAAAAGTAGGCCCCATGGAGAGTTATTTCTTGTTTAAGCTTTTATTAAATGTTGTTATAACTTGTGGGACCCATGGACAGGCTGTCCCAAGCTAGCCAAGGTTGAGTTAAGGTTTTGAACTTCCACTTGGACCTTATTTATTTAATAAATATCTCTTTCGGCCCGAAATAAAGTGTTGGAGCTGATAGCTTGAATAATCGGGCTGAGCTTCCAATTTGGGCATGGTTGGGTGTTCTGTGGTGGGCCCAAATAACTCATTTAGTACCAGATCTTGGGGCCCATCTCGACTGGATTAATGAGCAGCAATGATAAATGAGTCAATCCTTCAATTTCTGCTTGTTGGGCTTAACAAAAATTACTTTGTTTGAGTCCAAATACTTGGTGAGGATCATTCATTTTTTGTCCGAAAAAATGGGCATCTACAAGTTCCTAAAGTGCAGGTAAAACAAAGTGTATGCATCAAAATAAAATTGTAGAAATGGTTCCTCTAAGTGCTTGGTCAACATATTGGCCTTGAAATGTCATTTGGTCAGTAAAAGAGCTTACTTTACTGTGGCGCTAAACTCCATTACATGCTAACTTTTTAGTTATGTGTATGGGAACATGTGATGGTGTATTAGACTATATTAATGAAATGAAGGTAAACGAAATAAAAAATGATTTCTTTGTTTCATCTTGATATATATATATATATATTTCACCTTCATCTAACAATCCCTTACAAATTCCACCCTAAGACCCACAAATTAAACAAGCAACAGAAAAGTGATAAAATAAAATGCTAGCAATTTGGAACTAGAACTGTAGGCATCATTATTACTTCTCTTCTAATCTCCTTAATTGCACTGGGAGATACGTACCATGAAACTCTATGTTTAGGTTCAAATTGTTTTATTTTAAAGGAAACACCTGTAGGTTGTTTTCTTCAATTGATGTTGCACTAATTTTTTTCTTTAAATTGCATATGCACATCTTATGAGCTACATTTCCATGTGGGAATCGAGACTGCATTTGTCTTCAAGTTAGTCTTCAGGTTATTTAGCTTGATATAGTCTCTACTAGTGATTACTTGGCGCAGATAATGGGTGCCTAGTTTTCAGGGTGTTTTGTTTGACATACTCCTTGAATGGAACAAGGCTTCCCTCCGTTGCTCATTAGAGGGGATATTGGATTGACAAGTGAGCATGTTATGCATGATATGTGTCATACTTGCGTTCCCTCCTGTGTACTGGCATGCCAAATCCAATTATGTTGATATGTGTCATGCTCGTGTCCCCTCCTGTGTACTGGAATATTGGAGGTAAGCCAAATCCAATCAAGTATGTTTTGGCCAATATGACCAATTTGAGAGAGATGCAACTACTACTTGTTGGCATCATCTTGGTGATATATTAAGAAGGCTGCACATATACCAACTGAATTTGAATAAAGGATAGATTATAGAAGAATTGGGTTTCTTTGAATTTCTCCACCTTAGATTTTTTTTTTTTTTTTTCTTCATGCTTTGTTTCTCCACCATGTAGATGATGATGACGGTATTGACATGAAGTCTTTGAGGAAACAACATTTCTAATCGACTGTTGTCAAAGTCCATTTTTTCTAAGCCCAATATAGGGCAGCTTATTCAAATCGTACTTTGTACTTCATAAATAGCAAGGCCATTGTTTCAATGTACACCAGAGAGGAATTTGTCTTTTTCTACATCCATGGTATTATTTGAGGCCTCATACAAATGGGAAATCTTAGGGCTTCAATTGGTATACTAATTTGAACATGATATATTTACTATAAAGTCAACTTTTTTATTTTACAAAGTATGGTTTGAACTTTGACGGGTAAAAGCAACAATATGACTTTGCATCCATAGGACATAGCCACTTCTAAGATATTGTCAATGTATATATATTTTATAGGAAAAATCAAAACGCATGGGTCTCATTGTCATTTTCAATTTGTCAATTGACTATTGGATGGTCGGCGTGTGAGGTTTCAGCCTGAAACTTCTACAATATTGCAACGTAAACCAAAAGCATTAGTATTTAAACTTAAAAAAATAAAAAAGTTGTTGGTCACACCGAAAGCAAGCAAGCCACCACACTTAAAGTCTCATCTTGCTTGCCTTCAATCTCCTCCTTATTTGTCATTCACACCAAAAGCAAGACAACCCCTTTCACATCTTTCTTTCTCTTCTTTTCAGATCTTCTCATCCGTCTTGCTCATAGATCCCAATGGCACTTGTGACCAGCAATGGAGCCTCATCTTCCTCTTTTACCCACCGATCCAAGAACTTTGATGTCTTCTTGAGTTTCAGAGGTGAAGATACCCGCCTTGGTTTCACTAGCCATTTATATAACTCTTTGTGTCAACGGGGTATTCATACCTTCATCGATGATAATCTCCCAAGGGGAGAACAAATTTCTGCAGAACTTCTCAAAACTATTGAGAATTCAACGATTTCAATAATCGTATTCTCTGAAGACTATGCATCCTCCACTTGGTGTTTGGATGAACTTGCTAAGATAATTGAGTATAAAAAGAATGGTCATTTGGTGCGAACGGTTTTTTACAAGGTGGACCCATCAGATGTCCGTAACCAAAAAGGAAAGTTTGGGGAAGCACTAGCTAAACATGAAGAAAGATTTAAGGATGACAAGAAGGTACAAAGGTGGAGGGAAGCTCTATATGAAGCTGGCAATATATCTGGTTGGCACTATAAGAATGGGTATTTATTTAGTGACTACTCTTGTTCTTTCACGAGTTTTAATGGTTTTGTGATGTCCATTAAATTCTATTTTTAAATAACACAACTACAGAATGAAGGAAATAAAAGAACTTAATATTATATTATCTTACCAATTAATTAGAAGTTCCACCCACATATATATTATTTAGAAAATTTTAAAAGAAAATCCTAATTATTTTTCAAACTATTAGAACTAGGATTCCAATAAGTTTATGACCTCATGTAACTGGATTTTCCATGCAATTTCATGCCAAAATGAAGCTAAATTGCTACCCCCATAAATTTTCTAATAAAAACAATAGTACTTATATCTATGAGTTACATGTTGCTTACTTTAGTTGTAATGTACAAATCGAACATCTTGAATTTATTTTACGTTTACATATATATATATATATTCTCACTTGTTACATGTTTTTTAATTCTCTGTCAATTTCAGCTGCACAGAATTCAAATTTATCCAAGGAATTGTTGAAGAGATCTCAAATTACAAATTATTTCGAATGCCATTATTTGTTGCTAAATACCCTGTTGGAATAAATTCTCGTGTAGAGGCCATAAAATTGCTTTTAGATATAGAGTCAAATGATGTTCACATGGTAGGGATATATGGCCTTGGTGGAGTAGGTAAAACTACAATCGCTAAAGCTATTTATAACAAATTTTTTTATCATTTCGAAGGACGAAGCTTCTTAGAGAATGTTAGAGAGAAGTCGGAGACAAATGAAGGCATGATCCAACTTCAAGAGACAATTCTTTTTGAGATCTTAGGGGGTAGAAATTTGAAGGTGTGTAACGTATCTAGAGGAACCAACATGATAATGAAAGTCTTTGTCGAAAGAGGGTTCTTATAATTCTTGATGATGTGGATAAATTGGACCAAATAGAAAAATTGTTTGGAAAATGTGATTGGTTTGCTTCTGGAAGTAAAATTATTATAACAACAAGAGATAAACACTTGCTAGGTACTCTTGGAAATGGTCTATCAACCTATGGGGTTGAGGAATTAGATGAATGTGAAGCTATTGAACTATTTAGTGAGCATGCCTTCCGAGAAAACAAACCCAATGAAGATTATTCAGAACTTGCGAATCAAGTTATACGTTATGCCAAAGGACTTCCACTAGCTCTAGTGGTAATGGGTGCTGATTTGTATGGAAGAAATAAACTCGAATGGAAAAGTGCATTAGATAAATATGAAAAAATTCTTAATAGAGATATTCAAAAAATATTGAAAATAAGTTATGATGGATTAGACGAAACTGAACGGGATATTTTCCTCGATATTGCATGTTTCTTCAAAGGACATTACAAGGATTATGTAGTGGATATACTAGAAGCTTGTGATTTATACCCAATATGTGGTATTCCAAAGCTTATTGATAAGTGTCTCGTGACTGTTGATCAATATAATATGTTGTCAATGCATGACTTGCTACAACATTTGGGTAGGGAAATTGTTCGACAAGAATCTCCACAAAAACCAGGAGAACGTAGCAGAATATGGTGCTATGAGGATGCTCTTGACGTACTAATTGGAAATACGGTATAAATCATTTTGATTCACTCACCCTTTTTTTCACATGGAAGATGTATTCACTTTCGTTTCCTTCTCTCTTTTTTCTTTTTCTTTTTTGTCTTCTCAATATGGTTTTTGTTATATTTTTAATAAATTCTATTGTGTATTTTGTGATTCACTTATTGTTTTGTCCAACCAGGGGTCTGATAAAATTCGAGGCATAATGTTGTGCTCGCCCAAGTCAACGAAGGTGCAATTAAAAGAGCAATTTCTAAAGATGAAAAATCTTAGATTTCTTATAACTTCTAACATACAGAGTTACGGATGTGTTGAACATCTTCCCAACGGATTGATTTTACTTGATTGGCCAAGATTTCCATCTTCATTGCCATCCAATTTCCGTCCTAAAAAATTGGTTTCACTCAACATGTCTGGTAGTCGAATAGAGAAACCATTCAAGCAGGTATGATCATTATTATTTGTAAATTGTTACTTCTTTAAACTATATTTTAAAATTTAGATATTGTTTGTTCTTCTACAGATGTTTCCGTGTAAAACCTTGACATATGTGGATTTCAGTTTGTGTGAATTTATGAGGATATCACCTGACTTATCAATGACCCCAAACATAAAGAAATTAGATCTTAGTTACTGTGAAAATTTAGTTAAGGTTCATGACTCCATCGGATGTCTTCTTAAACTTGAAGAGTTGGATCTCGACTTTTGCACTAAACTTCAAACTCTTCCAAGCTGTCTCAGGTTGAAATCTCTTACAAGTTTTTCACTTGAATAACTGCCCAAGTCTTGAAAGGTTTCCCAATATTTCACAAGAAATGACAAGTTTGTCCATGTTAAGTATGTCCTTATCTGGCTTTAGTGAGTTGCCTCCATCATTTGGGAATCTCACTGGGCTTAGAAACTTACTCCTTGGAGACCATTTGGTACATCTTCCAGGTAGCATCTATAAATTACAACATATTACGAGTCTCACTCTTGATGGTGATATCATATTTCCGAAGGACATGGAGATTGATAGACAACCGCTCTGCAATTCTTATGGGGGCCTTTCCAAATATGTTTTTCCGAGCTTAAATCGTCTATCTCTTCATTTTTTTAAAAATCGTTCGGAAATAGATTTTATATTGACTTCTTGTTGCCCCCTCACATTGGAAGAGTTACACATTTATGATAGCCATGTTACCCTACCTGAAAACATTAGCAGATTTGAGAGATTACATACACTTTATATTGAAAATTGTAATGAGCTTCGAGAAATTCCAAGGCTTCCACAAAGTATAAGAAGAGTAGATGTATCAAACTGTGACTCATTGGATTCATCATCATCAAGCAAATTATTCCTTCAGGTCTCTCTCTCTCTCTCTCTCTCTCTTTTAAAGTTACCAAGAAAATAGTTTTTGTTAGATTTGGTAAGATTTAATTTATTGAAATTGGTAATTGCTTGCAGTTTGGAGAAATTATAGGGCTTCCACCAAATATACCATGTTTAGGTGTGAGAAGCGACACGTTAATGGGCCCACAGTCATCTACCAGAATATCCCATGCGAGTGATCTCTCTTTTTGTGAATATCAATTTAGAGTACCAGGAAATGAGATTCCAAATTGGTTCAATCATCAAAGAGTCGGAAGTTCCCTATCATTTTGGATTGGTCCTGAATTTCCAGCAATTGCCCTTTGTCTCGCTTTTGGAAAGGAGGATGGTTCTTGGGATTTTGATTATCAAGTCGACATTTTCGTCAATGGTAGTAAACGAATATTCGAAAATACAATCTTTTCCGGAATGAGTTCTGACCACCTGTGTTTTTCCTGTAGACCTCAGAGGTCATTGCAAAAGCTATTTCAGGACTTGAATCTAGGTGATCGGAATCATGTTGAGCTTTTTGCATTTGTTAGCTCTTTTCCACGCAGAGAAATTGCTCCTACTATTAAAAGGATAGGGGTCCATGTAGAATGCATTTGTCCATCATTAAGCAAATTATAAGAGGAGTAGATGCATCAAGCTGCATCTCGTTGAATTCACAATCATTAAGCAAATTATTGCTTCAGGTATCTCTCTGAAAGAAACAATTTTGGTTCCCAAATACTTTACTTGATTTGCTGAACTTTAAATTCTTGAATTTCCTAATTGCATGCAGTTTCGAAAAAGTTTAGGCCTTCCACCAAATATGACATGTTTAGGTGTGAAAGACGACATATCAATGGATTGCAGTCATCTAGTAGATTATCGCACCGAATTGATTTCTCAAA
>OU015761.1:12878230-12891382 GCA_907173295.1 Fagus sylvatica
ACACAATACTTAATGCCTCTAATTTAAAGCAATCGTAACAAAACATACAAAGTAGAATTAGGCACATCTTTTGCAATGCATAGTCAATATAATATAAAATGCATGAAAGGGACTTCATCAACTAGTGTAAGATCTACCCTGTCAACAGAGCAGTAGACTCTTAACTTTATGTTTCCCAATAATGATTGCCAGAGAACAAATGACAATTTGATTCAAGTTCATCAAAATTACAAGAAAATCAAAACAACAGAACCTCTTGATTTATCATTCAGAAAAAAAACAATAGAAGCTCTTAGGCCTGAAGATATAAACACTGATTTCATCATGCACAGAACAATAATAAAATAGGTGGAAACAAGCAAAAAATGCTTCTTTTTTTGGGTAGATGACAGAAATTTGAGATACACAAAAAAGGTTGGAGATTCATACCCAACAACCATAAACATTATACAAAAATAGGCCTTTCTACACTTACCTCAAACCTGTACAAGATATCTTCCATCTATTTCTCATGAGGAGAAGCAGATAATATCTAATGATTAACAATTATATGACAATTGAATCAAACAGCACAAACCCATTATAGCTCATAACAGTTATCAAATTTACCTGTGCCATAAAAATACACATTCACAACAAATATAACAAAAAAAGTGTCACACAGAATTTACACATACATGAACACAAACATACACATAATACATACATAAATGCATGCATATATTACAGAAAGAGTAAATTTGGTACCTTTTTCAGAAGGGTATAGCTCTGTTCTTCAAGATTGAGGACCTGAAAACAGAAAGGAATTAAATTTATATATATATCAGAAAAAGCTTTTCAGAGATCTGTTCTATTCTATACAACAGGAATTTTTTTCTGGGTCGAAGCTATTTTTGGAAAATTTTCAGTACACAACAAGATCCCAATTTGGTTTTCATACCAAATTGAGAATTTCACACAAAAAAATAAAAATTGAAGTCTTCGAAAAAATTAATGTTTCTGGAACGAACCTAAGAAGAAAGCAAACGAAAAAGCTGTGTGTTTTTCGATTCTGACTTTAACATTGTCAGAACCGAACTTATATGGATGCCTTTATTTTTATGACTATTTTACCCTTTAGTACAAATTGCATATTTTGCCATGGAATTATTATTTGTTGGATTTTTTTTTAAATTTTATTAACACTTTAACATTTTTTTTAAATGAAAACACTTGTGATACAACTAAAATTGAATATTTAATATTCCTTAACTTATATGAATACTCATTAACAAAAGTTTTCTTTGAAATATATTACTTGTTATTTATTTTTTATTTTTTCTTAATCATCATGTATTCATGTTATAGAATTTAAGGGATTTATAAATTTAACAGGTTAAGCTTTATTATTGGATTATAATTATATGAAAATATTCAAATAATTACTTGTTGAGGATCTTTTTCTACGGAATGTAACATGTCAACTATTGGATAACGGCTTCGTTGGAGTCGAATTCTTTAAGGGATTCGAGTTGGAACTCACACCAACAAGTAGTTCATTGATAGATATCGTTGCAACTTAAGATTACAAGACAACACAATAACAGCTTCGTTGGACTCGAGTTCATTAAGGGGAACCAAGTTAAAGCTCACACCAACGAGTAGGTCATTGACAGCCACTGTTGCAAACTTAAGACTACAAGACAAAACCATAACGGTTTTGTTGGACTCGAGTTCTTCAAAGGGAACTGAGTTGGAACTGACACAAACAAATAGGTCATTGACAGCTATCGTTATGACTTCAAAACAAAACCCAAATCCCGAAAAGATGGGGGAATAATAAGAATACACATAAACATATTCTGCAATAAAGCGATAAAAGTACAAAGATGGAACTTTCTGGTTAAATAAGGTAAAATGAGAATGATTTAAAGAACATAGTGTGCAATTAAGTGATGTGCATGTGTAGACTAGCATGATTCCCTATTACTAATCATTAGACAAAGAAAATTAACTTGAATCTTTAACTTTGGGGTATTCTCATTATCTCATGAATATTTTTGAGGCCAAGTAAATGAGCATTGAGGAATGAGGAGCAAGAACAATTATTTAGTAGTTTAGGAGTACAACAAATGATAATAGATTATGCTACTCTGTTCTTGTCTTTGAGTATATTACCTAATAGATAGTGATTGTCTAAGGATCCTTGCCCCTTTTTAAAGAATAATAATAAATAAATAAAGGAATTATTTTTTTTCAAAAAGAAAAGAAGAAGGGAAATGAATGAAGAAGTGATATTTAAGGGATTTGGCTTCAGTCCAAAGGAAAATTATTTAATACTTTCGAAACATAATAAATACGTACTTCTTTATTTCACATGAATGATGGGTCTTACCATAAATTTAATTAGTGTGACCCACTATTCATGTAAGAGGAGAGAGTACATATTTATTGTATTCCGAGAATACTGAAAAAATCTCTCTCGATCTAGTGCATCAAAGCACTAGACTAGACTGAAATCTTACCCTATTTAAGGTAACTAAGTATTTTTGGGCAATGGGCTTTTATTGAGTCTTGGTCTGAACAAGACCTTCGTCAAATTTGGCAATTTAGTTTGTTTATGAAACAGAATTTGTCTTCATGCTATTGAACCCATAAACCTAGGGTGGAGACTAGACTAGAGACATTTATAGGCTTTGGGAGTGTGTCAAGCCCACACGTGTGATACCTCCATGAACACTCTAATGGCTTACTAAAAGCATAGGCTTGAATGTTGTTTTGACTAATAGCCCCTTGATTTGTTCGGCTTGGAAAATGGTTAAAGGTTTGTGTATTTCTTCACTTAATGGTCTGTTCTGTGCATTCTGTGCAAATAAGGGTCAATAATTGTAGAACCCAATTCTCATTATTTTAATATTTCTAGTCATGTAACTGTCCAAGTATTTGTGGATCATACTCCGAGTGGATGCAAGTTATTTAGCTCAAATTGGTTTTTCTAATTTGTTTAAAAATTCCGGTTAATCTTTTCTACTCATCTCATCCCATGGGCTTGGGAGTTTGATGAAAAATTGCTCTAACCAATACTCATTTTTTGGTGGGTTTACCAAAAAATAATATTTTCGAAACACTTCAACATAATCTTCAAAATAGCAAATATTACATAATTCTAGTTTGGATAGCATAAAATCAGCATCTTCTTGGATTGACGATTCTCGAACATAACCACAGACTTGTTTCTTTATAAATTTTGCAAATTCTCTTAGAATTTCATCATGTCCAAGAAAATTAGAAAATAAAGTAGTTTTTTGTGCTTCACCTTCTTCTGTTTTTTCCCACTGCTTCAACCACTGCAATGTAATCAAGAAAATTTTCTTTTGTCTAAGTATTTTTGTAATTGGACACTATAATAGATAGGGACTGAGCCCAATCATCTATTACCTTGAATTGATCTTCGACTCCACCATTTTGTGCAAATAGGGTTGGGTGTTTCGATTCCATGAGCATTCCTAGCTCAAATAGATGTGGGTCGTTTAGTCCATATTGGTGTGGCTCATTTAGCTCAATTTAATTTGCGGGCCATAAAGCCGAACTTAGAGAAGTTAAATTATTGGGTTCAAAGCCCAGTAATTTGTGGAAGATCTAAGCATAAAGCCCAATTTGCATAAGAACTAATGAACAAATGAACTTTTACTGCACAGGGTAGAGACTTCATGGCACCTTCAATACCCATCTTCTTTTGACGTGTTTCATGAGCTATAAAGGCCAATATGGATACAAACACAAAAGAATAGGATATATTACAAAATGTCTTAAGATTTGTTTTCTTTTGGACTAATTGATTAATGATACTGCTTTAGAAATCTGAAAAATTACAAGACTAAACCATCTTAATCCTGCACGTTATGATAGAATTCATTGAGACCCTAATCATGGGATTATGTGATTAGGCCAAATTAATTAATCCAAGGCAACATTGCACCCCAAAACGGGATTGGTAATAATAATTCTCATCCCAATTTTTATTGGTGTACCAAACAGGGCCATAAAGTACGGTAAATTATTGGATACTCTTGGCTCTTCATTTGAATTAACACTTTTTCCTATAATTATGACTATTCGTCTATTCCTCATAACCCTTAAAAAATATTATCTTTTACAAGTTATTATCATAATTGGTAATTACATAAGAACACCGGTTTAAGCTCTCTTTTCTCAAGTTTGTTTGTTCATTTGAACAACACTTTATATTGTCCTTGTTCCAAATTTTATTAACTTATATAATGTGGTTTTCAAACTAATCACTTTGGTTTTAGTTGATCATCAGCTTAAACCTCTATAGGACAGTTTGATAACTTTATGCATTCGTTTTTTTTTTTTTTTTGATAAGAAAGAATGCATTCGTTAAGAGAATAGTAATGGTAAAATCAACCTGAACCCAAAGCTCACGGAGCGTCTCTCTTCTCATTCACATTTCTATACTAAATTGCTGTGTAATTTCGAGTAAGTTCACCATGCATTGCAACGTACGGTGAAGTTGGCAAAAAGGTCTCAGCCTTTGTTTTCCTCTTTCCTTTTTTGTCTTCAACGACCTACTTGCTGTGATACTTCCATGAGCTTTCAAGTTTTAGTCAGCAAACCAAGGAACTAAAAAAAGGTTTTCAATGGCATTCACAGTGCACTGAGACTTGAATTCCAATATAACATATATGCCCCATACCTTGTTTTTTATTTGTGTGACAATATTACTTCTTTGAGCTTTCAATGTACAACTTGGTGAGATAGCCAATGTGTGATCAAGAAAACTGGTCGATCACCAAGACCCACAAGAGATGGAGGTTGGCTTACATGGCCATATGCTTCAACAGGATTCTTATTTCTTTGTTCATGAAAGTTGTTAAAAAGAATGGCCCTCTCTTGGGCACCCTCTCTTACGTTGACATTGATCATATGCAGCCTATGGATGAAGACTCTCGGCGTGACAAATCCATTTCGTTTCTCCATGGTGATCGGGAAAGGCTTAGTGACATGGTAAGGGACAAAAACAATGAGTCTTTGAGTGAGTTTGAAGGGGTTAAAAAACTTGCTTTTGGTGCAATTGATGGTGAGGTTGACCTTTTTCATAGACAAACTGTTACTAGTGCCAAGCAGAGATGGCGGTTGGTTTTCAGGGCCATATACTGCACCAGGGTTCTTGTTTCTTTGCCCAAGAAAGTTCTTCACAAGAATGCCCCTCTCTTGCGTTCCCTCTCTTATGTTGCCATTGATGTGCAGCCTATCAATGAAGACTCCCCAAATGTTGATGTGAAAAAGCTTTGTGACATGGTAAGGGACAAAGACTCTGAGTCTTTAAACCAGTTTGGAGGGGTTAAAAAGCTTGCTTTACTTCTTGGAACTGATGTAAAAGATGGTATCAAAGGTGGTGAAGCTGATTTTATTCATAGGCAGAATGTTTTTGGCGCCAATAAATACCAAAAGCCACCTGCAAAAAGCTTTCTGAGCTTTGTGAAAGAAGCATTTAAAGATACAAATATTTTTCTACTTTTGGTGTGTGCTATACTCTCTCTTGCCTTTGGTATCAAACAACATGGATTGAAAGATGGGTGGTATAGTGGTGGGAGTATTGTTGTTGATATCTTTTTGGTCGTTCTTGTGTCTGCAGTGAGTGAATTTACTCAATCCAGACAATTTGAGAAGCTCTGCACAAAGAGTAGCGATATACAAGTAGAAGTTGTAAGAGATGAGAGGCGCCAGCATATATCAATCTTTGAGGTTGTTGTGGGTGATATTGTGTGCTTGAAGATTGGTGATCAGATACCTGCAGATGGGTTATTCTTGGAAGGGCATTCCTTGAAGGTGGATGAGTCTAGCATGACAACATTGACAAGTGAAAGCAATCACATTCAGATCAATGAAAGGAATCCCTTTATGTTATCAGGCACAAAGGTGATGGATGGCTTTGGTTTCATGCTTGTCACTTCTGTGGGCATGAACACTGCGTGGGGTCAGATGAGGAGTTCAACAACTTGTGTCTTCAATGAGGAGATTCCATTGAAGGCATACCTCCACAAAATAACTTCTTATGTTGGGAAGGTTGGGTTGGTGGTGTCTGCGCTTGTTTTAGCCGTTTTGCTGATTCGATACTTCAAAGGGGACACTAAAGATGACAGGGAGAACATGATTAATGGCAGGAAGACAATGTTTGATGAAAATATGAATGCAGTGGTGGGCATTGTTGCTGTTGCTGTCACTATCAGCATGGTGGCTATTCCGGAGGGCTCGCCTATGGCTGTAACTCTGGCTTATTTTATGAAGTGCATGATGGCAGATAATGTGGTGGTCAGAAAACTATCTGTTTGTGAGATAATGGGCTCAGTCACAACAATCTGCACAAACAAGACAAGCATCCTTGCAAACAAAATGAAGGTAATGGAGTTTTGGCTTGGAACGGAAGTAGTGAAGGATAACACTTCTTTGGATATGGCAGGTGATCTTCGCAAACTACTACAACAAGCGGTTAGTTTAAACACAACTTGTACAGTTCATAAATCTCAAACTACATCACTTCCTAAGACTTTTGGTAGCCCAACTGAGAAAGCAATACTTTCTTGGGCCGAATTGGCCGTGTTTAATTTGGGTATGAATATCAAAGAAGTACAACAAAGTTATAAGAAAATCCATGTAGAGGGTTTCAATTCAGAGAAAAAGAGAAGTGGGGTTTTGGTGAAGAAGAACAATGGGAAGATGATTCACACTCACTGGAAGGGAGATGCTGAAATGATATTGGCCATGTGTTCAACTTATTATGACAGTACAGGGGTGTTGAAAGTAATGGATGAGGAAAAGACACTGCAACTTGGAACTATTATTAAGAATATGGCAGAAAAAAGCTTGAAATGCATCGCCTTTGCCCACAAAGAAGTTGTAGAAGAAAGTGGACAGGTACAAGAGAAATTAGAAGAAAATGAACTAACATTATTAGGGTTAGTTGGCTTGGAAGATCCGTGTCAGCCTGAAGTCAGAAAAGTTGTGGAATCGTGCACAACTGCTGGAGTGACCATCAAAATGATCACTGGTGACAATGTGCACATTGCAAAGGCTGTAGCTTTGGAATGCGGGATTCTCAATCCTGATGAAGATTTGGACAATGAAGCTGTAATAGAAGGAGTACAATTCAGAAATTACTCACATGAAGAGAAAATGGAAAAAATCGATAAAATCCGTGTAATGGCCAGGTCATCCCCTTCTGACAAGCTTCTCATGGTACAATGCTTGAAGAAGAAAGGCCATGTGGTTGCAGTTACAGGTGATGGAACCAATGATGTGCCTGCTCTAAAGAAAGCAGACATTGGACTTTCCATGGGGATCCAAGGAACAGAAGTCGGCAAAAGAGAGCTCAGATATAGTCATCTTAGATGACAATTTTGCCTCTGTGGTGACAGTGTTGAGATGGGGAAGGTGTGTATATAGTAACATTCAAAAGTTCCTTCAGTTTCAGCTCACATTGAGCATCACTGCCCTTGTCATCAACTTAGTTGCAGCTACTTATTCTGGTAAGGTCCCACTGGCTGCAGTGCACACATTGGGAGCTTTAGCCTTGGTTACTGAGAAACCAATTGAAGATCTCATGAAACAACCACCTATAAGTCCATCAGAACCTCTTATAACCAATATAATGTGGAGGAATCTCATTGCTCAGGCCTTGTATCAGGTAACAATCTTATTGGTTCTAGAATTTTGGGGAAGATCCATCTTCGGTGTAGAAGATAATGTTAAGAGCACCCTCATTTTCAATACTTTTGTACTTTTCCAAGTCTTCAATGAATTTAACGCAAGGAAATTGGAGGATAAGAAGATATTTGAAGGGTTGCTTAAGAATAAACTGTTTTTAGCAATCATTGGGTTTACCATAGTTCATCAATTGGTGGTGGTGGAGTTTTTGAAGAGGTTTTCCAATACTGAGAGATTGGATTGGGGGCAATGGGGTGCTTGCATTGTACTTGCTGCTTTTTCATGGCCAATTGGTTGGCTCGTAAAGTGCATTCCAGTTTCAAGCAAGCAATTGGCAAACCCAAGAGGTTTGCATCCTGAAAGACTAGCCTAGATCAGCTCTTGACATGGAAGTGGAAGGAAGGTTTTAGGTACTTTACTATTCAACTTTCATCCCTGTAAGGAATCTCTCTCCATTCAAGTTTATGTACGTATTTAATCTAATTACTAGCTATGACCTCTCCATGTCATGAATGGAATTTTCTTGAATAGAATATAAAAGAAAATATACATAAAAAATGCATAAGGTACTTTGCTATTGTTTTCTTTTAGTATTCGTGATGCTCTCAACTTGAGATACAGTAACTGCTTCAAGATGCAACCAGCAACTACCTTTTGGAAGAACAGTGGGAATTTCCATTACCAAGGTTGCAAGATAAGCACTACCTAGTACTCTTTTTTGCATCTATAGACTTTCACATATGTAAGGTCTCTAAAAGTAGGGCAAAAATTTAATGCTACCTATTTTACCACATAAAGGTATACAAACCGTCCTAGTATGTGGCCTTTAGGTTGGTGAACTGGAGAGGGGAAGAAAAGAGGGAAGAAAGACGAAGAAGAATATCTAAGTGAAGTGATTCCAAAGAATGTATTCACATAGATCTTAGAAGTTATACTAACATAATAAGACATTCTCCTGAATCATTAAAAAAAGAAAAGAAACTGTCTGTTCTTAGTAACACAGGATAAAAAAATAAAAGAAAAATTTGGCACACATACATTAGAAAAACATTTGTGACAATACTAAAGTTCATTGAATAATATCAGATGCAGTTATTTTATTTTATTTTATAAAATATGCAGATATAGTGCAGATGGAATATAGTGCTAATGCATAAACACTTCCTGTTAGCCTCCAATATGAAATTTCTATATGCCACACTCCCACATTTTAATAGAAGGGAAAAAAGACTCACACCAAAATGTGATAGTTAACACTCCTATTTACAAATAGGTCACATCACTGTTTTGTAATTACTTCCTCCATAGATTGTCATATTCCATGGAAGAACCAAAATTGGTCTTACTCGCATAATATTTGACAGGCATATCCTAAGAAAGGATCTTTTCCAGCTGAGACTCGAAACTAATAAAAGCAGTGACAAAGTACCTGCTATTGACAAGACACTAGAAATTAATGGGAGTTCATTTGGACCATGAATCTGAGAAATTCTGTTCTTGATTTATTCTTTCTAAACAGGATGGTCTTGGATTCTCCAAACAATGCATAGAGAGGAAGATATACAAACTGATGCATATGTTTAGATTGACTTTAGGTTAATACTATGGGGAGAGGATCCTTTCCCAATATTATGTCCCTATATATTATATATAATATTGAATTTAGATTCCTTATGTATCTAAACAGGATGGTCTTGGGTTAAGTGTTTAGCTTCCTTATGTATACGGGTTGCATATGTTTTACCAGATCATAACAGATTATTACTATATAGAAGGGAAGCAGCAAGCTTAAAGCATAAGAAATTTTTTTATAATTATATCATAAAGTGCATACCAGTGCAGGTGTTGGGGATCATCTTGGGAAGACTCCAATTGATGCCTTAATATGATATATAAGGACACTACTTAACCCAAAAGTGAACCAATAAAGGATTGAAGACAAATTAAAATTTTCTACTACAAGAAAATCAATTGATTGTGTTGAAGTGATCTTCAACAAATCAATTAGATCTTGGGAATTATGGGTTATAGATTCACCCTCATATTTGACTTCAAGGAATCTTCCACAATATTCCCAATAATTTTCGCCTCAAGATCGATAGTCTCTTCAATCAATTCCAAATTTCCTTCTTTAACATCTTCAAGAACTTTTTCCAATATATCATCTTTGATAAAAGATCTTCTTCAAATTGTTGGTCTTTTGGTTCTTCATTGTTTGTCAAAAGTTGATCTTGCTTGACTTCTTTAATAATAAAAGAATGTTCATAAATTGAATTTTTCTCAACATCAATAACATCCAAATTTTGATCTTTCCGCAATAAATTTTTATTGAGATTCTCACTACAACCTCCTTCAAATAATTTCGTTTGTCTATGACTATAACTTGTATAAAACAATATCTCATCATAATCATGGGGAAAAAAAATTAATCATCAATCTTTTCAAGCTTGGCCATGTGAAAATTTTAGGCTTACCTCTTCTCATTCCAGAAGTACTTTATATCATTCCACTGATCTGCTGCATTACTTCCAAGCTTCCTTGATACAAGTAGCACCTTGAAATCTTCAGGGATCCTTGCATAAGAAAAATAATCTTCAAGATCCAAGATCCAATCTATGACGTCTTATTTTTATGATATGCCATCAAAGCATGGAATATCATTAAAATTAAGAACATGTTGTTTGATAAGTCGATTGACAAAAGACTCTCAAGCAACTTCTCCAGTGCGATTCTTGTCAACTCTTTGTTCCTTGTTGGCATTGAGTCCCAATCCGACAAGCAGTTCCTGAATCTCATTCATTTGTTGCCTCTGTCCAAATAGCATATTTTCCATGACCTTTGCATTGGGGTCTTCAACTCCATCTTCGTTAGCAACCATCAAACCAGGCAAAACCTCGCTCGATTACTAACTGACATGGAACGGAAAGCGTGAAAGGGGTTCTAGCTAAACCCAAAACCTTTTTTGAGATAACTAAACCCAAAACCTGAAATCAAAGATAATTGTTATTTTGCGTTTTGCATATTGCAAGCCTATTTAAAGGCTCCAGAAAACTTATTTTCCAAGTAAAAATATTCTTAAACATATCTTAATTGATATAGTACCATAATAGGATTCTAATTTGACTAGGAAACCCTAGAAAACAACCAAAAGCAAGGAAATAAAATCATAACTCCTAAAATTATGAAAAATTACATAAACTTTTAATAATCATCTCACCATCGTGATTTTCTCATAATAGGATCCTCTCTATTTGAAAATCTCTCAATTTGTCCATTTCATGATTTAGATTTTATTTTTAGAATCTAACAGTGAACAATATGTCACATCATTTAAAATTTTAAATGATGTAACAGTCTATACATTGTTAGATCTATGCAATTTAATCTAGACCATGAAATAAACTCTCTCTATTTCATTTCAAATGGAGAAGATCCTTTTCCGATTTTCCCCGGCTTCTTTTCCTACATCTAATGTTCAATCGTTCCAATATCCTTAAAATATGTAAAAAAAAACTCATAAATGCTGAACCAAAAGTGCTACTTTTCAGTTTTGGAGAAGCTTAGTCATGCTTTTCTTTGCATTTAGAATTGGCTGATTCAAAAAAATGTAGTTTTACACTGCAATTCATGTACAACACCTAGCAATTAAAACCGAAAAAAGAACGACCATTTCTCACCATATTATATTTATGAACAGTCTTAATCTGATTCAGTTTAGCGCTGTTCTCTGCTCTGCTATCTCTGACTAGAAAATTTAGGCAAAGAAATCCTAGCCTTGAGAACTAATTGTCTTCATGCCTTAAAGTAATTCTAAGGTAATTTTGTAGCCTTCATGAGCCATGAGGACATCAATTCATGCAAAATTTAGAGATCATAACAAACCATTAGAACTCCATAAAAGCACAAAGAGTTGTCATTACCGATACTTGTAGATATATAGGCAGAGAGTCCCTCCCAGCTAGCTTTGCTTCTGCATCTTGTTGTCATCCTTGAGATTTTCTTCATATTTTTCTTCATGAATGCACTCCGAAAAACCAACAGAACCAATTGGTCATTCAAATTTGACGAGTTCATCGGAGCACCATATAAAAGATGAATATAGCTTTCAGAGAATACAAATGAAGAGGGAAAGAATGATTTAGTCAGTGGCAATATAATGTACACAAATCATGACCCAAGAGAAAGTTGGAAAGAGGTTGAGCGTGAACATATTTCCAATTGTTAACATATGGGAACACGAAATTTAGAAAGAGTTGTAAGTGTGAACATAGTAGGTAACAAGAAAGTTAAAAGATAGTCTTTTTTCCACGGGCTAGTCTAAACCCAAGTCTTGGTCGTTCTTTAACAAAAGAGAAATATCATAGAAGCAGGGGTGTAAAAAAAAACCCAAACCCATTAGCCCATCCAAACCCACCCACTAATTGCCCATCCAAACCCACTTATTTAATAAATGGGTAAATGGGTGCTAGTCCAATTAGACCCAATTAAGTTGAGTTTAATTGGGCTTTAATTGGGTTGCTTATTGGGCATCAACAAAAGGCCCAAACCCAAAAAAAAAAAAAAAAAAGCCCAAACAAAAAAAATAAATAAATAAACAAAAAAAAAAAAGCAAGGAAAAATAAATAAAAAGCCCAAACCCGAAAAAAAAAAAAAAAAAAAAAAAGGCAGAAATACACTTTTGGTCCCTATATTTAGGGGGTGTTTTCAATTTGGTCCTAGTATTTTAATTTCATTCAATTGGGTCCCTGTGTTTTTAAGCCATTTTCAATTTTACCCTTGGAGCCAACGCCGTTAGTTTTTATCCTACGTGGCAGACGGAAATCTGACAAAAACTGACGTGGCAAAATAAAATAATTAATATTTAAAAAATCCAGCCACATTTTTTTTTTCCTTTCTCTTCTTTTTATTTTTCTTATTTTTTTTCCCTTATTTTTTCTTTTCCTTCTCTCTCCTCTGTTCTTAACCCTCACCGGACCTCTTTCTTTATTTCCTCACCAGATCTCTCTCTCTCCCCATCTGAGCCGCCTCTGCCAAGAACCTACACGAGACCACTCCAACCCCAACCCCAAGACCATCACTCTCTCCCTTATCGTCTTCCTCCTCGCCTTCGTCGCCTGGCTCTTCCTCTTCTTCTCTCGCTCCGAACCCCTAGCCCTCTTTGGCTTCACCATCGACGCCAGTTCCCTGATTGGACGGTGGTGATCGAGCGTTGTGTTGAGTGGACGGATCCTTGTTGAGTCAACAAGTCCAGCTACGGCTCGTCTCGTCTGGGTTTTGAGTCAACAAGTCCAGCTACGGCTCGTCTCGTCTAGCCTCCACGACACAAGTGAGAGCGGAAGCTCGAAGATTCGAACCCGAACCCAGTGAGTCAGGTTCGATTTCTTTGTGAGAGTTGCAATTTTTTTTTTTTTTTTTTTTTTTTTTTTTTTTTTTTTTTTTTTTTTT
>OU015761.1:12891482-12951895 GCA_907173295.1 Fagus sylvatica
AGGAGGAATCAATAGTTCTCACAACAAGGAGAATGTTTGAGGATCTATTAAAGCCAAATCAAAGTATTCAGTCATTTCATTTTAAGCAGACAGACCAAGCTCGAATTGAGTACCGGACTCGCTTAAATGCATCAGTTGACTGCATTCGATTTCTTTTGAGACAAGGGCTTGCATTCCGTGGTCATGATGAATCAGAGGATTCAAGTAATCAAGGAAACTTTCTTGAGCTTTTGAAATTTCTTGCAGACCACAATGAAGATATCAAAGCCGTTACATTAAGAAATGCTCCTGAAAATAATATGATGATTTCTCCTGCAATTCAGAAGGACATTGTAAGTGCAGCAGCAGTTGAGACTTCTAATGCTATTATTATGGAGCTTGGAGATGCATTTTTTTCTGTTCTTATTGATGAATCTCGTGACATATCAACAAAGGAGCAGATGGCAGTTGCATTGCGGTATGTTGATAAGAAAGGCCATGTCGTTGAGCGCTTTTTAGGCATTGAGCATGTTACTGATACTACTGCTCTCTCACTCAAGGCAGCAGTTGAAGATTTATTTTGTAGGCATGGATTAAGCTTGTCTAGATTGCGTGGGCAAGGTTATGATGGAGCTAGTAATATGCAAGGTCAGTTCAATGGTCTTAAAACTCTTATAATGAAGGAGAATGAAAGTGCATATTATGTGCATTGTTTTGCTCATCAATTGCAATTGGCTCTTGTAGCTGTGGCAAAAAATAATAATAAAATTGCCACATTTTTTAACTTTGTTGCAAATGTGGTGAATATTGCTGGAGGTTCATGCAAACGTCTAGATCTTCTTAAGGAGAAGCAAGCAATTAGAGTAGTTGAATCAGTCCATAATGGGGAGCTTCCGAGTGGGCAAGGCCTAAATCAAGAAACAAGTCTTAAACGCTCATGTGATACTCGTTGGAGTTCACATTATAATACTATGATTAGCTTGATTGATATGTTCCCATCCATAGTTGATGTGCTTGATGCTGTTGTAGAGGATGGTGCAACCTCAGAGCTGAGAGGACAAGCAGAACATCTCTCACACTTTATCCAATCTTTTGGATTTGTGTTTAATCTTCATTTGATGAGATATATTTTGGGAGTTTCAAACGAATTATCACAAGCATTGCAAAGAAAAGATCAAGATATTGTGAATGCTATGAAGTTAGTTCAAATATCTAAGGAACGACTCCAAATAATGAGAGAAAATAGGTGGAGTTCTTTGTTTGATGAAGTTTCCACTTTTTGTGGAATAAACAAGATATTAGTTCCAAATATGGATGATATATATGTAGCTCGAGGGCGATCAAGGCATTACACTGATGGTATGATAAACTTACATTTTTATTGTGTCGAGCTATTTTATGCTATTATAGATATGCATCTTCAAGAGCTAAATAATCTTTTTACGAAGTCGAACACTGAATTGCTTCTTTGTGTGTCATGCTTGAGTCCATCTGATTTTTTTTGCTACTTTCGACAAGCAAAAACTTATTCGCCTTGCCCAATTTTATCCAGAAGATTTTTCTTCATCGGAGCTCATGATACTTTCTGATCAGTTTGATAATTATATTTTTTATGTACACTCTAGCATTGAGTTTTCAAAACTGGAAGGGATTTGTGATCTTGCTTAGAAAATGGTTGAGACTAAAAAAAATGTGGTCTATCCATTAGTTTACTTGTTGGTGACTTTGGCATTAACTTTACCAGTTGCGACTGCCACTGTGGAAAGAGCATTTTCTGCTATGAAGATTGTGAAGAATCGATTGCGTAGTCGAATGAGTGATCAGTGGATGAATGATAGCTTGATTGTCTACATAGAGAAAGACATTTTTCATAGCATTGATAATGAAGCTATCATGCAACGGTTTCAGAATATGAAGACACGTAGAAATCAATTGTAAAAGGTTATGATAAGCCTCTTGTTTGTTACTTTTTTGTTTATATGAACAATATATTTCGGCTTTTGGTCTTTTTTTGTATTATATATATATTAAAGTTTGAAATCAAAATACAAAAGGTGCCCACCCTGAGCGGAATTCCTGGATCCGCCCCTAATATCAACAACGATAATTGCATCTTTTAATTGTAAAAACAACGAGAATATAGCACATACCAGAAGTATAATACAAAATTGTATCATTAAATGCTTCAAACACAAAGATAAGAAAAGATTAATCTAAAAATTTCAAACACTACTTCCTCATTAAAATTGTGGTCTAGCTACATTGTATCACGATTTCAACATCTTCTCAGTACAAAAAATTCATAATCTTTTAAAAAAAAAAAAAATAGAAATAGATCCTTAATTCCCAAATCTCAATCATCACATGGCATTGGGTATCGGCACAAAGGACAAAAGTGACTCGTCTTCAACCACTTGACAATACAATCTCCGTGATAAACATGCGAGCACGGCATGCGAGTGATTTCCGAGCCAGTCTCAAACTCTTGCATACAGATGATACGCTCTCCATCAGAGTCCAACCCATGTTGAAGACTAACTTTCTCCAAACCCTCAATGGAAGATATAGTAGCTGGGATGGGCTTGGGCTCATAAGTCTCAATGGAGTTCAAAATTACAGTATCGACCACCTCATCAGGATCAGGCATCTTTACCTCTGTTAACAACGTGTACTTTAGGTGCACAACAATGGGCAGCATGCTTGATGTCCCAGCCCTTCTAGCAACAGCTTCGATTTTTTGAAACAACTGTTCGTGTGTTTCTAATGGGATATTGCAGCGCCCCAAAAAAGTGGACAAACCAGACCCATTATCGTGCAACAACACCGAACGTGTTGGGAGCCAGACGGTTGTTCTTCTGCGGAATGTGTAATTCTGATCAGTCAGTGGTTCATGGCGGTCTCCAAAATGGTTCTTCGTTTGGCATAAAACGCTCCAGAAGAATTCGATTAAGAAGCCATCCTTACAGTGCGAACTCGTCTGAGAAGGAGGAGGCTGGTTACTGGGTTGGCTTCGCTGCCACTCATGGGATACAAAATCACGGTTCTCAACCGTCAATCTGCTTCCATCAGACATGTTTGGAAAGAAAACGTGAGAGGGTGCCATCTAACAAGAACTAAAAGACTCCGAGAAGAAAATTGAGAGTTTTGGGACACGACTAGCTACGTGTGTGTATTATGTAGTTTCTGCAGTAACGTGTAAAAACAATATAGAGTGTAATAGTTATCTCACCAAAACTTATCTGTATACATTGAGACATAAATACAAACAGCTCCTGGTTATTATATGCAGGAAGCAAAAGCAATTTCTATCTCTTATTATTTTTACATCAAGCTGATTTTATATAACTTAATTCATAGCGGCTTGACACTCAAAGGGTGATCTTATCGATGGGGAAGGATTGTCTTCATAATCTTTCTTTCAAGATATGGTTTGTAAGTTTGATAAGTAATTACATGGAATATATGATTGTTTGATAAAAATTACTGAGCATTTTTATTTTATTCTATTTGCAGGTCTAATATATGATATATAATTCTTCATGTAGTACTTCCAATGAGACTCTATTCACCTTATTTTTATATAGAAATAGTTTACCTCCTACCCGGTTTGGAGGAATCCTCCTCCAACCTACTACGTGTCAAGTAAATAAACCATCCACGTGTCTTTTTAGTCTCATGACATTTTTAATGAGTCATGTGACTTTTTAAAATACACATGTGAATGGTCTATTTGCTTGCCACGTCGTGGGTTGAAGGAGGATTTCTCCAAACCGGGTTGGAGGAAAACCATGTCCGCTATTGTCTTCGTAAGTTTCTTCCTCTATTAATTTTATTCATTTATTTGTTACTTATGGTGTCAGGATTAATAACAACATACTAGATTTTATAAATCTATTCTCAATAAATATCTCAATCTAATCTCAATCTAATCTCATATATGATTGTTTGATAAAAATTAATGATAAAAATTGAAGGTTGAGTTAAGGTTTGGACTTCCACTTGGGCTTTATTTATTTAATAAATATCTCTTTCGGCCCAAAATAAAGTGTTGGAGCTGATAGCTTGAATAATCGGGCTAGGCTTCCAATTTGGGCATGGTTGGGTGTTCCATGGTGGGCCCAAATAACTCATTTAGTACCAGATCTTGGGGCCCATCTGCTGGATTAATGAGCAGCAATGATAAATGAGTCAATCCTTCAATTTCTGCTTGCTGGGCTTAACAAAAATTACCTTGTTTGAGTCCAAATACTTGGTGAGGGTCATTCATTTTTTGTCCGAAAAAATGGGCATCTACAAGTTCCTAAAGTGCAGGTAAAACAAAGTGTATGCATCAAAATAAAATTGTAGAAATGGTTCCTCTAAGTGCTTGGTCAACATATTGGCCTTGAAATGTCATTTGGTCAGTAAAAGAGCTTACTTTACTGTGGCGCTAAACTCCATTACATGCTAACTTTTTAGTTATGTGTATGGGAACATGTGATGGTGTATTAGACTATATTAATGAAATGAAGGTAAACGAAAGAAAAAATGATTTCTTTGTTTCATCTTGATATATATATATATATATATATTTCACCTTCATCTAACAATCCCTTACAAATTCCACCCTAAGACCCACAAATTAAACAAGCAACAGAAAAGTGATAAAATAAAATGCTAGCAATTTGGAACTAGAACTGTAGGCATCATTATTACTTCTCTTCTAATCTCCTTAATTGCACTGGGAGATACGTACCATGAAACTCTATGTTTAGGTTCAAATTGTTTTATTTTAAAGGAAACACCTCTAGGTAGTTTTCTTCAATTAATGTTGCACTAATTTTTTTCTTTAAATTGCATATGCAGATCTTATGAGCTACATTTCCATGTGGGAATTGAGACTGCATTTGTCTTCAGGTTATTTAGCTTGATATAGTCTCTACTAGTGATTACTTGGCACAGATAATGGGTGCCTAGTTTTCAGGATGTTTTGTTTGACATACTCCTAGATTGGGACAAGGCTTCCCTCCGTTGTTCATTAGAGGGGATACTGGACTGACAAGTGAGCATGTTATGATATGTGTCATGCTCGTGTTCCCTCTTGTGTACTGGAACATTGGAGGTAAGCCAAATCCAATCAAGTATGTTGATAAATACTGACCAATTTGAGAGAGATGCAACTACTACTTGTTGGCCATCTCTGCTTGGTAATATATTGGCTTTAACTAGGATTGCACATATACCAAGTGTGATAGATTAAAGAAGAATGGACGGGTCGAATAGATTGCAATTTGAATATAGGTAGCTTATAGCAAGAATTTTTTTTTTTTTTTTTTTTTTCTTCATGCTTTGTTTCTCCACCATGTAGATGATGATGACGGTATTGACATGAAGTCTTTGAGGAAACAACATTTCTAATTGACTGTTGTCAAAGTCCATTTTTCTTCGTTGTTTGGAAATAGCAAGGACCAATGTTTTGTCTTTTTCTACATCCATGTGGCCTCATATGGGAAATCTTAGGGGGAATTTGGAGTATGGTTTGACGGGAAAAATATGACCTTTTTCGAAGAGACTCATGGGCCCAAGAGGAAGGCTGCAAAGTGGGCTTAGAGCATTTGCAAAATCTATGAGCCCATGAGTGGCTCACGTGCAAGCCAACTACATTTACTAAGCCTGCTCTAAAAACCAGCTGTATTACCATACTTTTCAGCCAAATTGCCTCCAACCATTAAATGTTTGCCTGCCACCGTTAAATGCCAATTGACATAACAATCTGTTGAGGGAGAAATTATTTAGTCCACCAGGTAAACCACGTCATTTATCCATTATTCCAATAATTAAACGCAGAGTATGTTAATTTAATAACTTACCAATATTCACACAACCAACAAATAAGGAAAAAGATTAGAATACCCTCTCTTTCTCTCTCCATCATGGTTGTGTGAAATATTGATGAGTTATTAAATTAACATACGTGATATTTAATTATTAGAATGGTGGATAGATGACGTGGTTCACCTGGTGGACTGAATAATTTCTCTTTTTTTGGACTTGAGTTCTTTAAGGGGAACCATGTTGGAACTCACACCAACAAGTAAGTCATTGATAGCTACCCTTGCAACTTAAGACTACAAGACAAAACCCAAATCACAAAAATAGGGATGAATAGTAAGAATACACATAAACATATTTAGTTATAAAGTGATAAAGTACAATGGTAGAACTTTCTAGTTAAATAAGGTAAAATGAGAATGAGTTAAGGAAAGAGTGTGCAATTAAGTAATGTACAAGAGTTGACTAGCCTAATTCCCAATTACTAATTATTAGACAAAGAGCATTAACTTGGATCCTTAACTTTGGGGCATTCTCATTATCTCATGGACATTTTATGAGACCAAGTAAATGAGCACTGTGGACTGAGGAATATGAGTAATTATTCAATAGATTAGGAGTACAACAACGTGGTAAGAGCTTATGTTTTTCTGTTCTTGTCTTTGAGTATTAACTAATGTGTAGTAATTGACTCAGGTGTTATGGTTTGACCCCTTAAAAGAAAGGAATTCTGCCCATTTAAAAAAGAAGAAGAAGAAGAATCTTTTCAAAAAGAGAGGAAGAAGAGGGAAATGAATGAAGAAGTGTTATTTTAAGGGGATTTGGCTTCAGTCTAATGCATCATAGTAATGGATGGAAGCTTCACCCTATTGAAGGTAGCTAAGTATTTCGGGCAATGGGCTTGTATTGAGTCTTGGTCCAGACAAGACCATTGTCGAATTTGGCAATTTAGTTTGTTTAGTTCCATTTACTGTTTGTCCAAAAGAAAGAGAATCTGTCTTCCTACTATTGAACCCATAAACCCAGGGTCGAGACATTTAATACCAAATTTACAGGAGCAATATTGAAAACCTATTTTCCTTGGAACCCGTTGATGAAGGAGAGTTCTCCAGGAAATAAGCAAAGAAGAAATATCCCCTGACACCATTTAGTAATAAATGGTGGATTTACAAAAATCTAGCATTCATGAGTAGCATTAATGATCTTAAGGAAAAAAATGAGAATTTTAGCACACCTCCAGAATGTGATAGGTATAAACATATCAAATTTCCCTCAAAACTAATAGGTCCAGTCAATCAGTCTAAGAATATTGGCTAAGTCAGAACCAACCCATTTGCTCATTGGGAAAGTGAACCACTAATCATCATCCAGTCTCAGTATAAAATATAAATACCCCATAAAATTGATGAAGGTAATCTATGTTCATAATTTGAAATACAGACTCTTAGTTTGTGTGTCTTAACAGTTACAACAAAATACTTGTTTTACTGATAAAACCTTTGAAGGATTGATGGTCAATTTCTACTAGGTTGATCTCGATCCAGTAAGTAGATTATTGTTATTATCAGTTGTAAGTTCTAATATGATATTTTGAAGATCCGGGGATCGAACTCATGCTCTCATAAAAGGGTGGGGCTTTTTGGGGAGGGGGATTACCACTGGACCAAATGCCCAAGTGGCGAATTCAACCTATGCTTAAATGATGGTTTTAGAAATTTTATTAGACTATAAAAATCCACTTCTATAATATTTCCACACGCAGCCATAAAAAATCCAGTTTGGGTTCGGATAAAATCCAAGGTATAATATTGTGTCCGCCGGGTAAACCAATGAAGGTGCAATTCAATGATCAATTTCTTAAGATGAAAAATCTTAGATTGCTTATAAAATGTAACGTTCAGAGTTGCGGACACCTTGAATATATTCCTAGTGGATTAAGGTTGCTTGATTGGCTAGGATATCCATGCTCTTCATTTCCATCCAATTTTTGTCCTAAAAAATTGGTTGCACTTGACTTGTCTCATAGTCGAATAGAGAAACCATTCAATCAGATATGTTCATTAGTATTTATAAATTATTACTTCTTTAAACTATATTTAATTTTTTTTTTCTTCTGCAGATCTCTTCATCCCAAACCTTTGACAGAATTCAATTTCAGTTATTGCGAATTCATTAGGAAATTACCCGACTTATCAATGATCCCAAACATAAAGTGCTTGTATCTTAGTTATTGTAAAAATTTAGTAGAGGTTCATGACTCCATCGGGCATCTTGATAAGCTTGAAGAGTTGTCACTTGACGGTTGCACTAAACTTCGAATTCTTCCAAGCTATCTTATGATGGAATCTCTTAGATATTTTTCACTTATAGAGTGCTCAAGTCTTAAGAAATTCCCCAATATTTCATGAGAAATGAAAAGTTTAGACGAATTATGTATGGATGGGGTTGGTATTCGTGAGTTGCCTCCGTCATTTAAGAATCTTTCCAGGCTTAAATGGTTACAGTTCGGAAACTATTTGGGAGTGGTGCATCTTCCAAGTAGCATATATAAATTACAACATATTGAGCATCTCTTTATTGGAGGTGATGTCATATTTTTGAAGGACGTGGAGATTGATAGACAACCACAATGTAATTCCAATGAAGGCTTTTCCACTGTTTTTCCGAGCTTGAAATCTCTAAATCTTTCCAATTTTAAAATCCGTTCAGAAATAGATTTTATTTTGACAATTTGTTCCCACACATTGGAAATATTAGAGATCATCCGTTGCAATGTTGTTACCCTCCCAGAAAGCATTAGCAGATTTGAGAGATTATATGAGCTTGGTATATACGATTGCAATGAGTTTCAAGACATTCCAAGGCTTCCACGAAGTATAAAAGGTGTTAATTTTTCAAAACGTGACTAGTTGGATTCATCATGATCAACTAAATTATTCCTTTAGGTCTCTCTCCCCTTCTCTCTCTTAAAGTTATTTAGAAACAATTTTTGTTAGCTTCACAAATAGTAATACATGACTAGGTTTACTAAGATGTCATTTGTTGAATTTGGTTGCCTGCAGTTTAGAGAAATGATAATGGGTCCACATTCATCTAGTACCATTCGCCTATCATTTAAAGTACTAGGAAATGATATTCCAAATTGGTTCAATCATCAAAGTGTTGGAAGTTCCATATCATTTTGGGTTGGTCCGGGATTTCCAAAATTTGCTCTATGTCTTGGTTTTGGAATGGAGGATAATTTTTTTAATTGTTATGTCTACCTTTCCATCAATGGTAGAAAACAAAAGATCAAACATACATACTTTTCCAAACTTCGGTTTGACCATTTGTGGTTTTACTGGAGTCAAGACTCATTCCAGTGGCGTTTCAATGACTTGAATCTAGGTTATTGGAATCATGTTGAACCTATTTTGGGTGCAATTGTTTATAATTTAACTAAGGACACTTAAGAAAACTTAAACAATGACATAAAATAAATAAGAGACTTAATTACAGAAATTTGTGCGATGCACCAACGTACAATTGATATACAAAATTTGGTGATAAGTAAAATAGAGTAACCTACTGCTCTATCAATATATCATTTTTGTTGTAAAATAAAAGAGAATAGCAAGAGAATAAATGAAGATGAGAGAATATGAACTTCATTGTTTCAAGTGGTCATCCACACCAGAGAGGAAAAAGAGTACAGTATTCTTGTAAATCTTTAAGTGCTTTCGGATTGCCTCATTAAAACCTTGCAAAGGAAAACCCAGTGGGAAAATAACCATAACGAAGGAAAAAGAGTACAATCAGCACATATCCTTTAGAGTATTTACTCTCCCTCATGAGTACATAGATCTTCAATTGTCAAGGAAAAGATCATTAAGTCGACGCATGCCAATATTATGAACAATTTTCTTGAATGTCGTAGTTGAATAAGTTGTCACTTGGTCATATCTGCTTGACATCAATATCACTGCTCTGTTTTCACACGTTCAGATTAAGAATATTTTAAACTCTTATCAAGCAGAAAGCAAACCTAGAAACCATGTTTTGCCGTTTGTGAATCTACCGATTGGTGTGTGATTGGAGTCTATGCATTAGGATGCAAATTGTAAATGGAAAATTTGATCAGTTACTTGTAACTTATATAAGTTATGACAAAATATATTTTAGATTAGTTATCATAACCATTACTTATATAGTGACTTTTGTGGTTGCTACCATTTAAATAAAAAATACAATGGTTAAATTAAATCAAATTGCTCCATGATAGTAGACACTAAAGCCCGAACCATACTTGGAAATTGAAATTTTGATTGATAAACAAAATTTTTGAGCTTGCTACCATTTTCTTATTTCTTGAAAGCTTCTCAATGTTATTATAACTCAAATTTTTTTATCTTTGTATTACAGAGACATAGGAATAGCTCCAAAAAAATAGAATAAATTTGGTATGACCGTGTTGTTGTTAGAAGCTTTGCCACATAATCCAGGAAAGCTCAGTTTACCTAACGAGTAGACTACTATTTTAAGTGTTGGAATTATATACTTTGTCTTTCTTAGGAAAGGTCATATATAATTAATTTGCTACCAAACCAAGAAAAGAACAACCCACCTAACCAGTGGACTATCCATTTTGGAATTATATACCATGTAATTGCTCTCTCCCAAGAAACGTCACATGAGAAGGAGAAGAAGTTTTGTTAATAAACAAAAGGCTTTTTAATTTGCCACCTATGACCTAACCAAGACAAGCACAACCCACCTAACCAATGGCTACTCATTCTGGAATGTAAGCAATGTCACATGAAACAAAGAAGAAGCTTTAAAAAAAAAAGCTTAATTATTTCCATGCACCTAACCAAATCAAAGCATTGGACTACTATTGTTAGCTACTATTGGGCTTAACACCAATAGGAATGGTGAAGAAATTGGAAACATGTCGCCACTTGATTTTCAATGCAGTCCGGGGTTCCATGAAAGCACAAAACACATTGAACTTGAATGTAATTTTGTTCGAGAGAAAATTCAATCCAAAATGGTTTTTCCTTTTTATATCCGATCATTTGAACAAATTACTAACATTTTTACTAAACCTTTGGTCTTATTATTTCATT
The DNA here is from genome assembly GCA_907173295.1 of Fagus sylvatica. Classification (NCBI taxonomy): domain Eukaryota; kingdom Viridiplantae; phylum Streptophyta; class Magnoliopsida; order Fagales; family Fagaceae; genus Fagus; species Fagus sylvatica. Next base: position 12,902,378 of record OU015761.1, read on the forward strand.
GTCTTATCAGCAAGCTAGGCGTTACTTATGTACACGCTCCACCTTGAGAGGGGAGTATTAGAGACAACTTTGAAAGTGAAAGTCTTCTCCCTCTAGTATGTAAGCTGTAATTTTGGGATTTGTTAAATATTTTTTCAAAGTCCATTATAAAAATATTTACATATCCAAATCAATGTAAAGCTCTTTGTACAGATGAAACAGTTGGAGAAATTTTTTGTTTCCTAATATTTTCTTGCACGGTACACAACAAAGTTTCAAGAGATTTGAGAAAATCAAGAGCTTTGATCATGTTCAATACTATTGCCAATGAAATAAAAAATAGGTATTTGTGTATACAATTTGCAACAGAATACTTCACTCACTTTGCAATGCAATTGAATCTCCTCTTTACAAACTTCTCAAATGTCAAAAGGATTATCACAATTACAAATCCAACTTCAGGGCATAAATCCTTCATGAACCAAGCTAACAGATCCAACAGCACTTGAATTTTAGCTGCACTAGTCATTTAGGCTTAATTTATTTGATTACAGCTTCACACAAAAGCGCAACACACGTGAACATCTTAAATATATAAACAACCTGCTACTAAAGCCACCTTATTGATTTGACTTTTTAGCAAACTGGTTAATTCAAGAATATAAGAGAAATATGAGATTTAACAAAAGTATCGATCTGAATCTACAAATAAATTTTTGCTCTTAACTCACACAATTTAGTTTTGAAATTACATCCCTATAACTACAAACCTGATAACCAGTCATTCACATTAAACAAAAAAAAGATATGGAAATAAGAATTTACATACATACATAAGGCCTTTGCCTAGTTTGCCATTCATATGTCACCACTTGATATTGTTTCTTCTTGATATCCATGACATGTTACAATTAGAAGTTAAGACAAGGGTTTATCATGGCTGTTACCCAAATATCAACCTAAGAGGGGGGGTGATTTAGGTTGAGGCAAACTTTTTCGATTTAAATGCGGAATTAAAAACTATTTTCAATTAGCAAAAACAAATTTAAGAACACAATTCAATTGCAATAAGATATGATAGAAAATCAAACACAAGCATATATAAGCAATTAAATATGTAAGAGATAGAGAGAGAGAAAATCAAACACGATGATTGTTATCGAGGTTCGGCTCCCGTGCCTACGTCCCCGCCTCAAGAACACTTCTTGAGGATTCCCAAATCCACTATTTGACAATCTTCTTTCGGGTGAAGATAAAACCGTTACAAATCTTCCTTACACAGTGAAGAGTAACCACCGAGTGAAAAATCCTTTTCACTCCTTAGGATTTATACCAAAACCCTAACAAAATACTCACAGGTTTCAACAAAGTATTTGTTGTACAAGATAAGGCTCTCTCAAAGAGTAATTGTACACAATATGCTCACTCTAATAGTATATCAAGGATTTGATCAATATGGCTCAAAAAGTGTTTAGAGAAATTTTCAATCAAGGATTTTGAATGATATGAAAATATAAGCTTGAGAAGGATGGATTGATGTATAAGATGATATCTTTTCTATCTTTGATTTCTCTTGTATGCTTGATATTTAGAAATGAAGAAAGGGTAGTATTTATAGCCATCATGTTGTCTTGCATTCTTCTTGATTTTCAATCAATCAATTTGCTTTCTTTGAAAACTTTTCTTCTTAAGATTTTTTAACCATAATTGATATGGTTGTCTTGCATGTGAATTTCAATCAATTAAGTTTGTCTTTGAAGACTTTAAGAGATTTTTCAATTGATATTGTTGTCTTATATTTGAATTTCAACCAATCAAGTTGTCTTTGAAGACTTTAAGAGATTTTTCAATTGATATGGTTGTCTTATATTTAAATTTCAACTAATCAAATTTGTCTTTGAAGACTTTAAGAGATTTTTCAATTGATATGGTTGTCTTATATTTGAATTTCAACCAATCAAGTTGTCTTTGAAGACTTTAAGAGATTTTTCAATTGATATGGTTGTCTTATATTTGAATTTCAACCAATCAAGTTGTCTTTGAAAACTTTAAGAGATTTTTCAATTGATATGGTTGTCTTATATTTGAATTTCAACCAATCAAGTTTGTCTTTGAAAACTTTAAGAGATTTTTCAATTGATATGGTTGTCTTATATTTGAATTTCAATCAATCAAGTTTGTCTTTGAAAACTTTAAGAGATTTTTCAATTGAAGTTGGTTTTAAAGTTGAGCCTTAAAGATCAAATCTTAATAAACTTTACAAAACCTAACTCTTACTTCTCATATGTCTCGGATCATTGTCTTTGAGCTTGATTTCTTTGTCTTGAGTCTTGATGACTTTGATTTTCAATGAATTTGCAACTTGTCAACTTTGTATTTGCTTGATATTTGAATTGGCCATCTTGGTCCAATTAAATCAATAGTCAAAATTAAGCTTTAAAACATAAATCATTAGTTCATATGAAAATATCATTAATGAACAATTTAAAATCATGGTTATCATCAAAACTACATGAATGTTCTTGGATTAATTAGCCAATTAATAATTATTAAAACCTTGAGGCTAACAATGGCCTACAAGATTTTCTAGTTTGGACCAAATGAAGTAAAATTCCAACCTCTTCATCTTGTTTGAAATGATTGAAAGATGCAAAGATCTCTTCAAAGCATCATAAGCTATTCAGGAGCTTGAAAATCCTAGGAAAATATGCCAGAGCTAGACTTGATACCAATCATCAGACAACAAGTCTACAACTTGCTAACCTTAGGGGCAATCCAGTCAATAAATTATTTGAAAGATCCAGGACCGAAAGATGCAATTTGCATGCCTCCACCAGATATTCCTTCAACTGCATGCACATGAAGCAATTAGCATGCAAGTGTAAATCCACGACGTCACACTCCACCTTGGTAGACAAAAATATATTTTTTATTAGTAAGTTAGACATGCACTTAATAATTTTTTAAATCCATAATCTCACACTCCACCTTGTCTTATAAGGGGAGAAAGTGAGATATGAGCGAGTTGGCATGTGATCGATGCTTGACTTTGATACAATGTTAAAATTGTTGTTACGATTGATAATGAGAGAGAAGATAAAAATAGAGAGCAAAAGCATAATTTCTTTGTTTGGCCTTGATGACCACACATCCATAGACCATAATGAAAAGTCCTAAACAACTACATCTTTACCATATGGAATTATTGTATTACAATAATACAATGGACCCAATATAGGTGTATATATATAGAAAAACAGTTGGCCTGGTATGGTAACCCTAAAACTACGGTAGCCCATGTGCAAAACCACAGTAACCCATGGTATTCGTATTTGTAGTATAGCCTATTATATTCTAACAAATACCACACAACACTAATGGAAATTGACACCATCTGCTACATACAAGTCCACTCAAGCAATTAAATCAATAGAGTACATATAAGAATCAAAATCTCATGTGCACAAAATTTTGTTACTAAATTGTACATTTTGGGGGGCCTAGGGGGCCAAGGTTCCCTGTAAAACCACTGATTCCATCCTGAGAATCATGAAGAAAAAAACCCCAAATATTGGCTGCCTCTGGTTAGAATTTGCATTTCTGTAGGTTTCTAATTTCTATAAGCCATCCTAAAGTATTGAACCCCCGTACTGACATAAAAGGTATCTATACAAGATCAGGTCATACAAAAAAGGAAAGCCTTTAGCTTCTACTTGCCATTCCTACACTGTTGTCCATAAACTTAAGCGAACGGATCCAGTGCCCAGTATAAGATTCTGTATGGAAACACCTTAGAATCGTATGAAGCTGGGCTACCAGTTTCACTTGCTTGCTTGGAGTTTGATTTGGATCTATTATACATTTGCCTGAGAAAAGGTTTGCCTCAGATGGTCCTATCTCTTCATGAACCACTGGTTTACCATCTGCAAAGAGAACCTGACTTAGTAGAAATTCTTAGTTATAAGGGAAATGAAAGAAGATTTTGTACAACATAACTCCATTCAGCAGATGTGAAACATACAAAACTATTGAATATAAAGATGATATATAGCTCATTAAATGGACATATGACTTTTACAATATAGCTAGCTCAACTTTGGTACGAAAGGCAGCTTCAATCATCATTCAAGTGGTATTGACCCTACCAAGATCCTAGCCACACAACTAGTTACTTGCCTTGCACAACACTGTTAAACAGGCAATTCATGAAGGCCTTTCCCAATAACTCTATGCTAAAAAGATTTTTTTTTTTTTTTAAATAATGTATAATCATTAAAAAGAAAAACTATTCAAGTACACAGGGAGTATACAAAGAATAGGAAAAGAGATACGAACTCAGCTAGAAAGTGCAGAAAAGGGTAGGTGGAGAAAGTGGAAGACTTGGAACTCCAGTCATAGAGAAGTCTCAAAAAGACGAACTTAAGTTGAGGCAATGAAGTTTCTGTCCCATCAAAAGTACGAAGATTTCTCTCCTTCCAAAGGCACCACAAGAGGCATGAGGATGCGCCACGTCTCCACTTGAGACATAGGTAATTACAAACACTAGACAAATATATATAGAATAAGACTTAGGTGCAATTCCTTAGGTCAAGTACATTAGGTTCCTATGAATCTTGTGAATCTTATGAATCTTTAAGTGCTTTTGGATTGCCTCATTAAAACCTTGCAAAGGAAAACCCAGTGGGAAAAAAACCATAGCGAAGGAAAAAGAGTACAATCAGCACATATCCTTTAGAGTATTTACTCTCCCTCATGAGTACATAGATCTTCAATTGTCAAGGAAAGATCATTAAGTCGACGCATGCCAATATTATGAACAATCTTCTTGAATGTCGTAGTTGACTAAGTTGTCACTTGATCATATCTGCTTGACATCAATATCACCGTTCTTCTGGAGCTTATGTGTAGAAAAGACTTTTATGTGAGATGTATTTGTTTGATGAATTGAGACATATTTTTTAGCTTGATAAATCTCCATGAAATAGCAGTTGTCACAAGTGAACAAATATTCTATTTGTGATCGGCTTTTGTATAGATCAGAAAGATAACATGTATCTGTATTTCCAACTAACTGTGGATTTGATCTATAAGTTTGTGTGCAATTTGCAAGATACATTAGAGTATCAATTGTATTAAGATATGGTACTTCAAGACTGTGATGCCCCAAATTCTGATAAGTGTGTGTGTTTGCTGAGTCCCACATCGGGCAATTATTAGATTGAACTGGGCTTTATTAATAATTGCAAAGAGCCCCAATTGTAACTTGACTAGTCATTTTGGGGTATAAGCGAGGATGTGGCTAGCGCTTTCCTTGGGTTGTTATAAATGGTATCAGAGCCAACCCAGTAATTGTGGGTTCGGACATATGGGCTCTAACGAGGACGTTAGGGATTTACGTGGGGGAGATTGTGATGCCCCAAATTCTGATAAGTGTGTGTGTTTGTTGAGTCCCATATCGGGCAATTATTGGGTTGAACTGAGCTTTATTAACAATTGCAAGGAGCCTCAATTGTAACTTGACTAGTCCTTTTGGAGTATAAGCGCAGATGTGGCTAGCACTTTCCTTGGGTTGTTACAAATACCAATAGTTTCTTCATCCTCTTCTTGAAGGCGAGAATGGTCATTCTTAACATCAAGTGACCAATAACTCATTGGAGTACTCGAAGGATGAGTTTTATCCATATAAAAGTGTTTCAGGACTTCCTTTGTATATATTGACTAGTGAACAAGAATTTCATTTGGAAGGTGTTCAACTTGCAAGCCAAGACAAAATTATATTTTATTGAGATCTTTCATCTCGAATTCATTCTTTATATAATTGGTGATTTTGTGAACTCTTTAGGGTTCCCACAAGATTTAACATATACCACATTAATAGCAAATCGGGATTCTAATTCTTTAATGCATGGACAAATATGGATTATTCTCAAATCTTTCTTTAAACAAATACTCACTAAGACAATTGTACCATATGCATCCAAATTGCTTTAAACCATATAAGAATTTTTGTTACTTGATAGAATATATGCTTTAGGCATTTTATATCCTTCAAGGATTATATGCTTTAGGCATTTGATATCCTTCGGGGATTTTAAATTTTATACTTCATGCATTCCATATCCTTTAAGGATTTTAAATTATATGGTTCAAGAATCTTTGTGACTTGGTAGAATATATCCTTCAAGGATTATATGCTTCAGGCATTTCATATCCTTCAGGGACATTCAATAATTCATATAGATATGCGCACATCCAATTTTTTTGTAACTACCAAGCTAGTCAAAATTTTGAATGAAATTGTATCCATTATAGAAGCATATATTTCTTTAAAATTAATACTAGATTTCTACAAGAAACCTTATTACATAAGTCGTACTTTGTACTTCATAATTTCATTAAATTTTCGTACAAATGAAGAAGAGAGAATATGAACTTCATTGTTTCAAATGGTCATTTACACCAGAGAGGAATATCTAGAATTCCTTATATTCGTTTTACAATAGAATGGTTACATATATAGATTCAAGCTGGTATTATTTGAGCTACCATTCAAAACAACCGTTCAAACCAACCATTCAAACTCATCATTCAAAACAACCATTCATAACAATTTTAATACAAAGTGGACTTTATCAATACATCATTTTCACCGTATGTCATACTCAATCAATTTTATTAGGGAAAGTCTTCAAACTTCAATAAATATTACTACTCAGCTTCAATTGTAAGTATACTAGTTATTTGTTGTTCTCAGAAACATGATATATTTATTATAAAGTCGACTTTGTTATTTTACAAAGGCCCAGGTTATGTTGTAAGCAATATTGCTTAGAAAATTCAAAGAAAATTTCTGGTTTAACATTAATTCTTTTAAGACATTGCAATGTGAAAAGCAACAATATTCCGTTTAACTAGTGTGGTGCTTAGAAAGTTGAAAGAGATTTTTGGTTTCACACATAAACTTCTAAGATATTGTCAATGTCATTCACTCCAGTCTTAATACTCTTCCTAATTTAGTAATTTGTCAATTGTCAATCACTTTCCTAAGTTAGTCCCGGTCATTTGTCAAATTTGTCAATTGACTATTGGATGGTCGGCGTGTGAGGTTTCACCCTGAAACTTCTACGATATTGCAACGTAAACCAAAAGCATCAGTATTTAAACTTAAAAAAATAAAAAAGTTGTTGGTCAAACCGAAATCAAGCCAAGCCAACCACACTTTAAAGTCTCATCTTGCTTGCCTTCAATCTCCTCCTTATTTGTCATTCAAACCAAAAGCAAGACAACCCCTTTCACATCTTTCTTTCTCTTCTTTTCAGATCTTCTCATCCGTCTTGCTCATAGATCCCAATGGCACTTGTGACCAGCAATGGAGCCTCATCTTCCTCTTTTACCCACCGATCCAAGAACTTTGATGTCTTCTTGAGTTTCAGAGGTGAAGATACCCGCCTTGGTTTCACTAGCCATTTATATAACTCTTTGTGTCAACGGGGTATTCATACCTTCATCGATGATAATCTCCCAAGGGGAGAACAAATTTCTGCAGAACTTCTCAAAACTATTGAGAATTCAACGATTTCAATAATCGTATTCTCTGAAGACTATGCATCCTCCACTTGGTGTTTGGATGAACTTGCTAAGATAATTGAGTATAAAAAGAATGGTCATTTGGTGCGAACGGTTTTTTACAAGGTGGACCCATCAGATGTCCGTAACCAAAAAGGAAAGTTTGGGGAAGCACTAGCTAAACATGAAGAAAGATTTAAGGATGACAAGAAGGTACAAAGGTGGAGGGAAGCTCTATATGAAGCTGGCAATATATCTGGTTGGCACTATAAGAATGGGTATTTATTTAGTGACTACTCTTGTTCTTTCACGAGTTTTAATGGTTTTGTGATGTCCATTAAATTCTATTTTTAAATAACACAACTACAGAATGAAGGAAATAAAAGAACTTAATATTATATTATCTTACCAATTAATTAGAAGTTCCACCCACATATATATTATTTAGAAAATTTTAAAAGAAAATCCTAATTATTTTTCAAACTATTAGAACTAGGATTCCAATAAGTTTATGACCTCATGTAACTGGATTTTCCATGCAATTTCATGTCAAAATGAAGCTAAATTGCTACCCCCATAAATTTTCTAATAAAAACAATAGTACTTATATCTATGAGTTACATGTTGCTTACTTTAATTAGCAATACTTTAGTTGTAATGTACAAATCGAACATCTTGAATTTATTTTATGTTTACATATATATATATATATATTCTCACTTGTTACATGTTTTTTAATTCTTTGTCAATGGCAGCTGCACAGAATTCAAATTTATCCAGGGAATTGTTGAAGAGATCTCAAATTACAAATTATTTCGAATGCCATTATTTGTTGCTAAATACCCTGTTGGAATAAATTCTCGTGTAGAGGCCATAAAATTGCTTTTAGATATAGAGTCAAATGATGTTCACATGGTAGGGATATATGGCCTTGGTGGAGTAGGTAAAACTACAATCGCTAAAGCTATTTATAACAAATTTTTTTATCATTTCGAAGGACGAAGCTTCTTAGAGAATGTTAGAGAGAAGTCGGAGACAAATGAAGGCATGATCCAACTTCAAGAGACAATTCTTTTTGAGATCTTAGGGGGTAGAAATTTGAAGGTGTGTAACGTATCTAGAGGAACCAACATGATAAATGAAAGTCTTTGTCGAAAGAGGGTTCTTATAATTCTTGATGATGTGGATAAATTGGACCAAATAGAAAAATTGTTTGGAAAATGTGATTGGTTTGCTTCTGGAAGTAGAATTATTATAACAACAAGAGATAAACACTTGCTAGGTACTCTTGGAAATGGTCTATCAACCTATGAGGTTGAGGAATTAGATGAATGTGAAGCTATTGAACTATTTAGTGAGCATGCCTTCCGAGAAAACAAACCCAATGAAGATTATTCAGAACTTGCGAATCAAGTTATACGTTATGCCAAAGGACTTCCACTAGCTCTAGTGGTAATGGGTGCTGATTTGTATGGAAGAAATAAACTCGAATGGAAAAGTGCATTAGATAAATATGAAAAAATTCTTAATAGAGATATTCAAAAAATATTGAAAATAAGTTATGATGGATTAGACGAAACTGAACGGGATATTTTCCTCGATATTGCATGTTTCTTCAAAGGACATTACAAGGATTATGTAGTGGATATACTAGAAGCTTGTGATTTATACCCAATATGTGGTATTCCAAAGCTTATTGATAAGTGTCTCGTGACTGTTGATCAATATAATATGTTGTCAATGCATGACTTGCTACAACATTTGGGTAGGGAAATTGTTCGACAAGAATCTCCACAAAAACCAGGAGAACGTAGCAGAATATGGTGCTATGAGGATGCTCTTGACGTACTAATTGGAAATACGGTATAAATCATTTTGATTCACTCACCCTTTTTTTCACATGGAAGATGTATTCACTTTCGTTTCCTTCTCTCTTTTTTCTTTTTCTTTTTTGTCTTCTCAATATGGTTTTTGTTATATTTTTAATAAATTCTATTGTGTATTTTGTGATTCACTTATTGTTTTGTCCAACCAGGGGTCTGATAAAATTCGAGGCATAATGTTGTGCTCGCCCAAGTCAACGAAGGTGCAATTAAAAGAGCAATTTCTAAAGATGAAAAATCTTAGATTTCTTATAACTTCTAACATACAGAGTTACGGATGTGTTGAACATCTTCCCAACGGATTGATTTTACTTGATTGGCCAAGATTTCCATCTTCATTGCCATCCAATTTCCGTCCTAAAAAATTGGTTTCACTCAACATGTCTGGTAGTCGAATAGAGAAACCATTCAAGCAGGTATGATCATTATTATTTGTAAATTGTTACTTCTTTAAACTATATTTTAAAATTTAGATATTGGTTGTTCTTCTACAGATGTTTCCGTGTAAAACCTTGACATATGTGGATTTCAGTTTGTGTGAATTCATGAGGATATCACCTGACTTATCAATGACCCCAAACATAAAGAAATTAGATCTTAGTTACTGTGAAAATTTAGTTAAGGTTCATGACTCCATCGGATGTCTTCTTAAACTTGAAGAGTTGGATCTCGACTTTTGCACTAAACTTCAAACTCTTCCAAGCTGTCTCAGGTTGAAATCTCTTACAAGTTTTTCACTTTATAACTGCCCAAGTCTTGAAAGGTTTCCCAATATTTCACAAGAAATGACAAGTTTGTCCATGTTAAGTATGTCCTTATCTGGCTTTAGTGAGTTGCCTCCATCATTTGGGAATCTCACTGGGCTTAGCAACTTACTCCTTGGAGAACCATTTGGTACATCTTCCAGGTAGCATCTATAAATTACAACATATTACGAGTCTCACTCTTATTGGTGATATCATATTTCCGAAGGACATGGAGATTGATAGACAACCGCTCTGCAATTCTTACGGGGGCCTTTCCAAATATGTTTTTCCGAGCTTAAATCGTCTATCTCTTCATTGTTTTAAAAATCGTTCAGAAATAGATTTTATATTGACTTCTTGTTGCCCCCTCACATTGGAAGAGTTAAACATTAATTATAGCCATGTTACCCTACCTGAAAGCATTAGCAGATTTGAGAGATTACATAGTCTTTATATTCAAGAATGTAATGAGCTTCGAGAAATTCCAAGGCTTCCACAAAGTATAAGAAGAGTAGATGTATCAAACTGTGACTCATTGGATTCATCATCATCAAGCAAATTATTCCTTCAGGTCTCTCTCTCTCTCTCTCTCTCTCTCTCTCTCTCTCTCTCTTTTAAAGTTACCAAGAAAATAGTTTTTGATAGATTTGGTAAGATTTAATTTGTTGAAATTGGTAATTGCATGCAGTTTGGAGAAATTATTGGGCTTCCACCAAATATACCATGTTTAGGTGTGAGAAGCGACACGTTAATGGGCCCACAGTCATCTACCAGAATATCCCGTACGAGTTATGTCTCTTCTTGTGAATATGAATTTAGAGTACCAGGAAATGAGATTCCAAATTGGTTCAATCACTATAGTGTCGGAAATTTTGTATCATTTTGGATTGGTCCTGAATTTCCAGCAATTGCCCTTTGTCTTGCTTTTGGAAAGGAGGATGGTTCTTGGCATTTTGAATATCAAGTCGACATTTCTGTCAATGGTAGTAAACGAATATTCGAAAATAGAACCTTTCCCCGAATGAGTTCTGACCATCTGTGTTTTTCCTGTAGACCTCAGAGGTCATTGCAAAAGCTATTTCAGGACTTGAATCTAGGTGATCGGAATCATGTTGAGCTTTTTGCTGAAACCTATGTTAGGTCTTTTCCACCCGGACAAATTGCTCCTCCCATTAAAAGGATAGGGGTCCATGTAGAATGCATTTGTCCTTCTCCGCAAAATTCTGGTATCTTCTATGACAACTATGAAGGGGTCCATGTAGAATGTATCGACATGCCAGAAAGCCACATTATATTGGACAAGGTTCTTGAGGTATAATCATTTTTATTTATTAATAAAATATGACTTCATTAAACTATATTTTAACGTTTGTTTGTTGTAGCTAAATTTTGATTATTATTTTTTCGACAGAGGTTACAATTCAAAAGTTTGACATATATGAATTTTCGTTCCTGCCAATACATAAGGAAATTACCCGACTTATCTATTGCCACCCCAAACATAAAGGAATTGGATCTCCGTCAATGTGGAAATTTAGTCGAGGTTCATGAGTCCGTTGGACGTCTTGATAAGCTTGAACGCTGGGACCTCAAAGATTGCATTAAGCTTCAAATTTTTCCAAGTTCCCTCATGATGAAATCTCTAAAAAGTTTTTGTCTTTCTGGCTGCATAAGGCTGGAGAAGTTCCCCAATATTCTGCAAGAAATGGAAGGTTTAAAGTTTCTAAATCTTAGAGGGACTGCTATTAGAGAGTTGCCTCCATCATTTGGGAATCTCATTGGGCTTGAGAAATTATTTGTAGGTTTTTATTTCTATTCAGGTCAAATTATAAGTAGCGTCCATAAATTGCAAAATCTTCGTGGACTCGATCTTATGGGCAATGTCAAATTTCCAGAGTACGTCGAGATTAGTAGACGAGCACTACTCGATTATTATGATGGCTTTTCCAAATATGGTTTTCCGAGCTTGAATGATCTATCTCTTTGTTTTACTAAAAATTGTTTTGAAATAGAATTTATTTTGACTTATTGTTTCCCTCTCTCATTGCAATCTTTATCCATACGGAATCTAGATCTTACCCTTCCAGAAAGCTTTATTAGATTCAATAGATTATGTTGGCTTGATATTGGGAATTCTGAGTTCCTTGAGGAAATTCCAAAGCTTCCAGAAAGTATAAGAGGAGTAGATGCATCAAACTGCATCTCGTTGAATTCACAGTCATTAAGCAAATTATTGCTTCAGGTATCTCTCTTAAAGAAACAATTTTGGTTCCCAAATACTTTACTTGATTTGCTAAACTTTAAATTCTTGAATTTCCTAATTGCATGCAGTTTCGAAAAAGTTTAGGCCTTCCACCAAATATGACATGTTTAGGTGTGAAAGAAGACATATCAATGGATTTGCAGTCATCTAGTAGATTATCGCACCGAATTGATTTCTCAAACTGGATTTTCCTCTCCGAGTTCACTGTAATTGAACAAAAGTTCTATCGCCCTCTATCTAAGTTACGGAGTGAACATCAAATTATAGTACCAGGAAATAAGATTCCAAAGTGGTTCAACCATCAAAGTGTTGAAAGTTCCATATCATTTTGGGTTGGTCAAGAATTTCCAACACTTGCTCTTTGTCTTGCTTTATGTCTAGATCCGCGGATGGATAAACATAAATACAGTTATGTTTGTGTTTTCAACATTTCAATTAATGGTCATGAGCGAACTTTCCGGCGAGAGAAACTCTTTCGAAATTTGTGGTCTGATCATCTGTGGTGTCATGGTATACCTCATAGCCTATTGCAGCAGGAATTTGGAGACTTGATTCAAGGTGATTGGAATCATGTTGAGGTTTCATGTGAAATCTCTCATTATACTAGTAAAACCAACGGAATAATTCCCCCTTTCATTGCAAGATTAGGGGTCCATGTGGAATGCATTTGTTATGATGACTCTGACTTCAATCCGCATCCATTGTGGAAGAAAATCAGAAACTTCTTGATCAAAATATGCCAAATATGCCAAGGTACTATTATTACAGTGAAACTGTTTACTTTTGCGTTGGTCCTGGTCGATTACTTTTAATGTCAAGGTATGCTCCTTTGTTGCATTGTTTTATTTGCATCTTTGTTGTCACTTCCTTTTCTCTCTCTCTCTAAACTAACACGCTCATACAATACTAAACCAGTTTGAAAGGACATTAATGCAAAGACAGAGAGCAGAATCAATGAATAAATGAATCATTTGATTTGTTGCTGCATTCAATTTTTTTTAACGGTAAAAAAGTCTTTCAAATTATTCAAGCAAAAAGCATTAAGTTGTCAAAGTCAAGCAAGTTTAAGTTGTACAAGTCAATGGATGAAGTAAAGTCAAAATGCATATTTTTTAATTCACAATTTAGTTTTCCTCTGTTTTGATGTATTTTCTTTTTTCTTGTGCTAACCCACTGCCCAATATTTTTCTTTGATCTTGTCACTGTTTACTTTTGGTGTAAAGGACTTTCTTTGTCTTTACAGGGTAAGGACTTGAATTAAAGCCATAACAAGAAGATTTGAAGGTGAGTGGAAATCTCTCCTGATTTCTAGATTCTTGCCTACTTGTTTGATTCCAAGTCACTTGTTTGATTCCAAGTCTAAGGGATTAGTAGATAATAGGTATGATATGGTGGTATGGCTGGATTTGGGGGCATTGGAGCAAGAAAAAGTAAGTACCTAAGAAAAAAAGTATAAATTTAAATTGAGTAGAACCCACGCCATTCAAAAACATAAGAGAAAGAAATTAAAAATCTCAGGGACAGACCCTGAGAGAAAGAGAGGAAGGAAATATAGTATAGCAGAGTAAAAAAATAAAGGGGTAACCAAATCAAGCAGATCTTGGTGTGTTGTAATGTTTATTATGATTTTGTTTTTTAATATGCGTGACAACCGGAGAGGAGAGGACGATTCTGTTTCTTTTTCTTTTTTGGATTCTTTGTTTTTTTATTTTGTTTTTGTCCCCCATGGGCTATGGTCTAATAGTAATAGGTTGTTCCGTTGAGGCAGTCACAGCAACACCAGCCAGCCACCAAAAAAAATGAGAAAGGGTAATAGATCCCCACTTTCTACTGTTACATTCTCAGCTCTTGTGAATAGATCCCAAACTAGCATCTTCAGCATTATAGAGGTTTGCGTAAACGGGGGGATCCTATATCCCCTCTCTTGTGTTTTCTGGTTATGAAGATGCTGAGAAGAATGATTGTAGAAGCAACAAGAGGCATTCTAATTAGGTTTCCAGGTGGGAGAGGGAATGGGGAGGCTAATTAGGACGCGAGGAGATAATCAGAGGTACATATAATGTTCTGGTGCTTTTGTTATTCAGGTGGAACTAAGAATGAAAGACAGTTGTTGTGACATTATTTTTACAAATATGGCAATTATTTATTTGTTGATAAATGGGATTTATACAAACATATATGCTTTTAATTGATGACTTTGTGAAATGATCCTAAATTGTATGTGAAGTTTTAGATGTATAAGATTAAAGGGTGTCGTTGTGAAGAAGAAGAGAGATCTTGAAAGAAGGGGTTTAAGACAGAGGAGGAGACAGCAATGAAAAGGTCTGGAAAAGTCATTACACTAATTTGTGGATATTGGTGTATTTTCATATCATGTTATTCAAGGATTGAATATATATGTATCATGTCATGGATTTGCAAAAATGTAGCATTTGTCATTGTCATTGAATTGCTGCTATCATTCCTATGCTGTTACAAGACCAGGTACTTAGAGGGAATAAAATTGGTCATGGATTCATGCTGATGCTTGGACTGAAATGGTTACACTGTTCAATGGGAAATTTGGGTCTCACTATGACAAAGATGCTAGCATAGATATAAATATTTAAGGAGGTAAAACATACACTTCTTGAACTGGGTTTTCATGGGAAATTTGGGTGTCACTATGACAAAGATGCTCTAGTTATATTGTCTTATTTTAATTTTCTTGTTCTTAACCTAGAATATCAGTCACCTTTCAGTTGAATTGTCTCATTTTGTGTTGTTTTTATACAAACTCTAATGTCCCAGAACCCATAGAGTTACACAAAAGACTCGCATTGCATCATGACAAAGATTTTCTAAAGAATCATTCTAGAAACTTGGAATAGCAGTACCATGATATGAAAAATCTCCTTTACCAGAGAGGGTCTTCTTGGGATGAAACACAACAAATGGTCACTGCTTATGATGATATTTGGGATGCTTACTAAAGGTGCGTTGTCAACTTATTTTAGTCTTATACGTCAGTTTCAATTATACATGGCTAATGCATTGTGTATGTTGGAACTCTCAGACACAATCATATGGAACCAAGCCAGAGCCAAATTATAATGATTCGTTCTTGATTTATTGACATCCAGCATCTGATGGAGGGTGTAACCAAGCAGGTCAAGATATTGGCTGTGAAAACTACATTATTATAGATGGTCATGTGAAAACTACACTAGCATGTTTAAAATACAGGTACAGTAGTTGTCCATTTGCTAGTATGGTTAATGTAAAAATTTGTCTAAGTAGTGTTGCGATAAGTTTTAATTTCATGATAATGCAATAACGGCATTAGATTGTCCTAAGAGTGTCATATAAAATTAGTGAAATTTTTCCATTTCAAGTAATGTATGAGATTATAGATCTTGTTAAACAATATGAAATGAAATAATTGTTTCATTTTTTCTTTGGTACATTCTCCCTTTAGAATACATTTTCTCATGTAATGAGAGTTATTTTGAAGTTGTAGGTGAAGAGGATGACCAATCCTTTGCTAATAATGATTCTGATAAACTGTTATTTTATTGACCTTATGTTAGAGCAGTTGTGCAGAAGGTATAAGATTGGTCCTACATACAATGCGCAAGCTTCAGCCTCGGATGATTGCATCACTCAGTAAAATATTTGGACTTCTTAGTGGCAAAGATGTACTAGAAGATCAATATTTAAGGTTGATGAAATATTCTACGGTCTTCAAGGATCTCCTTAATCAGAATGCCAGAATGGCTTTGTTGGGGATGAAATTTGCTAAATAGTGACAGCCAATGATGATCTTTGGGAAACTTGTATGAAGGTGCCATTCTTTCTCATTAGTAATGTTGCCAGGATAAAGGGATTTTTTTGTTTCATTTCCTCTAGTTATCACTAAAGAGTACCCCACAGCATGGCATGAGCGTGCACACACTCACTTTTCTTTTTCACATGTATTTTTTTTCCCTTGATGAAAAGATGTTAATACCATTTTCATGAAGTATACTGGATGTTTGTGGGTAACATAGGTTCTAGAACATAATCATATTTATCATTGAAGATTGAACTGAATAATTTTGAGTAGCTTTCATTTAAAAATGACATTTTGTACGAGCATCAAGATGCTATTGCATACAAAGATAGGATGTCAGATTTGTAATTTGTGCTTGATTTATGGTAATGAAAGTCAGGATGGTAGATCAAGTTGTTTGGACAAAAATTTGGAGATCAACAATAATGTCCTTTGTATGGGGATTGATGATAATTGGAGATATGCAATATCCAGCTGGGGAGTTATTAGAGAAAAAACTAAAATCTGAAACTTCGAAAGCCTCAGCATGTCTCAAATAGTTTAGAGAACCATCAAATAAGAGATCAAGTAGTTGAGGAGAAGCCATGTTTAGTCAAAACATATGTGAGTATTGAGGAGGAGTTGGGAAGCTTACTTTCTAATGCACTATCTAAAGAGTGATTTACTTAAGCACTCTACAATTGTAAAAACAGACCCAAATCTCTATACAATCTGTCCTAATGCTCTCTAAGTCTCTTTGCAGGTACTGAAGTGCTTTGGAAACAACTCAGGCTTGGCAACCTCAAAGATCAAAGACCATAAAGGCCTGTTAGGGTGTGCAAAGCTATGATAATTTGCAGTTGTTGATCACTGCTGAAAGGTTTTGGCAAGCGCTTCTTCCAAGTTGTTGGGTGGGGAGAGCTTTTGTAGCCAAATCACATCAAGGGAAACAAATGTTTGTTGGTTGCTTCAGCTGCAATGCATCAGGAAACGACTGATAAAAAAAATCTCTTTTGACAGCTAAGCTTAAAGGATTCTCTCACCTTGTCCTCTTGATTGCAAGTCATGTATTGGAGGATATCTACACAATAGAAGGTGAATTTGGACTTAAGCTTATAAACTTCTCCCTTCTAACATTTAGAACAACCTACAATTGTGAATTGTAAAAAGATTAATTATATGTCATTTGCTATCAAAGTAATTATTTTAAGGTGGATTTTGACTGACGTTTATAAGCTTTTTCTTCTCATCTCCGTTCACTTAGCAGAAAAAAAGTATTTAACATTTGCAATCATCAAAATTCATGCTAAAGTGGCAGAGGATGAAGTTTGCACTGAATACATATAATCTGTTGCCGTTTCCCTCATTTAGATTTGGGCTTAGACAACACCTGTTGTTATTTGAAACCTCATGTTTTTACTCCAACAATCAACAATGGTTGCACTCTTTCGGCAGTTACACCAAGTAAACCAAACTTTGCAAACTCATCTCTTTTAGCCAAAGACTAAGGTCATCAATAAGCCTCACACGTTACTTTCTTCACACTTTTCCCACATTTTCTTTATTTTCCAAAGAAGGCACCCTAGAGTAAAGGAAGATTCTGAACCTGGCAAGACTGAGTCAATGTAGTAGCTGCTTGATTAGGTGTAGTATTTTATTTTTTGGTTGCTAAATCTTGATGAGGTGTAGTAGGTGCATCACTTTGAGACTGTCCATGAGAGTTCAATAAGGCTAAAAGGAGCGTGCAACTCTATAATTTAATTAATAAAAAATGTAGTATCAGTTGCCTTATTGAACTTAACATCTTTGGAATACATGTTTCGTATTGCATTAATTTACAAAATCCCTTGTATGTATAGGGGAACACATCCAACTATCCAAGGACATGCAAACAATGATTGTTTAAGAACAGAATGGACATCTTTAATGAAATCGGCCATCATCCAATCCCGATAATATGGATTATTAATTTTAGGCCTAATTAGTTAAGACCAAAATTCATAGGTCCAGATAGTTAAAACAAAGCCCAAAGTTGATTAGGAAAAAAAAAAAAAAAAAACCGATTTAAAGAGGCCCAATATTTCAAGCCCACTGAACTAAACTGAACTGCCTTAAACCCAACTAGTTCAGCTCAGGGGTTTGAGCAGTTTGGTCAGTGTCCGGGCATTAAAATTCAGTTGGGTCTAAAAAAGATAAGAGTAAAACTTAGGTACAGTTCCTTAAGTTAGGTTAGATTAGTTTCTAAAAGGGATCCCTAAAATCTGAGCAACTCGACCCAAAATCTGCATGTCTTGTCAAGAAGAAAATAAAAAACCCCTTTGTGAAATCTGTTTTCCTATAAATGAGTTGGGTATAATCAACTGTTACTTTTGAAGTTACCCATTTGAAGTTTACCCATTTGAAATTTACCCAGTACGAAATGATTTTGTTAGACAGTACGAAACAACATTACATTTTTTTTTTCTTTGTACCATATGCATCTACGATAAATTCTCATGTAATGACAGTTATTTTTGAAGCTGTAGGTGAAGAAGATTACCAATCCCCTGCTAGTAATGACCCTTTGAGGATAAATTGGACAAGGCAAATGGACCGTTATTTTATTGACCTTATGTTAGAACAGTTGCACAGAGGGAATAAGATTGGTCGTACATACAATATGCAAGTTTTTTTTTTTTTTTTGTTAAATGTGAATTTCATTAAGAAGAAAGCAGGAGAATGTCTCTAGTCCATGCCTCTTTAGCAGAGGGAGGAAGAGAGTCCAAATTACAACTAAAAGGGAGGTACAAGGAGCGTGCAACCTTGGCTAACTCATGGGCCAACTGGTTTGCATCTCTCCTCACCCAAAGAAAAATACATAAATGAAATTGCAAAGCTAATTCTCAAGAGTAGGATGTTTGGGTATGAATAATCCAGGGGCAATCTTCAATGTTGGATGAGAGGGCATCATTGCAGACTTTGGCATCCCTTTCAATGCAAATGTAGTCCAAATCTAGTTAAATTTCTACACCCCACAGTATGGTAAATATGTCTTGCATACACACACACACACACATTGTTTCTTTCTTTCTTCTGTACTTTCTCCCCTTGATGAAATGATGTTAATGTAGTAAACTATATGTTGGTGTGTAATGTAGGGTGCAGAACATAATCTTATTGATCATTTTTGGCAGCTTTCATTTAAAAGTGACACTTTGCAAGAGCATCCCCGTGCAATTGCATACAGAGATAAGATCTTACATGATTATTGTGATTTGTGCTTGATTTATGGTAATAAAAGTCGGAATGGTAGATCAAATTATTCAGACATAAAAATGGAGATCAACACTAACACCCTGGGGATGGGTATTGATGATCTAATTGGAGATATGCAATCTCCAGCTATGGAGTTTGAAATCTCTCGTCAGAGAAGAAAGCGATATCAATGCTTCCGCTGCCCCAACATAAAGGCATTTTTCAATGCAATTTCCTACATTATTTCCTTGTTGACATTTAAAAAAAAAAAAAAAAAAAAAAGTTACAAGGAGTTCAAGGTTTTGGATAGGAATTATCGAGGATTATTCAGTAGTCCTAGAGAACAAATAATTGTGTACTCCCTCTCACATAAATGGTGAGTCCTACTAATTAAATTCATGATTAGACTCATCACTCTGTGAGAGTGGAGGAAGATGCATTTTTATATTTCGAAACTACTAAATAATTTTTCACAATTAGCATGATCTATTCATGAAAAGTGATTAATCTTAAAACTGGCTGTTAATCTATCACAACTCTCATTTCTCCAGGTTTGGGACTTTTCACAAAATGTAGGATTGAAGTGGAGTTTATGGTTGATTGCCTTGATTGTTGATGAATTGCATTTTCAATCTATATTTTTCCCAAAGGAAAATAGATTTGAAGTTTAAACATTTCATCGCATGTATAATATATATCTTTCAACGCATATATATGCTTGTGAAAGTGGTTACTGAAAAAGCTTTGGCGATAGCATCTATTTTGCTTCTTAATGTGAGATATAATTACCACTTGAGTATTTGGCCCAGTGGTAATCCCCCTCCCCAAAAAGCTTCACCCCTCAATGAGGATGTGGGTTCGATCCCAGAGATATGGTGCTCGTAATTCCTGAGTGATTATCCAGTAGTTCCTAAGTATAAATAAATGCATGCGTACTCTCCTCTCACATGAATGGTAGGTCCCATAAATTAAATTCATGATGGGACCTACCACTATGTGAGAGAAGATCAGAGTACGCATTTATTTGTATTCCAAGACTATTGAATAATTTTTCACAATTAGCATGATCTATTCATAAAAAGAGATTAATCTTAAAACTGGCCGTAAATCAATCACAACTCTCATTTCTCCCGGCTTGGGACTTTTCACAAAATATAGGATTGTAGTGGAGCTTTATGGTTGATTGCCTTGATTGTTGATAAAATGCATTTTCAATCAATATTTTTCCCAAAGCAAAAATAGATTTGAAGCTTAAACATTTCATCTCATGACTCATGTGTAGTATATATCTTTCAACGCATATATATGACAGTGTTGGACTTATCTTCAAGGAAAAAGCACCATCATTTATTGTCATGCGTTTCTTTAGCTGGCATATTCATGTGTTTCCTTGTTTTTTCTTCGGGAAATATGAAGGAAAAAGAAAGAAAAAAAATTTACTTTAATGTACAGTTCCTTAGGTTAGGTATGTTAGGTTCTCCAATTGAATTGAAACACATGATTGTATTAACTAATGAAAGTAGGATATCTACACTTTTATTTGATATCTTGGTATAGGTTGGACTTATCTTCAATCTTTCCCACACTGTAGAACGCGTGCTCATTGTGTTCACTGTTTCGGGTCTAGCGTGTGGGCCTCTCTCTTAGAACCATGGTTATTAGAATCCCGATTCGAATCTTAAAATCTTACGATTTTACGACTCAACATTAAGAAAACGATTCGAATCTTAACTGAATCTTAAAGATGGTAGAATCTTAATAGAATCCCGATTTGAATCTTAGAATCTTTAGAATCCCGATTTGCTTCCGATTCTATACGATTCTACTGCACAAGGTTTATTCGGATTTTTTGAGTTTTTTTTTTTTTTTTTGGGCCTCCAATGAAAATTTGGCTTATATTGGACTAATTTTTACTTTTTAGTATGTTAGTACTTATTACTTAATAGCCCACCTTTTTTTTTTTTTTGATAAAAGAAGCCCACCATTTTACTATTTTAGTATGTTAATGACTTAATATTAGTTACTACTTATTAGCCCGCCCATTTAGCCCGCCCATTCAGCCCGCCCATAATTTTAATAAAATGAAAAGCAATTAGCCAATTAGGCAAACAGCCAATGAGCCAAACACTCCAAACAGCAAACCTAAAAGTGAAAAACAGAAGTGGAGACTGGAGAGGAGACTGGAGACCGGAGAGGCGGAGACCGAGAGATCGAGACACTGAGAGACCGAGAGACTGAGAGACCGAGAGTCTGAGAGACCGAGAGACCGAGAGACTGAGGATCTGAGAGTGTGAGACTGAGATTGCCGTCTGGAGACCGGAGACCGAGAGATCGAGAGTCTGAGAGACCGAGAGACCGAGAGACTGAGGATCTGAGAGTGTGAGACTGAGATTGCCGTCTCTGACTCTCTGCTATCACAAGTTCAACTCGCAACCAGGTTTGTTCCCTCTTTTCTATTTTCTTTATTCGGCCTTCGCAGTTCGCATGAATTTTCTCTTGATTCCTTTTTAGTTTGGTACTGAGCAGTGAGCAGTTGAGCACTAAGCCGTGTAATTAATGGGTTTTTTTGTCTTTGGGTTTTTTTGTTCTGTTTCTCTTTCCAGTAACAATGTCTTCAGATGATTTTGGTATGGGTATGGGTAGTGGTAGTGGTACTGGTAGTACCCCTACTACACCTACAGGTAGTAGTGCTGGTGTTTCTAGTTTGAAAAAGAGAAGAAATTCTGCGGGGAGTAGGTTAGACCCAGGATGGGAACATGGAATTGAAGTAGATGGTAGAATGAAAGTGAAGTGTAGGTATTGTGGGATAATCCGTTCTGGGGGGATTTATCGGCTTAAGCATCATTTAGCCGGTACTAGGGAAAATACTGAGCCATGTTCGAAAGTACCTGAGGATGTTAGGAAAAAGTTTTTGGATATTTTAAAAGGTCTTACAGAAGAATCTCTTAAGAAGAAGAGGTCATTGATGCTAGATGTAGATGATGATGATGATGAAGATGTAGAACAAGAAGTAGCGAAATCAAAATCAAAATCAAAAGGGAAAGGCATTTTTCTGGATAGGTTTGTTAGAAAAAAAAGCCAGACAACTATGAATCAAATGTTTAAAAAAAAGGAACGTGAGGAAATTTGTATGCAGATAGCTAAGTTTTTCTACACTAGTGCCATTCCCTTCAATTGTGTGAATAATCCTGAATTTGGAAAAATGATTGACATGGTTTCAAGATTTGGGAGTGGGTTTAAGCCGCCTTCCTTTCATGAAATTAGGGAAAAATACTTGAAGAAGCATGTGACCCTAACATTAGATATGCTTGAAGAGTACAAGCAAGAATGGGGGAAAATGGGTTGTTCAATTATGTCAGATGGTTGGACAGATAAGAAAAGAAGATCCTTGTGCAACTTTTTAGTGAATAGTCCTAAGGGAACCGTTTTCATGTTTTCCTTGGACACCTCAGATATTTCTAAAACTGCTGATAAAGTGTTTGAGATGTTGGATAATGTTATAGAGATGGTTGGAGAAGAGAATGTTGTGCAAATAGTAACTGATAATGCTTCTAACTACAAAAAGGCTGGAAAAATGTTAATGGAAAAGAGGAAAAAGTTGTACTGGACTCCTTGTGCTGCACATTGCATTGATTTGATTCTTGAAGATTTTGAGAAAAAGCTTAAGATCCATAGTGAAACAATTGCAAATGCCAAGAAGATTACTACATACATATATGGTAGGACTATGTTGATATCATTGTTGAAGGAGTTCACTAAAGATAGGGACTTGGTTAGACCCGGTGCCACCCGTTTTGCTACTTCATATCTTACGTTGGCATGTCTTAATGAGCATAAGGCTGCATTAATGGCAATGATCTCATCCTCCAAATGGAAGTCTAGCAAATTTGTAACCACAAAGGAGGGAAGAAGATTTGAAGCAATTGTCTTGGATAGTCGTGGCTTTTGGCCATATGTTACTTCTTGTCTTAGGGCTGCAGCTCCCCTTATAAAGGTGCTTCGATTGGTAGATTCTGATGAACCTCCTGCAATGGGATTTCTTTATGAAGCAATGGATCGTGCAAGAGAGAAAATAATAAGTAATTTCAACAATGTCCAAAGGAGGTAAACTTACGTTTCTATCTCTTGCTAAATGGGTTAGTGACTTAGTGTAATATCCTTATAATTTTTATATCTCTTGATAAATATTACCTAATCAATTGTTTTTAACTTTTGATATGTTGAAGTTACCAACCTGTACTGGACATCATTGATGCAAGATAGCAAATCCAACTTAATAGGTCTTTGCATTGTGCTGGATACTTTTTGAATCCACATTTCCACTATAACCCAAATTTTAAGGTGAATGCTGACATTAAATATGGACTATACACTTGTATGCAAAGATTGGTACCTGATGCTAATGATAGGGCAAAAATAGAGGACCAATTTGATAACTTTAATAAGGCAAAAGGACTCTTTGGCCTAGAAGCTGCCAAAATATCTAGAAATAGAAAAACTCCAGGCAAGTACTTTGCTAAGTTCCTATGTCATTTGAAATTTTAGTTTTTAGTACAATTTTTTTTCCTAAGCATTGGTTGAATATTTGCAGCTGATTGGTGGATTTCTTTTGGAGATGAGTGTCCTGAGTTGCAAAATTTTGCTGTTAGAGTTTTGAGCCTAACATGTAGTTCGTCTGGCTGTGAAAGGAACTGGAGTGCATTTGATATGGTAAAAAGTTAATGGTAATATATTATAAAAAGTTAACTATAATATATAAATTCTAATAACTTGGTGTTTGTAGGTACACACAAAAAGAAGAAACCGTTTGCTCCAAAAGAAAATGAATGACTTGGTATTTGTCATGTGCAACTTGAACTTGATAAATAAACCCACCAAAAAAGCAACTGGAACCACTCAAGATTCTTTGGAGGACATCTCTTCAGATGATGAGTGGATAGCTGCAGAAGAGAGTCCAAATGAACCAAATAAAGAATGGCCAAGTGTCTTTCATAGGGATGCTCAAGAGGAAGATGAAAATGGTAAGTGGGTTTTAAATCTTGTGAGTTATGAGTTATGAGCTTAAGTGGTTCCTTATCCACACTTTAATGGATTGGTCTAATGCTTCAGGCCTATCCTCTTCTTCTTCTATTCTTGATTTTTTAGACTATTGCTTGCTGTACTTATAAAAAAAAAGACTATTGCTTGCTGTAATTCTGAGCTTTGTTTCCAGTACACTTCCTGTGTACTTGGCTCAATGCTCCTTGATTTTTTAGACTATTGCTTGCTGTACTTATAAAAAAAAAAAGACTATTGCTTGCTGTAATTCTGAGCTTTGTTTCCAGTACACTTCCTGTGTACTTGGCTCAATGCTCCTTGATTTTTTAGACTATTGCTTGCTGTACTTATAAAAAAAAAAGACTATTGCTTGCTGTAATTCTGAGCTTTGTTTCCAGTACACTTCCTGTGTACTTGGCTCAATGCTCCTTGATTTTTTAGACTATTGCTTGCTGTACTTATAAAAAAAAAAGACTATTGCTTGCTGTAATTCTGAGCTTTGTTTCCAGTACACTTCCTGTGTACTTGGCTCAATGCTCCTTGATTTTTTAGACTATTGCTTGCTGTACTTATAAAAAAAAAAGACTATTGCTTGCTGTAATTCTGAGCTTTGTTTCCAGTACACTTCCTGTGTACTTGGCTCAATGCTCCTTGATTTTTTAGACTATTGCTTGCTGTACTTATAAAAAAAAAAAGACTATTGCTTGCTGTAATTCTGAGCTTTGTTTCCAGTACACTTCCTGTGTACTTGGCTCAATGCTCCTTTTTGATGAAATAAACTTTTTATTACTTATCAAAAAAAAAAAGTTATGAGTTATGACTTCCTTATTTGATCTTTATAAAATTTTGAATACAATTTGTTTTTGTTCTTTTTTGCTAGGTGATAAAGATAAAGAAGTTCATAATCTTAGTGATTGTGAACTTGAAAATGAAGTAAGAGATTTTGATGATCTTCCCATGGATTTAGATGAAAGAAATGACATTTATGATGAAGGTCTTCCATTAGAGGACAATATTCATCAAATCAATGATGATTTTGGTTTTTAGATCTTGGGAAATATTTTGATTTATGTAGTGTTAAGTGTTAACTATGTTATTATTTGGAACATTATGTATGTTTGTAGTTATGTAGTATTAAAACTTGGAACTTGAAAGTTTGAACAATGATGATTTTGGTTTTTAGATCTTGGGAAATATTTTGATTTATGTAGTGTTAAGTGTTAACTATGTTATTATTTGGAATATTATGTATGTTTGTAGTTATGTAGTATTAAAACTTGGAACTTGAAAGTTTGAAGTTTGAAATTTATCATTTGGTATTTAGTAGTTGATGATTTATTGCATTTTATAAATTTTATGCCAAAATTTATTTATTTTTCAATGATTCTTTAACCTATGTTATGAATTATAATTATTTATATATTTTTATTTTTTTTTATTTACGGAAAGTAGAATCTTACAATTCACGATTCGATTTTACGATTCGATTCGCGAAACCCTCCCAACGATTCAAGGTAGAATCCCGATTTTAATAACCTTGCTTAGAACTATATAAGATTGCGTACTTCCACAATATTGCAATATAAATAGCTTCAGCATTCAGTACGGTAACTTAGAAAGTTCACACCAAAACAAGTCCATCCCACTTTAAAAGTCTCCACTTGCTTGTCTTCACTCTTCCTAATTTGTCATTCACTTTCCTTACTTATTTTTATAACCCCTTCACAACTTTCTTTCTCCTCCTTTCAGATATTCTTGTCCGTCTGCTCATAAATCCCAATGGCTCTTGTGACCAGCGAAGGAGCCTCATCTTCCTCTTCCTCTTTCACCCACCGATGGAAATATGATGTCTTCTTAAGTTTCAGAGGTCAAGATACCCACAATGGTTTTACAACCAATTTGTATAATGCTTTGGGTCACCACGGTATTCATACCTTCATGGATAATAATCTCCTAAGGGGAGAAAAAATTTCAGACGAACTTCTCAAAACCATTGAGAGTTCAATGATTTCAATAGTTGTATTTTCTGAAAACTATGCATCATCCGCTTGGTGTTTGGATGAACTTGCTGAGATTGTTGGGTGTAAGAATAATGGTATGTTGGTGCGACCAGTTTTTTACAAGGTGGATCCATCAGAAGTTCGAAACCGAAAGGGAAAGTTTGGGGAAGCACTAGCCAAACATGAAGAAAAATTTAAGGATGACAAAAATGTACAAAGATGGAGGGAATCTCTACATGAAGCAGCCAATATATCTGGTTGGCATTACTATAACAGGTGTTTATTTAGTGACTACACTTGTTCTTTTATGAGTTTAATGGTTTTGTGATGTTATGCTATGCTAAATCTATGAGTTACACGCCGCTTACTCTAATTAGCAATACTTTAGTTGTAATGTACAAATTGAATATTTTGAATTTAGTTTATGTTCTTTGTTCTTTTTTTAGAGTCTAACTCATTGCATGTTTTTAATTCTCTGTGAATGGCAGCTGCACTGAATTCGAATTTATCCAAAGAATTGTTGAAGAGATCTCAAATTCTAAATCAAATTGGATGCCATTATTTGTTGCTAAGTACCCAGTTGGAATAAATTCTCACGTAGAGGAAAAAAAATCGCTTTTAGATATTGAGTCAAATGATGTTCGCATGGTAGGGATCTATGGGCTTGGTGGAGTAGGTAAAACTACAATCGCAAAAGCTATTTATAATAGAATTTCTAATCATTTCAAAGGATATTTTTTTCTAGAGAACGTTAGAGAGTCAGAAAGAAAAGAAGGCATAATCAAACTACAAGAGACACTTCTTTTTGAGTTCTCAAGGCATAGGAATTTGAAGGTGTGTAACGCATCTAGAGGAACCAACATGATAAATGAAAGTCTTTGCGAAAAGAGGGTTCTTATAATTCTTGATGAAGTGGACAAATTGGACCAAGTAGAAAAATTGCTCGGAAAATGTGATCGGTTTGCTTCTGGAAGTAGAATCATTATGACTACAGAGATAAGCACTTGCTAGCTACCCTTAAAGCTACTTTTGGAGATAGTTCTTCAACCTATGAGGTTGAGGAATTAGATGAATGTGAAGCTATTGAACTCTTTAGTGAGCATGCCTTCGAAAGAAACAAACCCAATGAAGATTATTTAAAACTTACGAATCAAGTTATACATTATGCCAAAGGCCTTCCACTAGCTTTAGAAATAATGGGTGCTGATTTGTATGGAAGAGCTAAACTTGAATGGAAAAGTGCATTAGCTAAATATGAAAAAATTCCTAATACAGATATTCAAGAAATACTGAAAATAAGTTATCAAGGATTAGACGAAATTGAATGAGATCTTTTCCTCGATATTGCTTGTTTCTTTAAGGGATATCACATGAATAATGTTGTGGATATACTTGAAGCTTGTGATTTATACCCAGTATATGGTATTCAAAAACTTATTGATAAGTGCCTTGTGACTGTTGGTCAATATAATAACTTGTCGATGCATGACTTGGTACAACAAATGGGTAAGGAAATTGTTAGACAAGAATCAAGGAAAAATCCTGGAGAGCGTAGCACACTATGGTATTATAAGGATGTTCTTGAAGTACTAACTGAAAATAAGGTATAAGTTGTTTTGATTCACTTTCTTCAATTTTTGTCAAATGGTAGATGTGGTCACTTTCTTTTCATATTTTCCTTTTAATGTGGAAGAAATTTAATCTTATCAATATGGATTTTGTATCAAATTTAATACTTGTTATATTTTTTTTTTGGTGAATTCCATTGTATGTGTGATTCACTTAATATATAAACACCAACAACAAACATCTAGCTTCAAGTAAGTACACATGTAATATATAGGGCAAATGGCAAAAAGACTCCCTAGAATTTGGGTCAATATTAAATAAACTCTCTGCACTCTCAATTTTGTGCTATTAACCCACAAATTATTAGAAATTACAAAATTGATTCATCCATCTCATTATTATCACACGAACAATATATTTTATTATTATTATTTATTTTTTTATTTTTATAATTGATAGTTAGGGAAGGAGGATTTGAATCTTGGATTGTTCTATTAAAAAAACCGGAAGGTACCAACCAATTGTGTTACAAGACTCTTGGCGTCACAACAACAAATTAAATAGATTAAAGTGTCACATGACTAGTATGATAGCTGACTATTGTGACGTGGGATTGGTAACACCCTACAAATTTTAACACAAATTGTTATTTTCGTATTTACTTGTTCTGCATATTGTATGGTTACGAGAATTTTAATAAATATATTATAACTGTTCAGTTCAATTTTAATGGTATAGATTACTTATATGGAAGTATATTTTTATTAAATTTCAAGTTATTTGGAGACCTCTAAGTGCCAATTAATTTTACAAAAGGACTAGCTTGGAATCAATTTAATTTAGAAGTAGAATGAAATGCCTAAGACTTTGTCGAATTCATTCCAACTTTAATTGATTAAATTGAATTATAAATTCATCTTAGTATCTTTGATAACTAAACCATTCGCTTGAAACTATTAGGGCTATTGTTTAGTACCCAAAAGTAAGATTCTTTTTTTTTGGCTAATCAGTACCCAAAAGTAAGATATAAGTCTTTCTACATCTATTTTGATATTCCTTGATTACATGAGTGATGCATTATGTTATTATGATAAATGCACATTATTTTCAGTTGGAATACAAATTTTCTATCCCATTTTTTATGTTCTACTTCATGTTCTATCAATTATAATATCACACGTGTATGATTTTTTTTTTTTCCACTTTAAACTTTAGTTATTTATAAAAGGGGGGGACTAGCTGGATTGTAATTTGTGGAGATTAAAGTAGAATACAAAAGTGGGATATAAGATTTTGATTCCTAAATGGAAATGGGTCCTTGCTTTTGGCTAATCAAGTTAGGGACTTGAATTAAAGAATTTAATTCAATTTTTATTTATTTATTTATTTTTGTGTGGAGGTAACTAGGATGGTAGACTTTGTGATAGATACAATTCTCAATAGGCTTATGATTGTGTTGTTAGGTTCGGAGGCATTGGTGATGGATCTAGTAACTCAGTTGGCATATATGCTAGCGTTGTGATGTCTGAGGTAAACTTGGTTGGCTCCTTGAAGTAATCGGTGATTAAATCTTGGGCTTTTACAAAATATCTTTGTAGAAGGCAAAAATTTGAAAGCCAAATACAAATTTCCACTTCAAATTTAGTGACAAATCATAAATTTGCATATTTCACTAAATTAATTAAATTAAATATCAAAGAGCAAATTAAATGGTGCCATGTGTCATTAAATCGGTAAATTAAAAATTGCCACATGTCACTTGGACCCACAAAATCAAGATAAGTGTTTCTTCCAATTATAGTGGGACACTTATAATTGATAATTATCTCCAATAAAAATAAATAAAGAATGAGATATATATCAATGAGTCCTAGTGGGACTCTTAGATTTTGGCCAATCAAAATCGACCATGTGTCTTCTAAAGTACTAGTTTCTAGTGGACTCTTCTTCATGAGATCACTATAAATAGAGGCACTCCCTAACTCATTTGGGATCAATTTTCCAAGCATCAAAGCTCTGCCAAAATTTTTCCAAGAGTCTTTGAAGAACAAACGAAGAACCTTGATCAATTGAAGATTCATTAGATTCAAGCCAAAAGTCCCAAAGAACTTCAACACAAAAGCCTTCGAATACGAAGAACATTAGAAGTTCGTCTACAAGTTTGTCATCAATTCATTTCGATCCGAGAAATAAGCTTATTGAAGCCCTTAAGTTGAAATCAGTTTTGAAGAGAAGAAACAAAGGAACAATGAGATTGTAATCCACTACATTCAATTAAATAAAACATTTGTTGCAAATTTGTTTTCATTCGAATACAAATTGAACAATTTTATTGTCTACAAATTTTTGGCATGCCCGGTGGGACTATCTCTACCTCTCATCTCTTCTCTTCATCAACTTTCAACATCTTCTCACACCACAATGGCTTCAAAGAAGATTCAATTTGACAATCCTCTTTTCAAGAAGAGTGAAGCAAATCCTACAATCAACCTAAGCTCTTCATTGAACTCGGACACTCGTTACGACGGACCTATGACAAGGGGAAGAACAAAAAGTCTTGTAGAGCTCTACATGCAAGTAACTTCCATGTCGCAGTCCACATGCATGCAGCTTCAAGCACTCTAGGGGCAAGCGAAGATGTTGCTAGCCTTGTCAATAAAGTGTTGTCTCAACCAGCTTTATCTCAAACCTCTAGCACGAACCCAAATGCTCCCATCATTGAAGAAGTTGATGCATCAAGTGATGAATTTGAGTTCTCTTCTCCAGAAGGTATCCCTATGTCTAAACTTAGGGACTCTCCTCGCTCTGTTAGTTCAATTGTCATGCCAGTCATGATGACTAACACGAAATTTATGGAAGAACAAGTCTCAATCATGGCCAAGACTCGAGAAGAATTAATGAAATCCATTACGGAAAGAGAAGCCAGAAGAGATGCACAAATATCTTTCGTGATGAGCAAAATTGAGAACGTCCTTGAACCAAATCGCACAGAGGGGGATCCAGAAAAAGAACTTTTGTTATTTTATAATGAAAGTAAAAAGAATACGTGTACTAAATCGTTATTGATAGAGTATAAAATGAAAAACAAAAAGTAGAATAAAAGATTTTAATTTATACGATTCATAGTGACACAATTTGGTTATTTGAATTTGATCCCCAACAAAAGAAATTGTTCATCATGGAGTCAATTTTTGAACCCAAACTGTACCTAAGTTTTAAATTTTAAAAAGTTCTTGAGGAAAGCCCAAAACAGAGTATAGATTAAAGGCCCATTAATTGATTTCCTAATTCTAGTAGGAATAGAAAATAAATTCCTAATTCTAGTAGGAATAGAAAAACATTCCTAATTCTAGTAGAAATAGAAATCCTAATTCTAGTAGGAAAAGAAATCTCTCCATTCGAAGCTTCTCTCTATCCCATATAGATGCTATTATTAATAATGGGAATGATAATTGTTGGCGCTTCACTGGATTTTACGGGGCACCAGATCACAGTAATAGAAAAGAGTCGTGGAACCTTTTGCGCACTTTACACCACCAGTATCATCTTCCTTGGCTATGTGCTGGAGACTTTAATGAAATTACTAAGAATATTGAAATAAGAGGTAGACTTCCGCGCCCAGAGAGACAAATGTTGCTATTCAGGGAAGCAATTAATGAGTGTGAATTACTAGATTTGGGTTATGCAGGTGTGCCATTTACTTGGTGTAATAATCAGGATGCTATGGCAACTGTTTGGGCTCGATTGGATAGAGCTATGGCTTCGGTTGACTGGGTGAATAAATTCCATGGAGCTCAGGTTAAACATTTATATGGAGACTCCCTCAGACCATTGCCCTCTCCTCATATATTATAACAAAAAGATACCAGTACCCATAAAAAAACCTTTTCGTTTTGAACAAATGTGGACTCATGATACTGGATGTTTTGAAACCATTAAAAAAGCCTTGGACCACCCAACTCTTGAGACTGGAATGCCGAGATTGCTCCAAAAAATTAATCAATGTCATAGTCAACTTGGTCGTTGGAGTAAAACCCAATTCGGTAGTGTTCACCGCGAACTTAAGGACAAAACTGAACAATTGAGAGTAGCAGAAATTATCTCTATGCAGGGTGGTGATCACCATCAGGCCAGAATTTTAAAAAATGAGGTGAGAGGTTTGCTTGACAAGGTGGAAGCAATGTGGCAGCAAAGGTCTAGGATTCAATGGCTTAAAGGAGGAGATCGTAATTCCAGATTTTTTTCATTCAAAAGCTACCCAACGTCATAGGCGAAATAGAATTGATGCTATTGAAGATTCCACCGGGTTGCTACGTTCTGATCCAAAAGACATAGCTGCTCTTTTTGTGAATTACTTTGACAACTTATTTGAGACTTCTAATCCCGATGAATTTGAACCAGTTTTACATGGGGTCTCTAATTGCGTTACAGAAGCAATGAACAGGGTCAAATGCCTGCAAAAGGTTAGTGAGTTCCATCCTATTAGCTTATGTAACGTCATCTACAAAATTTACTACAGAGGGTAGATTTTTTTTTTTTTTTTTCTCATTAAATTAGAGAATGCATGGCACCTTGAATACTCATCTTCTTTTGACGTGTTTCATGAGCTATAAGAATACACATACAAATTCAGAAGAATAGGGTACAGACGTGTGTAATTTATAGTACAAAATGTCTAAGATTTGTTTTTCTTTTGGATTAACTGATTAGTAACACTACTTGAGAAAACTGAAAAATTTCAAGACTAAACCATCTTAATCCTGCATGTTAATTATGATGCAATTCATTAATACCCTAATCATGGGATTATTTGATTAGGCCAAAGTTAATTAATCTACGGACAAAATTGCCTCCAAAAAGGGAATTGGTGTACAAAACAAGGCGAGAAGTAATTAGGCAACCCAAGAGAAATTATTGAATACTTCAAATGGATCATGTGACACATGAGCCACTATCATGGGGTTCCTATATATTATTTTTAGACTTCAGTTCTTATTTATTCTCAACAAATACAAAAGGGTTTTTCTTTATCAATTTACGGATGTGGGTACAACAAGGGATTCATAATTGTCTTTCCATTTTTACCAGTATCTATGCTAAAACAAAGTAAGTTTATTTCCTTTCAGGCCAAAATTGAAATGACCAATTATATGTTAAAGATCCCAAAAATTTCAAACTGAAGTTTATCTTTGTGAAACAATGTCCCATATTTTCTTCTTCTTTTGTAATTTTTAATGATCTAAGTATTGTTAAGGACAATGAGTACGAAAAAAGTGATTAAAAAAACAATGTGATTTTGAGACGTGTATTAAGATGATAATTGTCTACATTAAAAAAGGTTTGTTGTGAGGTTCATGCAATCTCCATGATACAACAAAGTCAATAACTACGTACAATAATTAAGATGATAATTGTCCCCATTTAAAAAAAGGTTATTTATGAAGTTCAATTTGTAAGAATTTATTTATTTTTTTCAGATCTTTAATTTACAGACAATGAAGAGTTTTAATTGAAAAATCATAGCTCTTCATGTGAATTAGAATCTTTTCCAAAAAATTATGAGGTAAACTTGGTGGGGTCCTTGAAGTAATTGGTGATTAACCTTGGGCTTTTACAAAATATCTTAGTTTCCCAAATAAATTATTTTGCTAAGAAAACGTGAACTTTTAGATTTTTGGGTTATTATTAGGGTTGAATACGAATCACCTATCTCACTTTAGCCTTTCTCAATCACAACTTATTGCGTGTATGGTTTTTTCTATTTTAAACTTTTGTTATTTTATAATGAAAGTAAAAAGAATACGTGTACTAAATCGTTATTGATAGAGTATAAAATGAAAAACAAAAAGTAGAATAAAAGATTTTAATTTATAAGATTCATAGTGACGCAATTTGGTTATTTGAATTTGATCCCCAACAAAAGAAATTGTTCTTCATGGAGTCAATTTTTAAGCCCAAACTGTACCTAAGTTTTAAATTTTAAAAAGTGCTTGAGGAAAGCCCAAAACAGAGTATAGATTAAAGGCCCATTAATTGATTTCCTAATTCTAGCAGGAATAGAAATTACATTCCTAATTCTAGTAGAAATAGAAATCCTAATTCTAGTAGGAAAAGAAATACATTCCATCTATATATACACACACACGTAGCTAGTTGTGTCCCAAAACTCTCAATTTTCTTCTCGGAGTCTTTTAGTTCTTGTTAGATGGCACCCTCTCACGTTTTCTTTCCAAACATGTCTGATGGAAGCAGATTGACGGTTGAGAACCGTGATTTTGTATCCCATGTGTGGCAGCGAAGCCAACCCAGTAACCAGCCTCCTCCTTCTCAGACGAGTTCGCACTGTAAGCATGGCTTCTTAATCGAATTCTTCTGGAGCGTTTTATGCCAAACGAAGAACTATTTCGGAGACTGCCATGAACCACTGACTGATCAGAGTCACACATTCCGCAGATTTACAACCGTCTGGCTCCCAACACATTCGGTGTTGTTGCACGATAATGGGTCTGGTTTGTCCTCTTTTTTTAGGCGCTGCAATATCCCAATACAAACACACGAACAGCTGTTACGAAAAATCGAAGCTGTTGCTAGAAGGGCTGGGACATCAAGCATGCTGCCCATTGTTGTGGACCTAAAGTACACGTTGTTAACAGAGGTAAAGATGCCTGATCCTGATGAGGTGGTCGATACTGTAATTTTGAACTCCATTGAGACTTATGACCCCAAGCCCATCCCAGCTACTATATCTTCCATCGAGGGTTTGGAGAAAGTTAGGCTTCAACAAGGGTCGGACTCTGATGGAGAGTGTATCATCTGTATGCAAGAGTTTGAGACTGGTTCAGAAATCACTCGCATGCCGTGCTCGCATGTTTATCACGGAGATTGTATTGTCAAGTGGTTGAAGACGAGTCACTTTTGTCCTTTGTGCCGATACCCGATGCCATGTGATGATTGAGATTTGGGAATTAAGGATCTATTTCTAATTTTTTTTTTCTTTGTAAAAGATTATGAATTTTTTGTACTGAGAAGATGTTGAAATCGTGATACAATGTTGCTAGACCACAATTTTAATGAGAAAGTAGTGTTTGAAATTTTTAGATTAATCTTTTCTTATCTTTGTGTTTGAAGCATTTAATGATACAATTTTGTATTATACTTCTGGTATGTGCTATATTCTCGTTGTTGTTACAATTAAAAGATGCAATTATCGTTGTTGATATCTTTTTGGTCGTCCTGGTGTGTTTAAAATCTGATTGTTTTGAAATACAAATACAATCGGCTGTTTACAAACATAAGAAAAGTACTAACTTATTAGGACAACGTCAGATTTCAGAAGACATGGTCAACTACTACTACTAAGCAAACTGTGGATAATGATAAGCAAGAGTCCAAGGAGGATAAAAGTTTAGAAGAAGATAAGTGATGTAGTTTCTGCAGTAACGTGTAAAAACAATATAAAGTGTAATAGTAATCTCACCAAAACTTCTCTGTATACATTGAGATATAAATTCAAACAGCTCTTGGTTATTATACGCAGGAAGCAAAAGCAATTTCTATCTCTTATTATTTTTACATCAAGCAGATTTTATATAACTTAATTCATGGTGGTGAGAGGAGAAGTGGTTCCATTAAAAATGGCTTGACACTCAAAGGGTGATCTTATTGATAGGGAAGGATTGTCTTCATAATCTTTCTTTCAAGATATGGTTTGTAAGTTTGAAGGGGAAGTAATTACATGGAATATATGATTGTTTGATAAAAATTACTTGAGTATTTTTATTTTATTCTATTTGCAGTAGTACTTACAATGAGACTCTATTCACCTTATTTTTATATCTATTGTCTTCATAAGTTTCTTCCTCTTTTAATTTTATTTATTTATTTGTTACTTATGGTATCAGGATTAATAACAACATATTAGATTTTATAAATCTAATCTCAATGGATACTCTTACTTGCCTATCTCCTCCACGACAATGATGCTGCTGCTACCAACATGAATGGATTGAATCAAAGGAAAAACTTAGATTAGCCATCTACCACCCAATGATAAATAATAATTTTTACTGATACTTTGATTTTGTATTTATGTGCAATTATTTTGATATGCATCAGTGCATGTATTTTGTTTTACTAAGGTTTCTATCATCGTTTAATTGATTTTTTTAAAGCATTTGGTAAAACTCTATGATGTCGGACCCAACTTATCTTACAAAGATGCAATGCAATGAATTAATTTTTCAAGATACATGTTGACAGGTGGTGGCAAATTCTGGCAAACACACTTGCATTTGCATACATGATCTTAGCACTACTTCTTAGTCAATGTTTTAGACCATATTATGACCTAAAGCTGCAAGAAATTTTTTAAATGGTAAAATTCATAATTAACTTTATAGATTTAATCTCTTATTTTTATTATTCATTCGTAGATGTATTTTTTGTGATGGAATTTTTGAAAGATATGCCATTTTAGGCTAGGTGACGAAAAGTAAGAAAATTGCAATATGACCTTAAGTCAAAACAAAACATAACGTATGAACTTCTTAATAGTTAATACCAATACTATCCAAAAAGAAAAAAACAAAAAAATGTTTGATTAAAAAACATTCTCATATAGTAATTTAATGCATTAACCGAGCATTGAGCAGGCACTATGCTAGTTATACTTAAATAATAAAGGGTTTGGCTTAGGTGTAGTGTTTTGGAGTATGAGACACGACCCGTGTCAAAAAATAACCAAGTATTGGCTCGTGCTTCATCCAATAATCCACTATACTAGACAAAATCCTTTCTTAATAATAAAATGTAAGTCGTTTTATCATTATCGATATCCTTCTCGGAACATGATCCTCTCTCTCCATTTCATGGTTTATTGCCAATTAATTGTAAAGACTGTTCCATCATTTAAAAGATCAAGAACATAAATGGTCAATTCATTTAAAATTTCAAATATTAGATCTATAATATTTGATTTGAAATATAAACTTGACTTCCTAGGTGATGTTTAAGAAGTGATTAGTGAAAGCCCAAAGAAAGTGGGGGGATAGAAGGCCCAAAAAGTCATCAGTAGAAATTGCTCACTCAAAAAACAGAGACAGAGACAGAGACAGAGACACTCTGCTTTCCAAAGAAAAAGCCTTGAAGCAAATCTCTCCCAATCCCATGGCATGGCCTTCTCTCTCTCCCACTCTCTCAAAACCACAACACTCTCCCTCTCTCTCCTCTTCACATTCCTCTTCTTCCTCCTCCTCAATTCCCCACCTCAACCTTCTTCTTTCCCCATAATCCCTACCAGATCCCTCCTCACAAACCCAACCCCACAACAATGCTCAAAATCCAACTCCAACACTCTCCTCAACTATTCCTGCCTCTTCAACCAAAACCCATTTCTCTCCATCCCTTCTCTCTCTCTCCTCATCCTCCTATTCTTCTATATCCTCATCAAGACCGCCCAGGACCATTTCTCAATCGTAACTACCAAACTAACTAACCGACTGAATCTCTCTCCCACCATTGGCGCCGTCACTCTCTTGGCCTTAGGCAATGGCGCCCCCGATGTCTTCGCATCGGTTGCCGCGGTCCGTGGCGGTCAGTACCGAACCGGGTTCGGCGCGATTCTCTCTGCCGGCACGTTTGTCTCTGCTTTCGTGGTTGGTTTCGTGGCAATCTACGCAGCACCCTTTTCGTTGAATCCAGTGACGTTTGTGAGGGACGTGTTGTTTTATCTGGTTGCGGCTTTGTTTTTGTTCTATGTGTATCTTAGTGCTGAGATTTTTCTGTGGCAGGCTGTTGGGTTTGTTGGGTTTTATGTGTTTTTTGTTGGGATTGTGTTTTGGATGGACTTGGGATTGGGTGGAGGGAGAGGGAGGAGTGGGGAAGGTGAGGTGGAGAGGGGTTTGGTTGAACAAGACTGCGAGATCGGAGAGGTTTCGCGGAATTCGGAGGAAGTGAAACCCGGGTTCGGGTTTTTTCGAGCTCTTGGAATGGTATGTTTGAGATTAGACTTGTGCTTTTGTTGCAATGCTTTTAAAGTTTGTATATTTTTGGAGTTTTATGTGTTTACTGGTTTATTTGCTATGAAGAATGAGCTTAATGTATAATGTATTTCAATTGGAAAGTATTTTTGGGAATTAGATTTGATTTATAATGTATATTTATTTACATCATTACAAACTTGATACCAATTGTGTTTTTTATTTTCATGTTGTAGGCATTTCTTGTGTCTGTAATCAAAGACTTGAATT
Source organism: Fagus sylvatica (assembly GCA_907173295.1). NCBI lineage: Eukaryota > Viridiplantae > Streptophyta > Magnoliopsida > Fagales > Fagaceae > Fagus > Fagus sylvatica. The sequence goes on from OU015761.1 coordinate 12,940,692, forward strand.
TGAATCGGATTTGGTTTTGATTGTTACTGTAATCATTTGTTTTCTTATGCCTTTGTTTAGCACAATGCTTCCATCGTTCCATTAGGAAACCTCTTCAGGGTAGTTGTATTGTTTTCCTTCCTTTTTTTAGTAGCTTGAGTGCAACACAGAATTATTTTATTGCGGTGTATGTAATCTTGCAATGCTATTTCAATAGATCTAACAGATTGTTTGCTTGAAATACAAATGATCGAATACAATATGATACTTTTAAGATTCTCACTTGCAATGCTATTGAACGTGTGTGTATACATACATATATAATTACACATATATAACAAATGACAATGAGATATGTGTTGGGATCGATTATCCAAACCAAATTCTACACTAATTTATAAAAACATATAGGAGAGCATATGTGATTCTCTTGAGCCAAAGGTTGAATCATAATGTAGAATTTTGGGTGTTCTATATATAAGGGTCATGGAAACAATGCAGTGTTGGTAGACTTATGAATTGACATTGCATATGGTCAAGGTATCTGGCGTGCAATATAAATTGCAATATCTAATTCTTGATATAGCTTGGAAGTTTTGCTTGATTTTGGAGGATTATGCTTGGAAGAAAGAATACTACTTTAGGGTGGGTCCAAGGGGCCCTATCTTGGTGAGGTTCCTCGTCTTAAAAAAAAAAAAAGAGGAAGAAAGAATACAGCTGTAAGGAGCTTGTGAGAAAGGTGTACACTGATGTTGTCTTCTTCCTTAGATATCCCTAGATTGACCAGAGGAGGACAGGACAATCCTCCACTCTGTACTGGCGGTTTCCTTTCTCTTTCAATTGGAGTATACCCCGTCCTGTCCTCTTTTAAACAAATGAAGCAATGGAAGAGGTGTTTAGACTTGAAAATATTGACACTAGGAATATTAGAAGTGGGTAGCTGTCTCATGAACTAGATCATGTGGCAATATTAATCTGCTTTGATGCTGATCCAGGTGGAAACTATTGATGGCTCTTGTATTTTTGTGTACTGTGTCTGTTGAAGTGTGGAATGACATTTTGTTGAATGTTGATAATGATCAACAAAGTTAAAAGAGATTTGGTGACTCTTGGATTGTTGTGAATTGTAAATGTCGATAAAGATCAACAAAGCTAAATGCTTATTTAGAAGAGCTGGTAGAGTAAGGTGTACTAGTTGAAATAAAATTGAAGAAATGGTTCCTACATTTTTTTTCCTCTAAATAAGGAGAAGGAGAGGAGTAGATGAAGGTTTTATAGGTGTAAGCCCAAAGCACACCCCAAAAAGGAGTACTCTAACTCCAAAGGTAGCTTAGGCACTTATACATTGGTCTTGAAATATCAACGGGGTCTTCTGATCAGTAACCTAGCTTACATTTTACTGTGGTACTAAATTCAGTTGCATGCCTTTTTTTTTTTTTTGATAAATAATGCAGTTTTCTTGATCAAAATAGGCACCAGAGTAGGCATGTACTTGGGAAAGCCCAAGAAAGTTGCTTGCCTTCTTTTGAGATACGCGTACACAAACTTTTGATAATGAGTAGACTAGATCAATGATGAAGGTCAAGTGGTAAAAGAAAATGCTGTGTCTGTTGAAGCCTGGAATAACATTCTGATTCTGTTGAATAATGATCAATAATGCCAAATACATCTGATGACTCTTGGATTTTTGTGAACTTTATATGTCCACATGATCAACAAAGCTAAATGCCTATTTAGAAGAGCTGGTAGAATAAGGTGTACTAGTTGAAATAAATTGAAGAAATGGTTCCTACATGCTTGGTCAATATGTTGGTCTTGAAATGTCATTGGGTCTTCTGATCAGTAACCTAGCTTACTTTTTCTGTGGTATTAATTTCAGTTGCATGCTTGCTTGTGAGATACATAAAATAAACACTAACGATCCACCCTAAAATCTCCAAATGAAACAAGCAACTGAAGAAGTGGTAAAAGAAAATGCTAGCAATTTCGAACCAGAACTGTAGACATAGTTATTACTTCTCTTTTAATCTTCTTGAACTGGGAGATACCATGAAAGTGTATGTTCAAGTTCAGATTTTTTTATTTCTACAGGAATCAGTTGTAAGTAGATTTCTTTGATTTGTATTTTCCTAATTTTCTATTTAAATTTTATATGCAGATCTCAAAAATGTGGGAACTTCCGGTCTCATCTCTCTTGAAGCTCACTATTCCGCAAACCACACCTTCAGAATGGAGCAGGTTATATGCATCAGCTAATATTGTTCTTTGCCCCCTAGCCCTCTTATATGCTTGCAACTCATTCATGTCATTTGATCATCCCATTGTTTTCCTCCTTCCACACACCCATTTCCCTCTCTGGTTTATAGTTCTTTTTGCTAGCTCCTCGCTGGCAGTGCTTCACTTCGTAATAGAGAAAGAGCCTCCAAAAACTGAGCAGGTGCCTGTACTGCTTATAGCATTTGTTATGAGTGTGTTTTGGATATCCACTATTGCTGGGGAATTGCTGAACTGCCTCGAAGCACTTGCAGCACTTCTTGAATTGCCGCAAGCACTTCTTGGGCTCACAGTACTTGCATGGGGAAATTCAGTGGGGGATCTGGTTGCCGATGTGGCAGTTGCCAAAGCTGGTCAGCCAGCAATGGCCATGGCTGGCTGCTTTGCTGGGCCAATGTTTAACATGCTTGTTGGGCTTGGAACAGCATTGGTGATACAAACGTCCAATGTTTATCCAAATGCTTATGAGCTCCATTTCCATGTGGGAATAGTGACTGCATTTGTCTTCCTATTATTGAGCTTGATGGGGTCTCTACTAGTGATTACTTGGTACAGATTCCGGGTGCCTAGGTTCTGGGGTTTCTGTCTTGTTGGTCTATATATTCTTTTTACGGCCGTTAGCTTAATAATTGCCAAGTTTTCAGGGTGATTTGTCTGACTTACTGACCGATAGAGCACGTTGATAAATGTCAACCAATTTGAGAGGGATGCAGCTGCTACCTATTGGGTATCTGCTTGGTAACTAGGATTGCAGATTCATTCATCAAAGAGGAAGAATGAAAGGATTGAGTAGACTGCAATTTGAAGATAGGTAGAGACTAGAGAGTATAGTATTGATAAAAAAAAAAAAAATAAATAAATAAAGAGACTAGAGAGTATAGCTTGGATTATTTTGGTTTCTGTTTTGTTTCTCCACCACATAGATGATTTTTTATTTTTATTTTATTTGCAATGACTACCAAAACTTTATATGATTCATATCAGAATAATCTACTTGTAATAGGAATATTTGTAGCATACTTTTTTGTCACGTATATACCATTATTGCAGTTACTTGCCTGTACTTTCATGCTTATCTGAACTTACCTTCCTAGTTCCTTGGCTTTTCTAACTAGTCAGTATTTGAAAGGCCTAAGTTATGTTTCATCAGTTTATTAATTCATATGCTTATCTTCATCAAATTACATATATTGCAAGCTCAACTGATAAATGGTCCAAAAGTTTTCCTAGTACTAAAGAATGTTTATTTGGTAAAAAGAATCTAATAGCTTTCTCAAATTTCATTGTGACTCTACTTTTAGGTTTTACAATAATATAGTAAACGCAATTTAAAAAACTTTGACAATTTTCAAACACTTTGATTGGCAACCAAAAAGTTGTGATAATCCCAATTGTTAGAGAAATCAGATAAAACATGTTTTCAAAAGATTTAGGTAAAATTTTGTAATTGTTGCCAAATAGTTGCTAAAAGGTGGTGACAAATATTTGTTGTTATACATCTTACAAAGTCTGTTCTTTATCACAATGGTCCCATTGGATTCACTGCCAACCTTCAATTGTGCATCCCCTAAGATCTCAAAAAGAATGGTCTCTTGTAGTTGGATTATGCCAACAAATGTACTTGACTTGTCTCTAACATTTTCTAAATATTCGCTTCCTTCAAAATAATAAAAAAATTATGTAATAAACAGCTTTTATGATGGTTGCTTTACCCACTCCACCAAGGCCATACATTCCTACCATACGAATATCATTTAACCCAATATCTAAATGCAATGTTATGGTCTCTACATGAGAATTTATTCTAATTGGGTATTTAGCAACGAATAATGGCATCCAATTTAATATAGAATTTGAGATCTCTTCAATAATTTCTTGGATAAATTTGAATTTAGTGCAGCTGTCATTCACATAGCATTAAACAATGTAACGGGTTAGACTATAAAATTGATATATGAACCTGAAGTAAATTCAAGATGTTCAGTTTGTAGATTACAACTAAAGCATTTTTATTTAAAGAAAGCGGCCTGTAATTCATAGATCTAATAATTTTATTAGCATTTTTTTTGGGTTAAACTATTGTTTTCCTCCCTAAACTGTACTTGAATTTCATTTTTCATCCCTGAACTTTGAAGAGTTCGTTTTTCATCCCTGAACTTTAAAAAAGTTCATTTTTACACATGAATTTCGTCCCTGGATTTTTTTATAAAATGATGAAATTCATGTGTAAAAATGAGCTTTTTCAAAGTTCAGGGACGAAAAACGAAACTCATGTATAGTTTAAGGACGAAAACAATATTTTGGCCTTTTTTTATTTTTTATTTTATTTTTTTATTGTTGGCTATAGGAAATCAGTTTTAGGGAGAAAAAAAAGAAAGAAAAAGTTTTAGGCTTTTGACAAGAACTTGCATGGAGAATCTAGTTTAATGAGGGACAGAAACTTAATGGAATCCCATTTCTAAAACTTGAACAAATTATTATTAATAATTTATTTTTAAAATTTCTAAATAATATGTGGGAGAAACTCCTAATTGTTGACATTGTTTATTGTGTTTGATAATAAAAATGATGTCAACACTAAATCCAAGTGAAAGTGATATTGCTCGAGTCACAACATAAACAATTGTGAGAATATTGTGAATTTTTTTTTGTGTCACTAGCATTACTCTCTCTATGTAAGTGTGTTATACTAATACATGAGATGCTATGTTAAAGCTGCTTTCTTTCCTTTTTTTTTTGTTGGAGAAAATAACGATTGAGGATGTATTTCATCAACAATCAAAGCAATCAACCATTTCGTTCGCTGCAATCAACTCTGTCTATGTCATAAACTTTGTTTCTTATATTACCATCACCATTCAAATCCTGTCCAAAACCTTGAACTATTTAAGATTAATCTGCCTATCAAAAAAAAAAGGTTTCAGATTCCGCTTTGTTCTCTGACGAGATATTTCAAACGCCCTAGTTAGAGATTGCATATCTCCATTTATATCATCAACTATTACTTTACTTTCATACATAACAAACATAATAAAACAACATATTATCTAAAGATACAAAACAAGAATGTGTAAATGACAGTCCATCATGGTAATGAATCCCAGCCATAATTTCAGCAATTACCATTTTAATCCAAGTCTCGACCATGGACCATGACCAATTTTATTCCCTCTAAGCACCTGGTCTTGTAACAATTCAATGAGGCAGCAATTCATTGCTCTAATTTGTTCTGACATTTTCACTATCAGCAGAGGAATGACCCTTCCTTTTCTTCACCTACAGAAATGATAAACTGAGTTATGGGGATAACTATTCACATAAATCATGTGAGAAGCACATATTATCCTTGTCCTCCTACAACACCCAGAAAATGAACCTGAACAGTCTAGATGTACAATGTCATCTTCGAAGTTTTCCCCTTGCTCTGTAAATAACTTTAATGTAAATTGCTAACTGCATTTCCAAATATCAATTTAGCAATGTCATCTTCAAAGTCTTCTTCCTATACGAACAAGCATCTGGGTGTGCCTATATCAACAATTGTTGTTGTAAAATACAGCAAAAATTAATTCCAAAAACCAAATGGATATAATAAAGAGGTGTAATTTGAAGGGTGGTAAACATTAAAAAGAAAAACTTATATTATAAAAAAATCATTTACTATCATTTTAAGAAAATAACGTGAATATTACAACAAATAACTTATACTTTAAAATCAGAAGTTTCCAACCATAGCATTATATAAACATGCTTGATAATTGAACTATAATTTACCTACTTCAACATATAAAACACAAATTGTGAAATTGGAAAGAACATCGACACAACATTCATCCACACCCACACGTGAAATCAGAAAAAAAAAAATTATGACTTATATATGGGAAATAACTAAATAACATAAAAATTCAAAACTTAGACAAAAAAGAAAAGGTTATTTCTGCATCCTTAAGTTGATAACTAATATCTTAGCTCAATAAAATATCTCCAACAGAAGATGATGGGGTCATCTATAAACATATAATTAAACATGTATTTGTTAATCTTTAGTGATTTAACAAACATTGTGTAAACATAAACATGAACTTAAACATAAACTTGCATTTTAATCATGTGAAAAAAAATTAGATAATGTTTATTCATCTCATTTGTGCATGGTTATTTATTTATTTTTTACTATAATATACACATAAAAGAGAATATTGAGAACTGTTATGCTAAAACCAAAACTTTAGCTACAAAATATTTTTTGAATATAATATGTAAAGACAAAAGTTCTAAGAAAAGGAAAGACAAAATAAAAAGGGATAAGAGTATAAATATTTGTAAATTAAAAAAGAAGAAAAGAAAATTAAAGAAGTCGGTTATGAATAATTATATTGTTATATGCACCTAATTAAGTTTTTCGAATTATGAACAATTTTGAATACTTTATAGCATTAAAAGAAATTGAATTATGTAACAAATCAAATGACTAATTTCTTTATTCAATTATGGTTTTCAAATTGGGTTAGTATCCCTTATGAATGAATTCAAAACAAAAATGATGCAAAAGAAAATTATTTGAAAAATGTCAAAATAATAACTTGACAAATTTTAAATTTAGGGATTTCATTTTGTTCTTGATAATGGAATGTGGAAATGGGTCATTGAATGTGGATCTGGCTATGATTATCTAGGTCAAAATGGTGATGTGTAATTTTAATCATTTTGAAAAAAAAATTGCCACGTAATTTAAAAACTAACACCGCATCTCTCCGTTAGTCAAGTAGGCATACTAATTAACAGAGTTAGAAAACTATCAGTTTTGAAATTTCAGGGACCAATAGGGCTCATTTATTCCTTCTACGCACTGGATCTTGTAAAAATTCAATGAGGCAGCAATTCATTGCTCTAATTTGTTCTGACATTTTCACTATCAGCAGAGGAATGGCCCTTCCTTTTCTTCACCTACAGAAATGATAAACTGATTTATGGGGATAACTATTCACATAAAGCATGTGAGAAGCACATATTATCCTTGTCATCATTGACAAATAGTAATTCATTTAATTTCACACATTATTTTATAGCAATTCTCTTGGTACATAACAATGTACCTAGTCCAGTAATTCCCTTAGTCTCAAGAGAAATTTAAAGAAATTATTAACATCACTAATAATATCACAGATATTAATGAACTGGGCAAGAACCATGTCATGAAAAAACTAGAATCTCTAAATTCAATTTGTATTAAAAGATAGCGAAGATTAATGAGAAAATATAATCTTTATAGGGTATACCTATCTCTCTTTCTTAAAATGTCTAGGATAATAGTACTGGACACCAAAATATCATTCAAAGCCTTAATTGTAATGATCTATAAATCAAAACTTGGACACAAATATGAAGCCATCATTTTCATTTTGATAAGTAAACAAAACTGTATAGATAAATTGAAGAGTATAGATCTTATATAAATTTCCTCCTACAACACCCAAAAAATGAACCTGAACAATCTAGATGTACAATGTCATCTTCAAAGTTTTCCCCTCACTCTATAAATAACTTTAATGTAAATTGCTAACTGCATTTCCAAATATCAATTTAGCAATGTCATCTTCAAAGTCTTCTTCCTATACGAACAAGCATCTGGATGTGCCTATATCAACAATTGTTGTTGTAAAATACAAAAAAATTGAATTCCGAAAACCAAATGGATATAATAAAGAGGTGTAATTATTCCAAACGTAATCCTCTGCTGCTATCTTTTGTTGCATTTCATCCCAAGAAAATCCTTTTCGTATTAGTATAGTATTTCAATAATTTCTTAGAATGGTGTTGTAAGAAACTTTTGTTGTATTTAGAATCAAATTCCCATTGAAAAAGTTGAGCATATCTTTCCAAGCTTTTATTTTTTTAAATTACAGGTCTTATTGCCCTTTTAAAGTTGGTCCAGCCTAAGTTTGAAAAAAATATTGGTCATGGCTGGTGTGCAATCTGGTTTTGAATGCTCATTACTTGTCAGGACAAGGCTATTCATATGAACCCAGATTCATTTTTAATTTGGAAACATCTCAAAGCAAAGAAGCAGACAACTAATATCTTAGCTCAGTAAAATATCTCCAACAGAAGATGATGGTTTGTTAATCTTTAGTGATTTTAACAAACATTATGCAAACATAAACATGTACTTAACCATAAACTGCATTTTAATCGTTATGAAAAAAATTAGATAATGTTTTGCCATTCATCTCATTTGTGCATGTTTATTTTTTTTACAAAGCTATACACATAAAACAAATAACTTATACTTTAAAATCAAAAGTTTGCATGTTAAATTTATTGACCAACTGATTGTTTCTATCCTTTTTGTGGTCGTAACTGTGTTTAGGCTGACTACGTCTTAGGTTTTGGCTTCAGAGTACTATCAGGATGCTTTGACAACCGAGCCTGATGAGCTAATTCTGAAGATAGTGAATGGATAGGAACCTTCTGTCTTGAGTGCATTGTGATCTGATTTTTGTGGGATTTGGTTAGCTACTTGAATTTGTGCCAAGTTTTATGCATTATTGAGTTACATATGATTCTAGTAGTTGGCCTTACGTAGATGCTAATAGATTTTGGATCTTTTTATCATACATATAAAAATGACCAACCTAGTATTTTGGGCTTGTGAATTAGATTGATTGTGAATAAATTTTGTGTTACATACTTTTCAAGGGCAGTAGTAATATCTGCAAAGGCCAAAGAAGAGAGAGACTGGGGGTGAGGGTTTAGTAAAGAAGGAGACAGTTAGTCTTTTAAAAATAGTATTCAAAAAAAAATTTGGCGGACTGGCTGTCATAGAGAGAAATATGGAGGTAAGAGTAACAAAACAAGTAATTTGAAGGATGGTAAACATTAAAAAGAAAAACTTATATTATAAAAAAAAACATTTACTATCATTTTAAGAAAATAACGCGAATATTACAACAAATAACTTATACTTTAAAATCAAAAGTTTCCAACCATAGCATTATATAAAAATGCTTAATAATTGAACTATAATTTACCTACTTCAACAAATAAAACACAAATTGTGAAATTGGAAAGAACATCGACACAACATTCATCCACACCCACACGTGAAATCAGAAAAAAAATTAATTATGATTTATGGGAAATAACTAAATAACATAAAAATTCAAAACTTAGACAAAAGAGAAAAGGTTATTTCTGCATCCTTAAGTTGATAACTAATATCTTAGCTCAGTAAAATATCTCCAACAGAAGATGATGGGGTCATCTATAAACATAATTAAACATGTATTTGTTAATCTTTAGTGATTTTAACAAACATTTGTGTAAACATAAAAATGTACTTAAACATAAACTGGCATTTTAATCGTTTGAAAAAAATTAGATAATGTTTTTGCATTCATCTCATTTGTGCATGTTTTTTTTTTTTTTTTTACTATGCTATACACATAAAAGAGAATATTGAGAACTGTTATGCTAAAACCAAAACTTTAGCTACACAATATTTTTTTGAATATAATATGTAAAGACAAAAAGTTCTAAGAAAATGAAAGACAAAATAAAAAGGGATAAGAGTATAAATATTTGTAAATTAAAAAAGAAGAAAAGAAAATTAAAGAAGTCGGTTATGAATAATTATATTGTTATATGCACCTAATTAAGTTTTTCGAATTATGAACAATTTTGAATACTTTATAGCATTAAAAGAAATTGAATTATGTAACAAATCAAATGACTAATTTCTTTATTCAATTATGGTTTTCAAATTGGGTTAGTATCCCTTATGAATGAATTCAAAACAAAAATGATGCAAAAGAAAATTATTTGAAAAATGTCAAAATAATACCTTGACAAATTTTAAATTTAGGGATTTCATTTTGTTCTTGATAACGGAATGTGGAAATGGGTCATTGAATGTGGATCTGGGTCAGATAATCTAGGTCTAAATGGTGATGTGTAGTTTTAATCATTTTGAAAAAAAATTGCCACGTAATTTAAAAACTAACACCGCATCTCTCTATTAGCCAAATAGGCATACTAATTAACGGAGTTGGATAACTATCAGTTTTGAAATTTCAGGGACCAATAGGGCTCATTTATTCCTTCTACGCACCGGATCTTGTAACAATTCAATGAGGCAGCAATTCATTGCTCTAATTTGTTCTGACATTTTCACTATCAGCAGAGGAATGGCCCTTCCTTTTCTTCACCTACATAAATGATAAACTGATTTATGGGGATAACTATTCACATAAAGCATGTGAGAAGCACATATTATCCTTGTCATCATTGACAAATAGTAATTCATTTAATTTCACACATTATTTTATAGCAATTCTCTTGGTACATAACAATGTACCTAGTCCAGTAATTCCCATAGTCTCAAGAGAAATTTAAAGAAATTATTAACATCACTAATAATATCACAGATATTAATGAACTGGGCAAGAACCATGTCATGAAAAAACTAGAATCTTTAAATTCAATTTGCATTAAAAGATAGCGAAGATTAATGAGAAAATATAACCTTTATAGGGTATACCTATCTCTCTTTCTTAAAATGTCTAGGATAATAGTACTGGACACCAAAATATCATTCAAAGCCTTAATTGTAATGATCTATAAATCAAAACATGGACACAAATATGAAGCCATCATTTTCATTTTGATAAGTAAACAAAACTGTAAAGATAAATTGAAGAGTATAGATCTTATATAAATGTCCTCCTACAACACCCAAAAAATGAACCTGAACAATCTAGATGTACAATGTCATCTTCAAAGTTTTCCCCACTCTGAAAATAACTTCAATGTAAATTGCTAACTGCATTTTCAAATAAAAATTTAGCAATGTCATCTTCAAAGTCTTCTTCCTATACGAACAAGCATCTGGATGTGCCTATATCAACAATTGTTGTTGTAAAATACAAAAAAATTGAATTCCGAAAACC